>JAYKKM010000493.1:62500-350000 GCA_035772405.1 Chrysogorgia sp. JL179-B06 | reverse complement strand
TTTTTTATCAAGATCGTATTCTCATGCACATTAACATAATTATAGTGTCAACACAATGATAATTCTCGCACAACAACATTCAAATTTAAGAACACCGCGATCTTTACCGCAAGCTATCTTTACAAGAATCACTTTTCAGTAAAATTGAAAGTACAATTATTGAACACACAACTCGACATGTTCGTGTTAACATTTGATACCCTCTCACCTTCACTCGCAGGCATCGGAAAATTACTCAACATTTCGTCGGGAACGTCAAATTCAAAATCAGCCAAACCGAAGTCTAGTAAATCCTTACATTCTTCTTTCAAATCACTGTTCGAACAATATTCCTTGGAGGTCCTAAAATAGTACTCACACGCTTTTGTTGCTCTTCGCTTTTTAGTTCTCGAAATCTTCCCTTTGGAGGCATATCAAAGACAAACGCTGACGAGAATGTAAGCTTCGGCATTACCACGCCTCGGCATTTAAAATTCATATTCAAATTTTTGCTGGAGGACATCCATGTTGCTATTCCCTAGAGATTTTATTTTCTATTTAAAATCCATGTTTCTCATTCACAGTTTTTGAAGCCTTTCAAAAAAACTCGCGGTCTAAAACCACTCGGGCTTCGCCCTCGTGGTTTTAAACCTGATAAAACACTGCTGCTCGTTTTTTACTAATAGTACATAATGTTATATCCTACGATTATTTAAACAATTTAATAAATATGGATTTAAAATATGGATTTAAAAGAGTTTATATTTTATGAGTTTTTAATTTCTTCAGGGAGAGAAAGTGAACGTGGAGGAGCGAACGAAAACGATCTTTGTCCAAAGGTTGGACCAAGATCTCCACTCCACTCCCCGCCACGCCCCCACGAGATAAGACCCTGGGCCCATGCAAAATACCTTGTCAACCAGCTCGTGGAGTGATTTATTGGCAGATCTTAGATTTCGTATGGAATGCATTTACTTTGTGAGAAGGTCAGGATATGTGAACGCACGCTATATGTTGTGGATAACTTTTTATTATATTAGATATTGTGTTATATACTGCACAATGCTGTAGTGAATGTGCTGCACACTGCTGTAGCTAAGAGCAGACAGACGATACATGGACAATCGTCATGCTCGTATCCTCAGAAAAATTATTCTGAGTCCCGGACAGGAATATGATATATATATTTCTATTCAGAAATGATATCTTCACGTGAAGATAAAAATGATATCTTCTCTGTGAGCAGAAAAGACTGACTATGCTGACTATATATAGATTTTGGTCGAGTTAGTCTGCCTCTTGTGTGATAACAAGTAAGAGTGATTCGAGAGTGAGGAAAATAAATTGTAAAATTGTAACACTTCCTTAACCTTTGACTGGCTCTAGAGGCCCTGATACCCCTCCTATAGGCTATATAGCTCTTGTCTATCAATCGTTCAAGAGCTCTGAAGATGTCAAGTACCTGCATGCATATATATATATATATATATATATATAGTTCAATCTACAGACACGTGTTTCGCTGTACCACAGCTCATCAGTGTAGCTTGGAACAATCTGGATGAGTCTGGCTGGACTATTATACACTTACGATTGTCATTGACAACCGCTTGTGGGATAGCACCGGCGATCAGAACATCCAGATAGCGTGTAGTGCGCATGGGGCCAGAGCGCTCAAACTGCCACAATGGTACACCCACGCTACTTCACAGATATATATATATATATTAATTAGAAGATTAACGTTGCTACACAGAGTTTCACGCAGTTAAACGCAACAGAAAGATATCTTCCAATAATTATATCCTAGTAGATGTTTTAGAAACGGCTAGAAAAAGACCTTAACCTTGTGTAAGTAAACATCGAAAGGCGAAACGAGACGGAGCTTTAAAAACTCAGCCGTAATATAACCAATCCCGCGTTACTCATGGAGACAGAACATTCTCGGTTGTCGCTCCAAAACTCTGAGTATCATTTCCAGAGCAAATTAGAAGCACTGACTGTTTTAAGTCAGCACGTATATGCGACAGTTTTCTTTTACGAATTAATGTTTTTTGTAGTTGTCACAGTTTTATTGGTTATACATGTAGCAGTTTTGATTTTATAATGAATTAATGTATTAGTTTTATAAGTAAACGTAAGTTAAGAATGTATTGTTGTAAGAGCATTGAGACTATATATATATGTATAATGTTCCTAAAACGTCTTTATTGTTATTATTATTATTATTATTAAAATAAAAATAAAAATATTGTATTAAGAGAATGACGACGATCGCAATCAGAACCACCTATTACATATTCTGAAATGCTAACGCGGTTTTAAAATTATTGTAGATATTAGTTATATATTGTTAGTGTTGATTCAAGTAGCCGATTGTAAGTTACCTAAAATAAGCGAGATTTACAGTTGTATATTATCTAAGAAGTCATTTAATAAAGTTTCATTATTATTATTGTTGTTTTTATTATTTTTGTTGTTATTATTATTATTGTTGTTATTATTATTATTATTGTTGTTATTATTATTGTTATTGTAATTAAAAAAAAAAAAAAAAAAAAAAAAAAAAATTATTGTTATTATTATTGTTATTATTGTTGTTATTATTATTATTATTATTATATTATATGATATTATTATCATTATTATTATATTATTATAGTTATTATTATTATTATAGCAATTTACTATAATATATTATATAACAATTTATTATAATATAACACTTCAACCCTTTGATGCAACGACCTACAATGTGTCATAAGTTATGCCTTATCAGCCCTGGATTTGAATCAGTTAACGGAAACATATAGATAATTGAACTCCTGTCTATCACTATACAACATTGTAGCGTTTGTTGTAGCATTCTCTCTGTAGAATTCTGGTACTTGTTTTTTTATTTCAGTCAACACAACCGAACGATATCTTTCCATAATTATATCCAAGTAGAAGTTTTAGAAAAGGCTAGAATTAAGCTTTTGTGTAAGTAAACATCGAAGGGTCGAAAGCGAAACGGGCCTTTGTAAACCCAACTCATTTTTATAATATAACAATTTACTAATATAATATAACACCTCATCAACCCTTCGATGAAACGACCTATATTTTGTCCAGTTATAACTTATATCTTATGGAATTGAATCCATTTAACGCGATACATAGATAATTGATAGCAATCTAGATCTGCTAAGGCTGAATAAAGATAAAATCGCTGAATCTGTATGATATGTAGCACATTTTTGTCTGCACGCTTTTCTACAATGCCCTGTACCTCTTAGCACGATTTTGTCTATCAAGAAAGTATAAATCAAAAGCCACTAAGACACCAGTTGATTCAGTCATTTACTATTTACAACATCCAAATTTAACATTCGAATCCAATCCGATACTGGCGACAAAGATCGTCCAGTTTCGATTCCTCCAAGCACCAGTTTTTGTAAGAAAAATACTTGGTATATATATACATAATAATATATAGTTGTCCATTAAGCGTTCTCTGGCTTTCTTTTCAACAAGACGTGGTGAAATCCTGTAGCCTGGACTTTGGCAAAACTTGTAAACCATTTGTCTCCGCCATATTAACCCGTTTACACCTAGGCTTTGCCAGCTAAGACATGAGACGCCACGAAACCGGTCGGCACTTCTTTGCTGTCTCGGGTAAAAAAACAGCTTGTTATGTAGGCGGGAGGGACAACTTTCACCTCGAATTTAAGAAAACGAAAACAAATCCTACACAAAACAAACTGGTGGTCTAATCAGGAAATGGATTAAGAGCTTTTCATTTAATCCTTAGCTTGTGCGAAACATCTTAATTGATCACGATTCCAGATTGTCAAACTTACTCAACGCAGAAAAGCAAGTGACTACGAAAATAATAGAGATGGCAGAAAATTAAATGGTATAGGACACCAGCGAACGGTTGGAAAGAGCGTCGATTTCAGCCGTTGCTCTATTGTGGAATTGCCCATATTGCATACACCATTATTAGGAAGGGTTTGTTATGGTTGGGTGTCCTTGAAATGGTCGGTATAGAGAGGGAAGTGTTTTCAAACTTACCACATGGCGTTGGGCGTCGTGCACACACGGAACAAACGTTTGATAAATCAAAACCACACACAACCCGCCCCCAATCGCCATTGCTACCAATTTGCTAACAATCTTATCTCGTTTGCGCACATTTCTACACCGTCTATCTCCGGGGCGGTTTATCACGAAACATCGACAACGGCAAGGTGTTTGGGGGCCTCTTTGCAGAGCGCGCGAAGCGACAGGGCATCACTTCGCGTAATCCTGCTAATGGAATGGTTTTCGAAAACGTGGTGCGATTGACAAGTTCTTCGAACGGTGTACAACTTAAAACGGCTGTCACCATTTAATGTCACATACGAACCGGACTCACTTGTGACGGAGAGCTAAACAAACATTTAAATAATTATGGGATTTTAATAAACATCAACGGTTGGCGCCTCGCAGACTGTTTATAAGACAATTACGAGAGATTTAATGAAATTTTCTTTGCTCTAAGATCAGCTGAGCTACACCCACGAAATTGTTCGAAAACAAGAAAGCAAATAATGATCTTGGGGTTGTAGTTGGATTGCGAGCGCACCGACAGCGCGGATAACACGAGTTGCGACCATTGCTACCGTGTGAATCGCGCGACGCTAAGGTCGCGAGAGGCGAAGAGAAAGCGTCCGGGACGATCGGATCACGGTTGTTGAGAGATCAACGCTAAACAACCTCTATAGGCTTTGTTGTCATTCGATGAATGATAACGTGAGAACTGAAGGAAGTCCTAAAGTACACACTTTCTGACGGGTAACAAAGCCCAGATTTTCAAAGAGATATGTCGGTCACATATTTGAGATAAGCCCACAAATTAAAATTAGCCGCGTCATCTGACATAGCTCATTTCTCACGAAAGCGCCGAAGACTCAACGTCGTCAGCGACACTGCAAATACACATACGACTTTCGATTTACGAGGCGAGTGTATCTAGAAAAAAGCGCACTGCGAGGAAGTGCTGTCAAAAATTCAACGAGCCGGCGTCAAGTGTAGTTCGTGTACTTAAGTAATCGAGGGCCATTAAGGGTGAATACTACGCAGTGTTAACGACGCAACGAAAAGCAGGTCTCGTTCCAATACAAGTGCTTGTTCCTTGGCTGGTCTCGTGTGTCACAGAACGTATCGACGTTAGGGTACGTCTGACACGTCTACCGTACCAACCAGAAGAGCTGGAATTATATTAAACCGTTCTAACCAGTAGAGTATACGAGACGTCTCTCACACAGCATTTAAATATGATCTACAACATTCTCTTAATAATCTTCGCGAGTCAAGCCAACGGATTCTTCGGTGGTCGACTAAGGGAATTCACTCAGCTGCCAAATCCAGATGAAATTATCGAAGGTTCGTTTTTCTCGTTCTTCATTTTCTAGCCACGGACAAGATTAGGCCTGGCCGAACAAGACCACACTGTTATTTAGAATAACTTTAGCACAAGGAAAGAACAACTCAAAACAAACTTATCGCCACCGCGCCACGAGACTTGCGGTTGACCTTGAATTTAAAAGTCACTAACACTGCGATATTTTTCAATTTTTTTTTCAAGGAAACACTGCCAAGTGCAAAAAAGAAGGAGCCGAAGAGGCCTTGCCCTTTCATACGCCATGTATCAAATGTTTTTGCCAGGTAAATATTTACATAATTTCTTGGCCGAACGCAGCTACAAAAATACGCCACTTAAAAATAGATTTATTAGTATCTATAGGTTATATAATCTCTATTGCATGTATATTTGCGCAGAACCACTTGAGAATCTTGCTCATGCGTTTTCGCACTTGGTTCAATATACAGAAACGTGTTGTCAACAGCGAGAATAATTTGGGATCGCCCCAAAACGTTTCTGATTCAAAATACGCTACAGGTTTTCCATAGAGTGTACCACTAGAAGCTTCGGGTTTTCTAATGTGAGTTTTTGGGGCGTTACAATGAAAAATTCGTTGTTTTCTCGGCGAAAACAAGTTCGGTTGTCGAGGTTATATCCGGTGGATAATTTACGGCAGGTAATTTTGGAGACGTTGAATGATCGAGTGAAGTAAAATCGTGAATGATCTAGTGCCCGTTAATGGTTTAATTACCCGTTTCGTTTCCTTATTCTCTCTGATGCCAGAGCAGTTCTTTCAAGTCCTTTACACCAACGTCAAATCCCACTTTAAGTTCCACACGCCCACATACGCGCGAACGAGTATATATTATAAATAGCGGTAGATCACGAAAAACAGTGTTAACTTTGACGTAAACTCTCGACCTTTATAACAACTTCGCAGGAACACAAGAGTTGGTTTTCTCACGAAAAGTAAACAGGGATCAAACTAAAATAAACACTAAGGCTATAGCTGTCGTGATTCAATGAAAAGGTTGACTTGTTTACAGAGCCACTCGGAACAAGATTCCAATGAAACCATGTAGAGGAAAATGAGTTTCGCCACGACGAAAAACTGAACATAAAAAAACAAACTCAAAGCAACAAAGATTAGAGGTTTAGCTCAATGGAAATTCTTGAGAATTTTCGCGTGTTTAGTGCACTTGAATGTCACTTTGGATTTTCGAGATGGCTTGGAAGAATGTAAAACCAACGAGAATTAAGAGTCCTTCTATACGTAGTTAATTACAAAAGTAAAAGGGTGTAAAGGACGCGTACAGCCGAAATTTCAAATGAAATTTGAACTGAAACCCCGAACGAAAGCCTTTTTCGTCTCATTTCGTTCAATTGAAGACTTTTGGTCATGACTGAGCGGGTCCCAACGTGCCAAGGCCCAAACGTAGTGTTTTCCTCGTCATCCTCCAGCAGGAAGCTATGCTGCTGGGGTTGTGCTCAGGAACGTGGACATTCCGAAGAGTATTATTAATGGAAAGGAGATTCCAATCAATTGGCTCGTGATGATATTGACTATTTGCTTGTTTGACAAAAGGGATCACTTTCTTTATCATCTGCAAGAATCTTTGTAAACCAATGATAGCCACTTGGTTTCTTGAATGTATAATATGCGTGACAATTTAGCTAATGTTGTTTACTTTGACTTCGTTCAATTCAGTAAGGCTGTCGTGTGACAATACTGTCTGCTTTTTTATTCAGGCCTCTCTAACTTAGCATGTTTTACCAAACCAACCAACTCTTTTGATACTTTTTTGAGCATCCAGCCAGGAGCATATTACCACTGCAGATAGTATGGCCCAGCGAGTATAGACAAAGAAACTGCGGAGCGTTCTTGCGGTTGGGGGAGGTTCGAGATTTTTTGAATTTTCCTCTTCTGAAATGGCTGAAAATGCATCTAAAACTGCTAAATGTTTGAAGGGCTATTTCGCGTAACACACATCTGCCTTGGTAAATGTTACCATACGTGGCTTATCACCGCTGATATGTTCGCGGATTCGCCCTAGTGTCTCCTTCGCGGGTTATAATTTCATGTTACTAGGTTCCAAATATATTAGCATATATTAGCAACAGAACGATAGATATATTATGTATTACCTCGTTCTTTAAAAACCCACGCTTTAAATTTCTGTTTTTATTCAGAAAGTTAAGCGGAGTATTTAAAAGAACGAGGTAATACTAATACATAACATATCTATCGTTCTGTTGCTAATATATGTTAATATATTCGGAACCTCGTAACATGAAATGATAACACGTTCGCGCTCAACACTTCCATGAAAATTATTGGGGGCTGATTCCTCCCACCACCCCTTCCGCGGTCCACGAGATAGCAAGGTTGGTGGCCGACGAACTGGCGGGAGAGAGGTGTTATAATGTCTATGGACTAAATATATATATATATATATATATATATATATATATAATATATATATATATATATATATATATATATATATATATATATATATATATATATATATATATATATATATATATATATATATATATATATATATATATATATATATATATATATATATATATATATATATATATATATATATATATATATATATATATAATGAATCTTCGGTGCGAGATGAGTGCACGCGTGATTTATGATTTACCGGTTGTTTTAAGACATGAAATTACAACGGAAATAAAACAAAATATTGTCTAGACTCTAGGACAAACATTTGAATACATGTCCACAGGACGAGATACGGAATCCTGTTACTTGTTAGTAAAAAAAAAGGACTTTTCAATCCTTAGCTGGGGATGCGACTGAGCAGAGAAGAGCGTTTCTGTGTCTTAAAATTTGATAAGCAAACAAAATATTAATACAAATTATACAGTGCTTAACGCAGTGTTATACCGTACGAATGCTTTGCATGAAAGACATTGAACAGAACCTTGGATTGTTGATAGCGGGCTTCAGATATTATGGCGCCAATGCGAGCCAGAATGACGCAAAAAACAAGCCTCGAAAAGCTACATAGACGTGTGTTTCAACGAATAACGATCGTTTGATGGCTTCGGTATGCCATTATCGACGAATGCAACTCTAAGTTTGGTAAACGTGTGCACATCAAGCCTCAAGGTTAATCTTGACAATTCAAAACGTGTCACGAACAGTATTTATCGAGGATGTGCTGACGTGCCCTACACTGAACAACAACACCAGACCAAGTGCTTAGGATCAGATTTCGATGAACATATATTCGACTATATATATGACCAGCTAAAAACATGATATAGACATTAAGTATATATGCAGTTCAAACGCGGTGCTTTTTAGCATATCAGTCGTGATCAAATTAAGATGTAAATCCCAGTTTGGTGAGAATCTGCAGAAAGGAGATTTAAGATTTTTTAAAAAAAGGAATAAGGGATATACGAGAAGTTGCGAGGATTATAGACGTCATAGATTCGGATGGCAATGCGAAGGTTTTGATGTATTCTAGACTTTGCTGGTCAGCAGTCTGATATGATTGTGTCTTCCAAGGTTAAACGAGAAAGCTTTTTTAAGGATGACGTTTGAGTTGAATTGGTAGCAGTTGTTTGTAGCAAATTACGTGGGTTGTTTTGTTTGTTTTTTTGACATCATTATTCAAATTACCAGATGTTGTCGTGCGACAAATAATCAGGTCTGCTTTTCATATGGCTTTATCTAAGCGCAGACGTCGAAATCTCTTGTCAAACCAACCCATAACTATTGAACATAACGCCGCTAGAATTGATAACAGTTCACTGCATGACTAACACCAAACTGTACTGTATGACCTCGTTGAGAGACACAAAGTCTACAGACAAACAGTCGCACTGGTGCGGTGCTAAGTTACTCATGCCGAAAAGAGGATAAAAACCCACACCGAAAGAGCTATAGACCCGATGATCCAAGGTTTACAACTTTGTAAGTCCTGTATGACGCGCTTGTCCAACCGACGCCATAAAGTCTTAGACGAGGCGGGGAATGTGTCAATAAAAAAAAATCATAATTGAAACACTAACAACATTGTGTAGTTTTACATTAGTTTTAATTATATGAATTGATTGATCAAATAAACTATATAAGCCAGCTGTTCTCGCTCGTGATATCTGATCTTATAGCCATCTCAATGTGCAGGTCGCCTCGTGGTAGCATGATGGTGTATAGGCGTATACTACGGTGGCCCATAAGGGACATCGTCTTCTCATTTTCTTGCGACTTCTTTTATCATCCGCGACTTCTATTTCTTCTATTTTATCATCCGCGACTTCTATTTTATCATCCGCGACTTCTATTTTATCATCCGCGACTTCTATTTTATCATCCGCGACTTCTATTTTATCATCCGCGACTTCTATTTTATCATCCGCGACTTCTATTTTATCATCCGCGACTTCTATTTTATCATCCGCGACTTCTATTTTATCATCCGCGACTTCTATTTTATCATCCGCGACTTCTATTTTATCATCCGCGACTTCTATTTTATCATCCGCGACTTCTATTTTATCATCCGCGACTTCTATTTTATCATCCGCGACTTCTATTTTATCATCCGCGACTTCTATTTTATCATCCGCGACTTCTATTTTATCATCCGCGACTTCTATTTTTCCGCTTACAACCAGTGATTGCGTTCGCATTTGTTCGCCACATGTGCGTACAACCATACAACCAGTGATCGATCGAGCAAGCTGCCTTTAATGGATGATTACAGGATGAAAGAGGTACGTTATCCCGAACAGTTAGCAGATTACTTTGATGATTATGTTTCTCTTTATACGAACATGTAATTCCTCAAGTATATTGATGAATAATTTTGCCTTTGTCTTGAGTGTAAAACACGTGTTTCCATTCGTTCTTACATATATAAAGTCTTCAGCTTAAATACTTCGTCTACGTAAGTGTTTTTAAATGGATATTCATCCCTAATTAATGTCCCTATGTGATACGCTACTAGGATCATGTAATGTTCAATTGCGCGCATATAATCAAAGTTGTAAGATGAAATAACTTCCTGTTAAAAATATGAATTGAAAACCTGTTTAATAATTCCATAGACTGAATACCCTGTTCAAGATGCTAGAAGGTAAATCATACATGTACCCTGTTCAATACAACGAACCTCAAAACCATACCTGGCATGTACCCGTTATAACCTATAAAAACCCCCCACACCTCCCCCCCCCCCCCCCCCCCCCCATTATTCATATATACACTCAAGACAAAGGCAAAATTATTCATCAATATACTTGAGGAATTGCATGTTCGTATAAAGAGAAACATAATCATCAAAGTAATCTGCTAACTGTTCGGGATAACGTACCTCTTTCATCCTGTAATCAGCCATTAAAGGCAGCTTGCTCGAAC
The DNA here is from genome assembly GCA_035772405.1 of Chrysogorgia sp. JL179-B06. Taxonomy (NCBI): domain Eukaryota; kingdom Metazoa; phylum Cnidaria; class Anthozoa; order Scleralcyonacea; family Chrysogorgiidae; genus Chrysogorgia; species Chrysogorgia sp. JL179-B06. Next base: position 339,222 of record JAYKKM010000493.1, on the reverse strand, counting down.
AACAAATGCGCCCGCAATCACTGGTTGTAAGCGGAAAAATAGAAGTCGCGGATGATAAAATAGAAGTCGCGGATGATAAAATAGAAGTCGCGGATGATAAAATAGAAGTCGCGGATGATAAAATAGAAGTCGCGGATGATAAAATAGAAGTCGCGGATGATAAAATAGAAGTCGCGGATGATAAAATAGAAGAAATAGAAGTCGCGGATGATAAAAGAAGTCGCAAGAAAATGAGAAGACGATGTCCCTTATGGGCCACCGTAGATATCTCTTCCTCTCGCGCGCTCATAAACAAATATTGCTTCCTGTTCACGAGTACCTTCAAATGCATACTTCGATCACTCGATCAGTTTTCGAGCCCCTGTGTCAAATTTAACGCCTGCTTGTTTCGTTTTAATAAAATCGTTTCACCTGTCACCTACGGACAATGGCCCTGACATTGAACAATCGAATAGATAGAGGGAGACCCTGGTCCATTTACAATTTCCCTTTTATCACGCCGATAATATCTGCAGTTTTACACGTATACACGACTAGCACGAGTCACGACGAGAAAATGCGTTGGAAAGGCGAATTCGTTAAACTCTCCCTGATTCTTGCCTTCCTTTCTCCAATACAGGGCGGTTTGGTTACTTGCAAGAAAACGGATTGCCCGTCGATGGACGGCTGCAAAGGCCTCGTGGTGAAGAAGCCAGGAGAATGCTGTGGCCAATGCCAGGGTAAGTGCATGCCCGTGTACACATTACGAATTAAACCAGGGGCTTCGCGATAGATAAATGCAGTCCGCAGTTAAAACGCACGGCTATTTAATTACTTTTGTCTGCGAGCTAGAACGCTGGTCATTATTAGTGGAGAAACGCGCACGATGAAATGTTCAATTAGGGGCCCACATATTAGAAGCAACAACCATCCGCAAGGTTATCGCTGGAATCAGCACGAATTCCTGGGATGTCCTTCGCGACCTGCTGCAAAGAACAACGATAACACAGCCAGCCTTTCCTCTTTAACAGCGGTCAAAAGTAATCTCGTGTGCTGTCAGTTTATAGGAACACGAGTTGCGCAATTCAGTCTGTATTATATAGCTTGCAGCTATGGTACTGCGAGGGTCGTTTCTCCGTGGCGAGTTGTTTACCGAAAACCACAAAGCCACATGTTATTCTTCAAGGTTTTATCTGGTGTTGTGTACATGTTTACGTTTAGTATGATAGTATGTTCACAAGATGTCCAGGGGATATATAGGATAAATATATACAAACAAATATGATACAACTATAGCAAAGAGTAACGAGTGCTTGATGCAGGGCGAACACAATTGTATGGCATGGCCACAAAATTCCTTCAACGCAACTGTAACTCTTTGCACAAAAAAGGCGAAATTAGTTGGGAATTTGGCACAATGGGTAGTTTATAATCTGTCAAGACGCGGCTTAACTTTAGTTGCCATATACGTATAACCGTATTGTTTCGCTTCCTTATAGAGACCAACGATTGCTATGACTTTGCAAAGCGCAGACAATACAAGGTAAGTTGGATATGTTGTATTTATATGGTACTCTGTTCGTCAATCTAATGCACTATCAGTTGAACACGTCATTCCGCCAATCCATCTTAGTTTCGAACAATCACAATCCTTTGCGATTCACCGCCGTATTCAGCGAGGAAGATAAGATACAGCGACCATGCCCCACTCCACACGTAATCGCTTCACGCATTTCAATAAAATTAAGGATCTAATGAAATATTTCACATTAATGAAATACTTTCGTGTGCTTCGTGAATTAAAAATGAAATTAATACAACCAATAATAAGTCTATAGTTGGACATCGAATTTGCGAGAGTAAAGGTTATTAATATATACAGAGTGAACTCTCGAGAAGTATATATAAAGCATTCCACGAGGAAATATATCAACAAGTTAAAGTAGCGAGGGTCTGTTTATATTACAGGTAAGAATTAACACAATCAGTTTCACCCCTTGACCGCTTTAGGTCGTCGTGGAGGGGGTCACTGATTAATATCATCTGATGTTGGTGAGAAAATCGTCAGGGATAATAATAATAGTAGTATTGAAATAATCAATCGAGAAAGGCGTTAATCTTGCGTTTCAAAATTCTCATGCGGACATCTCCAGAATATATATATATATATATATATATATATATATATATATATATATATATATTTGAGGGGAGCTCTCATATAGTAAAGTGCACTGCACAATACTCTGGAATAATTGACTTCCTTCAGTTCCTTGTTCTATATATACTATATATGCCTATGGTTCTGCACACGAGACAACGACGGCCTTGCTGTGACGACAAAGGCGGGGGAATTAAGCTATTCAAATGTTCGCCTATCCAAATTTGAACCTTTAAAATTTAAATACATATTTCGGGCGCCTCCCTTTCTAGAAGACTCGGACTCCGTTGGAACTGTTGACAACCTTTCTTGACGTCAAACCAACAGACTTCTGTCGCCGCTATACGATACGCGTAAACTTTGAAATTTTTTGAATACGCGAAAAAAATACACGACACGTCGACAGTGCGGACAGCGGACTTGATTTTATCTCACCAATGAGCGAAGCGAATGAGTGGGAAATATTATCATCACGAAAAGATAATGAATTCGTATCTCCAAGTGGCTGCATGTAATGATCTGTTTATTAATGTTGAAGGCGATAAAATAGCCATGATGATAATCACTTCACCGATGAGTAGATAACAATGGTATCTTCACTGCTTATTTTTATCTGCACATGTGAATATATAATTTTTTGGAATAGAAAAAATCCCTCTGCTATAATATTTCATCGATATCTACTATATTATGATAATAATAATAAATGTACACAGAAAATGCGTAGCGAATTTTATCTCAGTAGAAGACGTTTTTTTAGATTCATAATAATTTTTAAAATTTTAAACCATTTACCGGTTGCCCTCAGCAACTCACTGTTAGGTGACTTTAGATTAAGAGGTACCCTAAGAAATAGGAAACTTCGTGATAAAACATTTAGATTGTGATGTAAGAAGAGACCTGCTGTACTAAAAAAACTATAACTATAATAAATTAACTTGAAATCAAATAATAAAACGTAAAAAGAGACTAAGATAATAAAATAAAATATTTTACATTTTGAAAGTCCACGCAGTGCTCTGATCAGAAAGAAATTCCTTGAGGCATAAGATCAAGATTGGCAATGCCCAAAGTGGGTACCCAAAGGAAGCAGAACTTGTTAAACTATAGAGACTTGATGGTTTGGATGTGTGCAGAGAATGATATTTATGATAAGAGAGGATTATAGGCGCAAAAAAGAGAGTGGTGATAAAAATAATTTTAGCTTATGTGTATTTTACTCTATTAATCATTATGAGGATCTATAAGGCTATTTTCAAAACTGCTCTTCATCTGCGAGACTTTATATCAGTGCAATACCTTCGATACATGGCTCATATTTGCCGTAGTCCTAATAATAATTTGACCAAACTTTGCATGTTCTCGATACCAGATATACTACCGCGATCCATGGATAAAAATATCGACAATCTTAGGTGGTATATCACTATATCTATACCACAATGTAAAAGGGAAACTCAATCTCGAGGTGGTTTCAACAAGCGTTTATGTAGAAATTTCTCGTATCTTAAAAAGGTTTGACTCGAAGAAGATATTGACTTCGCAGTATACGAGTATTTTAACCGTACCGTACCGTACTGTACTAACTTGACGCAATGATAAAATCTAAATTATTCCAATCGCTTGCAACAAAATGTATAGTTGTCCAATGACCACATATTTTTGCAATGACCATATATTTGCAACGGATTTACGAATGTTAGATTTATATCTAGAATTATATCTATGGAGTCTTTACGAAAATTACAATCGGCAAAAGCTTGATTAAGAAAATTGTTTAAAAAATTATAAGTAAAATTATGGGGATATTATTTGGGTGGATAGGGTACAGTAATTATATTTTAATGGGAGACTTATACAATTGTTACATATTATAGACCTTATTCAAAATGCCAGCCAAATTAAATATTCTTTTATATTCATTTAAATTAGCCTTTCTGACCTCGTTCGTGTGTCTGTAATTCCAAAGAATCTTTGCTTTGTAACGAAGCCAGAAAGGCTAATTTGCATAAAAATAAAAGAATATTTAGACTGGCTGCCATTATGAAAGTGGTCTATAGACCTTAGGCTTAAGCCCGCCGCACACTAGAGCTATCAGCTTAGCAAAGTTTCACTCGTGACTGTTGGCGTAAGCAAGTTCCCCCAGTGTGCGGCGGCGTTTTGAGCGCTATTGTTCACGCGTGCCATCGGCGCCGTATATTCAACATGTTGAATAATTTTGTGCACAAGTGAACATTTCCTCCAAGTGTGCGCGCGTGCAAAGCTATCAGCTACAATAGGAGGCAAATACGCATGCGTGTTGACTCATATTTTTAAATCAATTCGTGAAACATGGCCGCCGTTGTTTGCGAAGAAGAGTTTGACTCATCCTCATCAGACGAAGAAGAAATATTGCTTCTTCTTCTGATAATGCGACGCAGACGAAGACGTTTAAGAGCTTCGCACCGAAAAGTATGGACTAAACGGTGGATATCACGACGCCAAACACACCAAACACAAGGAGCTTGCGCGAATATTGTTCGTGAACTGAATGTTGAAGATCCTGAACAGTTTAGGCAGTTTCACAGGCTGGATAAAGATTCATTCGACGAAGTTTTGAAATTAGTTTCATCACACATAGCATCAGCAACAACACTACTAGTCGCCATTTTGATTTGAAAATATGAGTCAACACGCATGCGTATTTGCCTCCTATAGCTTTGCACGCGCGCACACTTGGAGGAAATGTTCACTCGTGCACAAAATTATTCAACATGTTGAATATACGGTGCCGATGGCACGCGTGAACAATAGCGCTCAAAACGCCACCGCACACTGGGGGAACTTGCTTACGCCAACAGTCACGAGTGAAACTTTGCTAAGCTGATATAGCTCTAGTGTGCGACGGGCTTTAGTATTTAAAAATGGCAGCCGAATTAATATTCTTTAATATGCATATAAATTGGCCATCGTTTTCTTGTACGAAATTGAAAAGGATTCTTACTTTAAAACGAGATCACAAGTGCGAATTTATATGCATATAAATATTTAATTTTTTTTATATAAATATTTTATGAATAAGGTCAATAAGGATGCTAGAATTATATTAGATTTATAATACATATCAATTACAAAGTATTACAACTAAAAATCGAATGTATTAGGGTAAACCAAAAACAGAATTCAAGATTCCCTCAAGATTGGTCACCCTTTACAAATACAAATAACATTAATATGAAATCAAAGAATAAGACACAACGAAATTATACGAAACAGAAAAACTACGGATTAAAAGCAACACTGCCAACAGGAAAAAGTTTACCTAGATACACTCGTCTGCCACCACATGCGTCACACGAATCAGCATGGAAGCCTCTATCATAACCTCTGGGCATGCCAGGAGGTTTTCAAACTTAATTTCATAAAGATATAAACGGAAAAGAAGTATTAAGAAATGTTAGCCGGACCTCTTGTGACCGTGCCTCTAACACTCCCTTGGCCCGCGCAACGTGCTGTACTGTAAACTACGGACTAAAATTGTGCTTTACATTTTCAGGATGGCGACAGATGGTTTCACCACAAGTGTACAGAATGCAGTTGTGAAAAAGGAAGTATAAAATGCGAATCTCAAGTCTGCGATCGCAATTTAATTTGCCCAAACGTGAGTACATGATGTCGTAACTTGTTTCACTCGAATCATGACGTAAATCATTTGACTATATGCCAAAGGTTTTTCAGCGGTTGTGCAGTCATGAACGCGACCAAGGCGGTCGAAACTCAACAAGACTATAACAACAACAACAACGACGACGACGACAACAACAGGAACAAGAACAGGAACAATAAAAAACAACAACAACAACAACAACAACAACAACAACAACAACGACGACAGCGACAGCGACAACGACAACAAGGACAACAATCTCAAATAATCTCAAACAGTTTAGAAGACAACATAAGTTAATGCATATGAATATGTATTAGTTACATTTTTTAATAGTATTTAATTTTAAATGTTTTTAAATTTAAACTTTTAAGAATTTAATGTAAAAGTATTTAGTGAATGTAATTTTATAATTTGGGGGATCTTTATATAGGGTAAACCTCTAGATTCTCTTGCAAGGACCTTTAGGGTTACCTTGATTAAATTGATTGAACAATAATAATAATATAATTGAATGGAGACCAGATTTGACTTTAGAGTATGTGTCAGAGAAGCAGCGTCCCCATTTGTCTGCAAATTAACTCTATTCAGGCAAAATGGTCTATGTAATAAAATGCTAAATTATTTCTATCTTCGAACCACAATGGGACAAAACAGGTTAAAGAGTGAGTGTCAACCGTCGTGCATTGCGCGTTTGTGTTTATCTTTCCGTACGATAACGAAGTGTTTTGAAGTGCTTCGTTGCCAACTTGACGTGGTAAATACTTCGGAAATTCGCCTAGTCTTCTCAGAAAACCCTACAGAGGATTTCTTATTCACAATCCAAATACGTCGACTCGGAACCTGATTTTTGTGTTTGAACTTCGTCACTGGTCTCCACGCTTCGCGTCAGTCAAGGCTGACATAATTCGAAACGAAAGTCAAGAAAACGTCGAGTTTTGTGAAAAATACAGAAATAATTACTTTCTAAGGTATATCTTCTTTTAATTAAAAGACAAAATGAATAATTTATATCAAGGATTGACAAGATATTTACGGATGCAGTTCACCAAGGGAATTTCGTGCTTCAAAAAATGGCCGACCGAGCGTGCATATTTATGACGTCATATCTCATTCGGACAAGTTATGTTCACCCACCGTGCAAAATTTCGCCTGTAAGCCTATAATGCTCCTTGATGCATATAATTGACATTATTATATAATTGGCATCTGTGATGTCATTTCCACCGAATACGAAAAATTATCGTGCGGAGCAATACAAAAAAAATTGTTGAAGGCCGAAAATTACAAATGGGCTTGCGGTAGATTTGCCCCTCTAGACGAAGAAGATATTTCTAAATTAATAGAAAAAGACAGTCAAAGTACTAAAAAGGCCACCAAAGGGTGCCAAAACCTCTTCGAGAAGTATCCCCGGCAGCAGCAACTGAAGAATCCACAAAACACAGCAGAACTGGCAATAATTATAAAGGTTTTTTAGGGCAAGAAAATGAGAAACAAACTTTTCACCAGACTTCGCTTACATGTATTTTGAGTAAATAATAAAACAGTTATTGGATTCGGCTTACACATGCCATATCAATAATAGTTATCCAGAGCTCGGTCAATGTTATCCGTCTCGGCCTTCGGCAGATAACATTGACCTCGGTCTGGTAACTCTTGACATCATACTCAGCCTCATCCAATAATTGTTTTTATTGTAATACAGAGCTTTTGGCCACTGAGAAAAATATTGGAAATTTATTTAATTTAATATTTATTTCTCGTGTTGAACAGATATCTCACTCGTTCGCTTCGCTCACTAGTGAGACATCCTGTTCAATACTCGAAATAAATTCCATATTTGCGTGCATATCCGTATCATCTCTATATATTCGATTTATAGAGATAATATCAGGTGTTCACAAACGTAAAACCCAAAACGCGTTAACGAACACGTTTAATTGTTCTCAACAGGGAATGAAGAAAGGTTTCAGCCCTGGTGCTTGTTGTCAAAGCTGTATACAAGGTATGTAAACAAACTAAACATGATACAACCCGTCCAGTACACGTATAGTACACGTATAGTCACGCTACAACATTAATGAAACAATAAATATGACTTTACTTACTTAATTTGACATTTCCAACGTGTTGTTCTTTAAACTGATCTGGCTCTTGTCTCAGTTTCGCGTTATTTTTCATTCCGGCGGCTTGCGTGACCATTATTTGTTCTTTTAGCGTGTATTTTGCAAGGGTCGTAATCTATAAGGTAGAAATGTATAGAGCATGATATGATAGAGCACACGTGCATATCATTCTGCAATCTGATTGGTTCTAATAATAGCTAGATTATATTTATTAGTTATAGTACAAGGAATACAGATCGTATATTAAACTCCTAATCAAACGGAGAAATTTAGTGGGGAAAGAGAACATTTAAGGTGGCTCCCTACTGTTTCTTGGAAGGTGGCACAAATGCAAATTTCAATCTCGAAAAGTGTCCATGGATATTTCGGAAAAGATTGAAACTAAAGCTATGCATAGAATAACTTTCAGGGCATCAAATACTATTAATGGCTAAAGTGTTTCATCTGTTGCTATGACAAGAGTGACGTCTCAAAATGGCCGGAAATGAACATTTAATCTAATTTATTTCGCAAACGAGTCGGTGACCCCGATTTTTTTTGCATTTAAACATTTCTTTTAGTTTAATTAATGAATAGGCAAATTTAAAAAAAATTCTGCAGATCCAATTTTTTAAAAAACTAAAAAATTGCCTATTCATTAATTAAACTAAAAGAAATGTTTAAATGCAAAAAAACCCGACTCGTTTGCGAAATAAATTAGATTAAATGTTCATTTTCGGCCATTTTGAAACGTCACTCTTGTCATAGCAACAGATGAAACACTTTAGCCATTAATAGTATTTGATGCCCTGAAAGTTATTCTACATTTCTATGCATAGCTTTAGTTTCAATCTTTTCCGAAATATCCATGGACACTTTTCCAGATTGAAATTTGCATTTTTGCCACCTTTCAAGAAACAGTAGCGAGCCACCTTAAGTATAAAGCTGGCTCTGATTTTAATACGTTACCCAAGGACATTAGGAAAACTAGTTCTATTGATGCATTTCAATGTATATGTAAAGTGAAATGTTTTTGTAGGTATAATTTGGAGTTAAATTGTTAGGTTTATATATTATTTAAATTTCTTGTAATGATTTATGGAGGACTTTCATGAAAAGCACCTTGTGATGATTGAAATACTCCTCATTAAATATTATTATTAATATTATTAATATTATTATTATCATTATCATTATCATTATTATAGATATGATCTGGTCATATTCCATTATCAAAAAAAAAATTAAAAACAAAATGGCCGCCTCTTGATTGCTAATTTACATCGGTCCTTACAAAAAGGCGTCCCATTTTACAACGAGTTACATAGAGCGAAAATATTAAAACGAAGATTGTCCTTATTGAGTAGATCGTCTTCCGTATGCCGACCTCCTAATATCTGCAACAACTATTTTCAAATTATTCAGTAAGCGGTTTGATAAAATCAGTCAAATCTACCATCCACCAAATGACTGCAATTTCTAGAGATAACTTTCGTCAATACTTACACGTGCCTCTCTTAATGACGGAAATTTTAAAATGCCCACAACCTCGTTCCCAGGGCCTTTTTGAAATTAGGAGGGCGGGAAAAGGCCCTGGCATCGGCTGGTCCATTCTGTGTTGTCATTGGTTGATTGATTTTCTTAAATATTCCTCGTAAACATAATTAATGCAAAGTTTTCGATTGTTTGGTCATAATCAAGAATTCGTGCTTCACATTAGTTTTGGTCCGTTCATGACAGATAAAGTGTAAAAATCGACTCTGATAAAGGTCTAGGTTCCTACGAAAGCCGTCATATATTCAGCAAAAGCGGCGTTAAAAAGGATTTATGTGCGAAAATGCAGATTTTTGGGGGAATTACGATCCGCGAGGACGATATTTGGAGTTCGAAGTTAATATGCAGAAAATGTGAGGGATTTATTTCCAAGACGAGCGACTTCAGACGAGGATGAATGGAAATTGGGACTCCAAATTGGAACAGCAAATTGGGACATCCACTGAAACGACTAGTTCAAGCTGAACAAGCGAAACCAGAAACTTCGGCAAAGAAACTAACTTTCCAAGTTCACGATGTAGGGACAAACACGACTTAATTGTCTCGAACTTGAGTTCGAGTTACTCTTGACCGAAATTCAGAAGAAAAAAATCATTCTAGCGGCAAACACGAAACAACCAGTTGTTGTCCTAGGACATGCCTTGTTTACCTGCTTTCATCAGTTATTAAAGTCATCCATCACAGTCGAGATGAAATCAACCTGCAAAAACCTTTGCAAACGTCTATGGTTCAGTTTTGCATGACAACACGACAATGTTAAGGAATTTTTGACGCAGTGTCTGTGGCAAGAATACCCCTGTCGAAGCTACAAGTCACGAATTAAGAGTAAAGTATAGCTTTGTCGTATAGTAAGGTTGAACTCAGGATTTGATTTTTATATTTATTGATATAAACCTATAGCTTGTCAAAAATCGTTTTTGTTGTTTTGCATTTGATTTGTACAATCACAATGTTTCAATTTCAGTCAAATCGTCCTAATAATTCACAATTTGTCAAATTTTTCCTACAGCTGCTATAAATTGACGAACGTCAGAACCGCCACAGAAATCAATAAAGTTTCCACGGGGAATTGATGTCGTTTCTCCGTATATTTTTTATAATTATATCAAGAAAAATGCCATACTAAAAATAAAGCATTCGTAATATTTCCTGGGCAGCTTATTTCGTCTTTGTTGCAGATTTACTTAGCCCGCATTGTTGTCTTAGAAGACTGAATGTTTGTTCATATTAAGAACAATGAAAACTTGACAAGCTTGGAGAGGTTTATCTACGACTGTTTGACTTTGAGTTTTTATATTTACTGTAGAACTGGTAAATAGTTTGTCTGATAAATTATAGCTTGAACTTTTGCATATTTGTCTGGTTGTTTGCTGTGCAAGCTGTGTCAATCAAATAATTATTTAAAACTAAATTTAAAATTAATTGAAATAATAAAACTATTACCAGTTTTCTCATCACTGCAAAGATACAAATAATATGAAATGTAACAAGAAAATAGAAAACCTTATTAGAATAGATCCCTGATTCAAATTAGTGGGGCATATTCACATATTAAACCAAAATTATTTGAAGAACAGGTTTCATTCCATATGCCATAATAATGATGTAATAATAATGCCAACAAAATTATCATTATTATCATTATCACCAATATACAAGGAAAAATAATTATGAAATGCACCATTAATTTTGTTAAAGATGCAGTTCATTATAAGATCAGTGATAACCAGGGCTGTGGTAAACATATTTGCGGCCCGACTAGTACGTTATCGGCCTCCCACTTTGAGTGTTTTCAAGAGGGCGGTTTGGCCTTGTATATTGGTGACAATAATAGTTTAATTTATAGAGTGCCTACAACAAGATCTAAGCACTTTACAATCTGTGCTATAAAAATATATATTATATAAATTTGCAATTCATAAGCTTATTGAATATAAAAAATTAAATACATTACAGTATTCACAGTGACGTAGGAACAATTTTCACTTGAGGGGGGGTCCAAGGGTATGCTCCCCTGGGAAATATTGCATTTCTGAGACCTCTGAATTGGCATTTCCTGCATTTTGAACAGTTCACTACAAACAGTTAGCAGATTTGCTGCAAGCATGCAGCAACACATCCTCCAACAAAGCTTGTGTAGCCACTAATAATTATAATAATTATTACTTAACAATACTATTTGTTTCTTAAAATTGAAATACACTTACATATAATTACTTTTTCAAAGTTACTTTAAATATTCTAAAATAAAATAAGAAAATTTGGGGGAAAAAGTGGGGGGCACATGCCCTCCCCCCAGGCTCCTACGGCCATGATTCAATAATTATTATAAAATTACAATCTTTGCAATAGGTTAACTAATAATGGATTATAAGAATATAATAACTAATAATTGTTAAAAAAGACTGAAACAAAAACGTTTTCAACTGTCTTCTGAAAGCAGCTAATAGCTCATTCTACAGGCAATTTACGGCCACTGCAAAAGCTCTATCACCATAGGTTTTCAAATTACTTGCTGGTTATTACATGTAACAGTGCCTCAGATTATGACCTTAAAGTTCTAGTTAGTATGTATAGCTGAATAAGATCAGCGATATACTGCAGAGCCAGGCTATGTTGAGCTATGAAAGCTAAAAGAAGAATTTTAAAAATTATTTGCTTCTCAATTGGGAGCCAGTGAAGCATACATAGTATTGGAGAAACATGTTCATATTTGCTAGTGCAATTATCATACTTGCTGTACAAGTTTGAACTCTTTGGATTTTCTGTATGAGATACTTGGCTAATCCGTATAAATAATAATATAGAATTACAATGATCTAATTTAGAGGTTACAAATGCATGTATCTTTAGTATATCTACTGCAGAGACTCTCCTACTTTCTAATTTTGAAAATCTGCCTCAGTTGAAAAAATGATGATTTACATATATTGTTGATGTGCTCAGTCATTGATAAAGATAATGCCAATATACTGGGAAGACTGCACAGGTTTCAGTTGTACATTGCTGATACACACAGCATCAAGTTCAGGCTGGTGAAAACGAGACCCAATTAGTAGAAGTTCAGTTTTATCTTTTTTCAATTTTAACTTGTTGGTCATCATCCATTGGTCAATCTCCAACATACAGGCTTCAATCTTGTGCACAGCAGACTTAATCTCATCATGAACCGCCGGGATGAACGTAGCAAACATCTGAATGTCATCAGCGTGTACGTGAAACGACATGTCATGCTTTTTGAGAATGTCACCAATAGGTGCAGTGTAAAGTAGATACAGAAGTGGACCAAGAACAGAGCCCTGCTGCACTCCATAGTCAAGATCTTTCGCAGCTGATCGGTCATCAATGTAGACATCACATGTTAGTAACATAGCCATATTGTAGGTTAGTAGCAAATCGGATTCTGCCCCAATGTACTCAATTCCTTCCATAATCTTACCTGGAAGATCCCTTTCACTGAATGGCTAAAAAGCATCATACTATCTGATGTAACTGAGTTCGCATGATTTTAAGTTCCAAGTATATGATCGTCATTGGATAGTTTTCTCTTTGCATAGCCAGTTCATTTGCAATGGGCACAAGAATCTGGTCGTAACTTTCATAGGCAGATGGTTACTCAATCGTAATACAATTTGAACATCGCCACTCAATAGATTTGTGTGGAACAGTGTGAATTCATATCATCGAAGGGCTCGTGTGTTTGTCCATGTCGATCTATGGTCGAAGTCGTCGAACAAACTATCTGAAGTCGTCCACTCGTCGCCGGGAAACACTAACACATCCGCCGTAATTCCTCTATCTTTTAATACTTCAAGTTGATCCTCCATTATTGAGTTTAAAGAACACACTACAATGACAATGTTCATATCGGCCTTCACAAAGAAGAAATTAGGAAGGAGCTTGGAAGAGTAATGACTTTCCAAAACCAGTGGGATTAGAACGGCAACAACATCGTGGCCATGTAATAAGTATTCAAAACACTTCACCTGCAGCGGTTTTAAACAATACGAAGGGAAGTTGCCGCTGTTTAACGTTAACTGGAGTCGTCGAAGCAAGTCAACTTATCCGAAGATTCCGCCATCTTTCTTTGTTTACCAATTTATTATAATTTATTTACACCCACTATAGATGGGTGTTTTGAACGTCATGTGACCAGCCGATGCCAGGGCCTTTTCCCGCCCTCCTAATTTCAAAAAGGCCCTGGGAACGAGGTTGAAAATGCCCACTGTCCTGTTGTAATTTGGTATAAAACTTTAGCCGAATTACCCAATATACACATTTTACAGATTTTAATTACATGTATATATATATACTGTAGGTTCTCCCATCGACTTTCGAACATTTAGTGACCAAACACATTTGGCAATAATTTTTTATGAAGTCTGTGCAATAGAAATGAATAAAATTATTACTATTTATTATTAACCCTAACCTTATTCCTCTAACCAAAACCTAATCCCTTTTAGACAATTCCCAGCTACACTGACAAACATATTTTCAATTTTCAGATACTGGTATGTGCACGTCATTCGGTGATCCGCATTACCAAACCTTCGACAACCGCATGTACAACTTCCAAGGCAAGTGTAAATACGTGTTCGCGAAAGACTGCCATACGGGGAACTTCACTATCATGGTGCGAAACGAAGGTAGATATTCGCGAACCTACTCTTGGACGAAATCCGTGTTCCTGCATTTCAACGGCATCGAGGTAGCTCTCCTGCAGAACTTAAAAGTGAAGGTGAATGGCGAAAAGGTCAAACTACCATATGTCCGACTCCCGGACTTACAAATTATCGAAAGGGACTTTCTCGTGAACGTGGTGACTAGCATTGGGGTGGAAGTGGTCTGGGATGGCGACAGTTACACCGAGGTGCATATCCCGAAGCGCTACCGAAACAAAACGTGCGGATTCTGCGGCAATTTCAACGGTGACCAAAGCGACGACTTCACGATGCGAGACGGCAGGCTGAGCCAGAACGAGAACGAGTTTGCGAAAAGTTGGAGGATGCGGGGGGCGTCGTGCGAGAAGGACGAGAATCTCAACGAGAGATATCCTGTGCAGTGTCGTGGTCGAGATCTCATCAACGCACGCATGAAGTGTTCCATATTGAAGAATTCGAAGTTCTCGGAATGTCACAAGTACGAGAATCCTAGGAATTACTTCCAGTCTTGCATCACAGACATGTGTCACTGTCCTAGTCAATCGTGTATGTGCCAGAGTCTGACGGCGTATGCTCGGGCTTGCGAGAGACTTAAAGTGAAGGTGAAGTGGAGATCAAAGGATATATGCGGTGAGTCATGTGAATACCAAAATTATGGTAGCAAATAAGTGAAAATGGGCTAAAATTTGGCCGATATGTATAAAAACAATATACATGGGTACAATACACAATTTATGCTACGTAATATGCTATATATATGGTATTAAATGAAAGCTACATTCATGTAGGTTATGATAAAATATGAATTGATAGCAGAGTGTATACCAGTTAGCAGCTAGTTAATTATTTAATAGCTTATACATAATGAGTACATGTGATCAGGTACCGATGGGAAAACAGTGATTATCAACCAAAACTAGTTCTAATGATACGAAACTTGGTAAAACATCTAACCAAAGACAGATCTGTGTTCTGTAGTAAATTCAGGGGTTATGGTGAGATATTTAAAAAATCAAATTTTCTATTATTATTTGATTCACAAATACGCTGTGATCGATTCTTACCCTGGAGATAAGTTTATGGTTTTACTAAAGAACACAGATCTGTCTTTGCTTAGATGTTTCACCAACTTTCGTATCATTAGAACTAGTTTTGGTTGATATATCACTTTTTTCCCATCTGTACCTGATCATATGTACTCATTATATAAGCTATTAAATGATTAACTAGCTGCTAGAACTGGTATACATTCTGCTATCAATTCATGTTTTATCATAATCTACATGAATGTAGCTTTCATTTAATACCATATATAGCCAATAAATTGTGTGTTGTACCCATGTATTGTTTTTACACACATCGGCCAAATTTTAGCCCATTTTCACGTATTTACCACCTTAAAGGGGCACTTCACCCCAAAAACAAGTGTTGTTTAAATGAAAGTTCTTTGTCGCCTTGAAACTATTAGTTTTCTTCCAATCGTTTTAGTTTTAAAGAAATTTGGCTTTGTTTATCGTATTTTTGTAAATTGATGGCCGCCATTTTTGTTCTGATTCCGAGCGAATGTGGTCGCTCCCATTAATTTTTGACGTTATTGAGTGATGGAAACACTACACACAAAGAAACCCTTCACAACAGAATGACAATAATGTGGTCTTAGTGTATCGTGCAGGATTTATATTCAAAGTGTTTCTATCACTCAAGACGTCAAAAATTAATATGAGAAACCGCATCCGCCCGCAATCAAAACAAAAATGGCGGCCTTCAATTTACAAAAACACGATAAACAAAGCCAAATTTCTCTAAAACTAAAAAGATTAGAAGAAAACTAATACCCATTCTCATGTAAGGCGACAAAGAACTTTCATTTAAGCAACACTTGTTTTGGGGTGGAGTACCCTTTAAGCTTTGATCAAACGAGCATGAGAATTCAGGAGATGCTGATGCGAGTTAAGGAAATCACTACTGACACGTTGTTTACACATGTTTTTGTCACAGATAACCGTTGTAAAGGTGGTGCTGTCTACGACGACTGCGGGCCCGCGTGTCGCCTTACTTGTCACAACAAAGATGACGCAAACAAAGTGTGTTTAAAGCCTTGTGTGCCCGGATGTCAGTGCCCAGCGGGAACAGTTTGGCACAAGCGAAAGTGCATCATGTCCTCACAATGCCCAAAGTAGGTAAGCTTTGTTGTTTTTAGCATGCCCATGCTGCCACGTGCGCTGTAAGCAGAGAGAACGATAACAAAAATAATTGTTATGTGCTTATATATAAACGCGTTGGACCTGTGCCCCCCCCCCCCGCAAGCTGCAATCGTCTTCTGGACGATCTTTTTATTAGTATTAGTATTAAAGGGACATTGGCAACAAAAATTAAAGTGCTTATAAACCCAAAATGGGTTTTTGGTGTTTCGGATAGAGCATAAAAAGTTAGTTAATAAGTTCTAGATTAGTTTTTGCGTTAAACTTTTAGTTTCGGAGATATAAGGGCTCAAAGTCACAATTTGTGAAAAAAGTAGCGCAGAAAGGGAGACTGGATCCGAGGAACGTGTTATGTTTCAATACTTATATATTACAATTCGAGTAGACAAGGTAACATCGTAAAGACACATCGTTTGGGCATTTTTCAATAAAAACTTTTAAGATAGCTGTCTTCTCCTATACAAAAGCCTAGTTGTTGTTGAAGATGGGTTCCTCGGATCCAGGTCCCTGTGTGTTATTTTGGTGGCGCTACTTTTTTCCAAAAAATGGCACAATTTGCATGTTTGAGCCGTTATATCTCCGAAACTAAAAGTTTAACGCAAAAACTAATCCAGAACTTATCAACTAACTTTTTATGCTCTATCCGAATCACCAAAATCCCATTTTGGGTTTATAAGCACTTTAAGTTTGTCTAATATGAAAGAACTCGTAAAATGATAGAGTAACACCTTTTACAACTTTTCCGTATTTTACTTCGTTTTTGAGATATTTCAGTTTGTTTGATATGTAAATGAGATGGTCTCTGACGTCAGGTGCTGGGTAGAGAATTTTCACTCATTAAAATATTAGTGCCATCGTCAAGTTTGTTGCACAAATTTGTTTGAAAATGTGCGTATAATAACTCCTCATGATAATGAACGTTGTAAACTTAGCAATCACTGAGATATAAGACATTTTTAATGAGTGAAAATTCTCTACCCAACACCTGACGTCAGAGACCATCTCATTTACATATCAAACAAACTGAAATATCTCAAAAACGAAGTAAAATACGGAAAAGTTGTAAAAGGTGTTACTCTATCATTTTACGAGTTCTTTCATATTAGACAAACTTAATTTTTGTTGCCAATGTCCTTTAAGGTTGGATCGACGTTGTTTCGGGGTTATCATATGGTCAAATTTTTTCAGACTTCCAAATAATTCAAGTGTTCCTATACATGGATCGTATTTACTTAGTTATAAAGATATTTAAATTCTGATACAAATTCCGATACAAACATACATACAGCGATTTTGTAATTTGATTGATCAATACGTTTAGTTTATTATATAAGGAATCCATGATAATTTTTTTTAAACATGATAATTTTGTGTTTATTCAGTCAGTCACACTTGCCACACAGCGGCACAGCCACAGCGGCACAGCCACAGCGGCACAGCCACAGTGCCACACCTTCATAATGCATTTCTAACTGGGTTTTATTACTTCATCTGAGCACGCTGTAGTTTAATAGCCCCTAAAGGCGACAATATTACCTTGGATAAATCAAGGAAATTTTAAAGAAATTACATCGTATTTCAAGGATTCCTAAGGAAATTTTAAGACCAAACCAAGGAAATTTTTATTTTATTTATGGTAACACTGGTTCATTTCTGTGTGTCTTTGTTGTAATATAATTTATTGTGTCATTAGTCAAACTCTAATATGATAAACAACGTACTAAGCACTCACATTAGTATGTAATATTATTATGATATAATATTAATCTCCCTCGATGAGCTTTTACTCTGGGAAAGAATGTTAGTGATCAAAATATGTTTATATATAAATACATATATTATGAATTCTCTCCGTGGGGCACGTGCCCCACCAACCTTTATGAAAAGTACCGTTTTTGAACAAAGAATATATAGACAAGTAGTAATATTTGTGACCCTGAAAACTTGTGCTCCCCAACATAGGTTTAAACCTGCTCCCTACGCCCCTGACTGCGTGGATGTATGTTGTCGATACCCATCTGGTGATCGTTTCTGCGTTTACTAAAGTTACTAAAACAGGCGGCACTGCACGAATGTCAACGAATTATAAATACCAAACAGCCGTTGCCTAATACTAATAACCCAAATACTTTGTTTGGCACGCGTCAGACACAAATCTGACATAAAAAAATGCGGCCCCGATCTTGGATCGTTCGACGCAATCCGTTTAGACGCTTGGCAAAATCCACTTATGCGCGCAAAAATGATAAGGATGCTCGCCTAAGGAACAATGGTTATTAAGCTAAATCTCCCTGATCTAAATTACTGTTTATGTTGGGACACCGTGAGTCGTCTTAAATCAACTTAATAAACTTTGATGGGCGGAATACATTCTTATGTATATAGGTAATATTTGGCATTTCACTCGATCAAACT
This sequence comes from Chrysogorgia sp. JL179-B06, assembly GCA_035772405.1. Classification (NCBI taxonomy): domain Eukaryota; kingdom Metazoa; phylum Cnidaria; class Anthozoa; order Scleralcyonacea; family Chrysogorgiidae; genus Chrysogorgia; species Chrysogorgia sp. JL179-B06. Next base: position 320,497 of record JAYKKM010000493.1, on the reverse strand, counting down.
ACATGTTGAAAGGATTTTATGGTGAAGGAAAATTTCGAGTGTTAGAATACATACATTTTAAGACCAAACCGGGACCAGTTGCGAAAAATGCAACTTCAAGGCCTTCCGGCTGGAATTGAACCCGCGACCCTGCGATGCTAGCGAGTTCTGTATATATGGTGCCATTTCTGCATTTCTTTATGAGCCATTTTAAGAGCGCGTTCGGGAGAAGTGTTTTAGAGTAGTTGTGTGACAGCAGGTGAATATATCTTAAACACATTACACAATTATTTCACCTATATATATAGTATGCAGCATACATTTGAAACAAATTCATGCTCAATCAGTTGAAGATGAGGGAACCTCTTTGTACATATATGTACACATACACATTATTTTCAAGAAGCATAGTTTTAACATAGAACGGAGTTCGAGGCTAGTCATTTTGTGGGAGTAACATAAAAAATACATATACACGTACAAACACATAATTAATATACACACACACACACTTATGCCTATAAGAAAAAACTGCTATTGATGAAAGCAAAGAAGAAAGACTTTTTAAATAAACGATCCGAACTCTTTTCGAAGTGCCGACATGTAACTAAACATCAACTCAATTAGTGACATTAACATAACCAATGTAATATATCTAGTGGAACCTAATCTGTCAGTTACCTGAAGATCGCATATAGCGTGAAACTCAGAGTAGCAACAGCATTCAACATAAACATTCCGCCATTTTGTTTTTTCATTACTAGTGATCTAGTGATATATGAGCTGATAGCTTGCTAGTATAACCAATCAGATTGCAGAATAGCCCACAGATGGTAGATATCTATATTATAAATATATAAATATATGACTCTCTGTACAATCACGCTCTACTCATTATAGGCTGTTTCATCTGAAGAGTACCACACTACAACACTCTGTGTGGCTCGAAACTAACTAGTAATAAATGTGCCTAATCAGAACTCATGTTGAGTCCCATCTTTTACTTTTAACTAATTAATAATTCAGGAAAAGACAAAATAAATTTATACTTAATCAGTTTGTATATCCGATACAAAAAATTGTGTAGACTTACATCAACTTTTCGGTTGATTTTCTCAGTTAAAACAGCTTATATCTTTAAAATACTTAGCATACAATCTTTATCTGATGTACAAACTCTCGCCTTTGGCTCGGATTTTCTATATCAGATAAAGACCTGCTGCTCAGATCTATCTATTACATATAGAAAATTCACAAAGTCCATATTAAAGAGAAGTGCAACTCATGTTCAAATTCCGGATTAGACAAGGAACCTCACTCCAGCCATAACAGTTTCACACCTTAGGGCGACAACCATAAAGATTTTAAATGGTACTAACAGTCTAGCACACACGACCTTCCTGAGATTAACTTTCCCGATGTTCACTATCCACTTTAGATTTTAATTCGTTTGATTCAAACTCTTCACAGTGATTCACGAACAACAGACAAATGAAGACACTAGAGTGTCGAAACGTTGGATCATGGACAGTAACTTTTAAAGTTACGTTCTTACTTATACACTGTCACATACTATCGGATGATAATGCAACGAAATACCCACAGTCATTAGTCCTTAAGCTCATACAATAACGTCCATGTACCTGACACTGGTAATTAATCAATGATCCTGCAGCGGGTTGTTCAAAGCACAGATAGCTTATCCAGTGGTTATAAGTCCTTTATCCAGTCGCTTCAATTTCTATGTATTCAACAGTTACCCGAAAAAAATAGCAGGTGAATATATTGAATCATGGACATGAGTATAACTTTTAAAGTTACGTTCAAAAAACGTCTTAAGCCAGAGTAGCACGAAACTATGTCTGATTTATCATATATAGTTGCGTTGGGAAGTCATTTCTTAACAGACAAATAACTTGCAATACAAATAAGAATCATATTAATCACAGATTACCTTCCGGTTTCCGGATCTTTAATTTACCTTGGACACACAAACATGCATGCGACGTTAAGCTAACATTATGGTTTGGGATAAGTCTCGTAGTCGATCAGTCGGAATAACTATTTAAATAATCTTGATACTTAGGAAAAGGTACTGGACAGAGATTTACCAAGTCGGCGCGTTTCTGATAGCCGACGAATCCCTCCACACTTTGGCCTGCAAGGGTCACGTAGTCTGTTATGAATAACTAGGTGGATAATGGGTTGAAACTGCTACTCAAGCAAAATTACTCAGCAGCCTTTTGAGCTCCGGACAGACTCTTAAACCATTAAGCCAGAAGGATTTAAGTGATACAGATATGGCAATTAGTGATGTTCATATATGGCCTTCGTTAGCACGATTAGTGAAAATTACCCACTTTCTAGATTGTTATATACACATATTATCGGACGAAAATGCAACGAAATATCAGTCATTAATCCTTAAGCGCATTCAATGTCGTCGATGTCCCTGACAGTGGTAATTAATCAATGACCTTGGAGCCGGTTGTTCGAAGCAGATATATCTATATCCAGTGGATAAGTCCTATCCAGTCGATTCATTGTCTATCTATTCAACAGTTATTTGAGCAAAAATAGTAGATGAATATGTTGTTGCCTAAAACCTGGATAATGGTATTCACTGCTATTTTTTTCAGATAGCCATTCAGTGGATAGAAAATATATTCACTGGATAGGATTTATCCATTGGATAAGCTATCATGTAGGCTTTGAACAAACGACAGCAGATAAATAGAAAGATAACAAAGCTATATAGCAGAGTTTTATTTCAACTAACCGTGCAACATAAATCGCAGCTCATTTGTTAAAGTTTCTATCAGGGGTTTGGGGGTTTTAAATATTCGTAAATCTTTGGCTTCTACCAAGAAGAAATGTAATAGTTGTCGTTCAAAAATTTCATGTTCATACCTTTTACCCCTGCTAAAGTTGATTTACTATTCACAGGAAATAACGTCAAAGCAGGGATACGCATTGCACACTAATTCAACAGTGAAATACAAAGAAAGTTTGGCTCTGAACTTGAAACACGCCTGTTTAGACCAAATTCGCTCAATTCCCAAACTTTCTTTGTATTTCACTGCTGAATCAGTGAGCAATGTTTTTGCGTGACCCTGCTTTGACGTCATTTCCTGTGAATAGTAATCAACTTTAGCAGGGGTAAAAGAGGTATGAAGATGAAATTTTCGAACGACAAGATATATTACATTTCTTCTTGGTAGAACCCAAAGATTACGAATATGTAAAATCCCTAAACTCCTGATAGCCACTTTAACACCGAGTTGTAATTTATTTTATGAAGGAAAAGTACCAGTATCAGGAAGAGTATCAAATCATATACTTTTGAGAACCGGGACCAGTTGTGAAAAATTCAACTTCAAGGCCTTCCGGCTAGGAATTGAACCCGCGATCCTGAATCTCTTGAACAGCGCCTCTAACCTACTGAGTCAACCTCGTTCCCAGGGCATTTTGCCTCCACGGCGGAAGGTCGGCGAAAATGGCCCTAGCTTGGCATAAAACTCAATTAATTCAGCCGAGTATAATTTATTCATCTAAATCTGAATGCTGTCTTCAAATTTTGCAGCAAATTAGAAGTGATAGCTTTCGCTAAATTGGATATAATTATGCTTCTTCATACCCTTTGTAAGAGATAACTATAGATGTATGGTGGATTATTAAGCTTGTTAGCTGCTTTTATGTCGACGAATGCTGACATTAACAACTCTGAAGAGCATTGAACATTTCTCAATTATTCTGGTCAACAAAGTAGACAAAGGCAATGGAACAAAAAGACCACAAAAATTATCATATCTAAACACCCAGAAATTCTCATATATACTTCTAGTATGTATTCCATATAAGGAAGTGGCCGACGAGCAAATAGATGGCACTCGTACCAGCCCACTGGATGTGGGATTGTTAACACGTTATGATATGTTCGATTATCCGCTCTTTTTAAGAAAACTACGTTCGCTAGCCTGATAAGCTGTACGCATATTGTAAACAGATAATTTATCTTTGTTTTAATATATATTGTAGCTTTGAGAGTTGATTATTTCTCAAGAAAACGTTCGTCGAAGATAGCCGAAAGTTCGTGTTTTTGTTTACAAGATGGTATTCGTATTAGGAAAATTATATTTTGGCATGTTCGATTATCCGCGCTTTTAAAGAGAACTAAGTTAGCTACCGGGATAAAGCTGTACGTATGTTGTAAATAGATAATTTAACTTTCCTTTGATATATTCTATAGCTTTGGGGGTGGTTTATTTCTCAAGAAAACGTTTGCCAAAGGGTTAGGACCTTTGTTGTTTTGGGGTACGAGGGTTGAACGTGTCAGCTATTTGCTCGTTAATTCACTCTATTTGCTCGTCAATGCCTTCTATTTGCGCTTCCTTCCCCTATCAAAATTCTGGGTGTCATGTGACCAGCCGATCCCAGGGCCATTTTCGCCGACCTAGGTTGCGACTGAGTTACAGAAGCCGTTACCGCGTAAGATTAAAAAGGGTAATGCCGGTGTATTAATGTTAATATTTTGCACTTGTACTCGGTTAATCAGATGAAGGGAATGTTGTGGTAAATTACGAGTGTCGAATCATATAGTTTTAAGACCAAACCGGCACCAGGTTGCGAAAAATGCCACTTCAAGGCCTTCCGGCTGGGAGCTGATCCCGCGACACTGGACGTGAGCCTAGCCACTAGTTCAGTGGTAATGCATAGGGTGTATTAAAGTTAATTTTTGGTGTTTACACTCAAATATTAATTTTATTATACCGTGTAATAATACCGTTTCACAGCTGAAACCATGCGCACCGCGAAAGATGGATTGCTAAAACTAAGCTCTCGTCACTTTCATCGAAGCTCAATGTTTGCTCAATCTGCTAAGATTATGATAGGGCACGGTAGGTTGCTGCCGAAAACGGGACGTCCAGTGAAAATATGATGGCTTACAACTAAGGGAGATAGCATGAAGTGATATGGGGCCAGAGTGCTCAAATTGCCACAAGGGTAGTGACCGTTGCATTAGTGCTAACGGACACCCACATCAACTTCACCGAGTACTCAACAACACAGAAGTGAAGGCGCGAAAATAGTTACTACAGCTGTACTACAGCTCATCAGTGCAGTTATGAACAATCTGAATGTATGACCCGTAGTCTTATACACACACACTGACACACATACATGATGATCCCTCGACATAGGATTTAGGAAGATATGTATGAACTCCAACACAACGGGATATCGCGCCTCTTTGGCCCCTTTGGTTAATTACGCGCATTTTAGCGCGTAGATTAAGGTCACTTAACGCTTCATAAATCCACCATGGTATTCCTTTATCCAGCTTAACTTTAAGATTAGAAAATATGATGAATGTCGTTTGAGCTTATCATGATGTTCCCGTCTTTCGTGTGGGAAAATTTATAAAAACCAAACTGACGAGACATAACGCGGATAAGACAATTGTACTGTATTTATGTACTGTATAACATCTCAAAACAATTTATCTGACTAATCGTAGAAACGCCTTAAAACATTTCTCAGGTACCAATACAAACATGTTTTGTGATTGGTTGAATAAAACAATAGAATCAACCACAAAGAAACCAATGTCCTAACCCTAACAACTTTTGTTCAACGTAGCCAATCACAAAACTAGTCTATTAATCCGTTCATCCTAAACACGACATTTGGAGTGTTTATATATTTGTTTAATTTGTTTAATTTTTTTTTTTAATTTAATGTTTTCAATGTGCTAATTACAGAACAGTATAAATAATAATATATATGTACAAAATTAAAATTGTAAATAAAATAAAATAATAAATAAATAAATAATGGCACATTGAGGCCACTGGCAACAGAGCGAAGCCCCAATCAAGGCCAGTGACCCATCTATAAATAATATTAATACAACATTAAAAATAAGAATAAATAAATAAATAAATAAAATAGGAATAAAAACACTTTTTATAGACCTTTTTCATAATGGCACCCAAATTAAATATTCTTTTATATTCATTTAAATTAGCCTTTCTGACTTCGTTGGTGTGTCTGTAATTCCAAAGAATCTTTGCTTTGTAACGAGGCCAAAAAGGATAATTTGCATGTATATAAAAGAATATTTAGACTGGCCGCCATTGTGAAAGAGGTTCTATTGTATCTGATGAGCTGATTTTGAAGCCTGCATATTTGCATAATGTAAATTAACGAGAGATCATTAGAAACTCTGAGTTTGCAAGCAAATCAAACTGTGACGCTAGCAAAATAGGTTTAGTGTCTGGCCAATATAGTTTCTTTGTTAACATTAAATCTTCAACCTAATTTGACGTCTCATATCAGGCTTCTCTCACTGGATAATTAGAACCAACGGCGGCCATTGCTAAGGGACCAAAGTCGCAGTAAATCTGTAGGTAGGCGATGAATCGTTTTACCCAGTAATTTGAAAAATGTTTTCTGGTCCTCTTTATAGTAATATTATTTTATTTTGTCGATGGTAAGAGCACATAAACCATCAAAAAACCTCATAGGATTCTCAGTTGGCCCTTAGTAATGGCGGACTTCCGGCTTCATTTTCTGAACAATAGTTGCTCGATCCAGTCTTTATTTAGAGGTCAGTGGTCTAATATGTACTATTTACAAAACGAGTTGGAGGGCTTTATACACCGATAAAGCCCGATAACGAGTTTTGTAAATGGCTTCAAAAACGTCCATTAATTAGTATTTATCTATTGTGTGAAATTATTTAGCAATGCAAACGAGGGACACGCTGCAGTGCGTTTGGACTGCTGCTTGTGCCGCAGCATAGTTTTGCAGTATAATTGTGAGATGAAGCGCTTCAAGCTGGCTGAATGAGTGTTCTATCAGATTTAAAGACACTGATGTTTTATTAATGAGTGTTCTATCACATTTAAAGACACTGATGTTTTATCAATGAGTGTTCTATCACATTTAAAGACACTGATGTTTTATTAATCAGTTCTGTACTACATGGTAGAAACATTGATTAAATATGCATTTATTTTGTGTTTTCTTCATGCATTATTAATGAGTTTTTGAAATATATTTAAAAAACTCATTAATAATTCATGAGGAAAACACAAAGGAAAATCACCACCGTGTCGTATCTTTATATGTGATAAAGATTCATCCTAATTTACATAAACTTTAGCTTTGATTTTCTCGGCTTAGACAACGTTATTATTCAAAATTACTACGCCAACGAACTTACCAAATGCTGGTCGTTTTTTAAGCCGTTTAAAACACTCGCAGACGTGTTTTATCAGATATAAAACACTCGGCTGCGCCTCGTGCTTTATATCTGATAAAACACTGCTGCTCGTGTTTTAAACATTACATATATATATATATATATATATATATTATTAACATTAATATTATTACTTTTTATTATAATTATTATTACTATTATTATTATCTTCATCATCATCATCATTAATTATTATTATGCTATATTATAATATTACTATTATATTCCAGTTATATTTATTTTAATGTAAATAATTATTTGATCCAAATAAACTCGATTAAAAAAAAAAGAAAAAAAAGCTAACGCCAGACGATTTTACTCGTCATGAGAAGGCTCTCAGAAAGTTTGGGTTGAGACGGTTAATATCATTTAGGAACATCTTTTTTATTGTATGTTTTCACGAAAGCAACACGAAAATTTGCATTCTATTTCAATAGACGCAAAGCTGAAATTGAGAAATATCTGATGTACACATGGCGACATTACAACGATATACTACTCTACATTCGTTAGTCATCTTCAGGATAAACCTGTATATAAACCTGTAGAATCATCTACGCAATCGCGTCCCCTGTCTGTGACTGTTTGACAGATTTTATTTCAATCAAACTTTTAACTGTTATTTTTTTACTAACCATCATCAGACACATGTACGTGTTGCGTACCTATTTTTAGGTTACGTATTTACCGCCTTTTACGGGTCTTCCGCCCCGGACCAGGCAGTTTCTTTTCAAGAGACATCACGACTTTATTTATTAAAACTTCAACTATACTTAGTTTAGTTTATTATGTTTATCACTCTTAGGTGATCGGAATACCCCAACAGGCTATAGAAACCCAATTGATAGGGGTTCCGAGGGCCTACGAGTTAAGGTCGTTATCCGAGATGACCCGAAAGTCTTACCATTTGCTGATATTATTGCAAAGGCAGCACTTTCTCCTCAATTTTTTTTTTAAGACCCTGAGTGGAGGTCCGACTCATTTATGGTCGGGAGAAATTTAAAAAAAATTTTACCCAAAAAAATTAAGATCAGAAATTGAACCGTCCCAACCACCCAAAAAGAAACATAAAGTTAGATAAAGGCCAATTCCCAGCATATCGTCGATACAAGTTTTAGTAACAAGCCGAAACAGATATACAGACAGATCCTACTGTAACTTTCAGATTATTATCGATCCCTATGCAGAGCAGGAATCCAAGGAATACAGTAACAAAAGCTAACGTGCCATGACTTAAGGAGAACGGAAGACCAGATTCCAATTTTAAATGAACTCTTAATTTTTTTATGTAATTAGTCATGAATATTTTGCTACCCAACCCTTCAGAGAAGTGATTATTTTTTACCCAACCATTTAGGTCTTAGAATTTTCAGTTACCCAACCATTTTCTCTTCGGCCTGGGCCCCGCCCATAAATAAGGACCGGTCCCTTTTACGGATCTCTCGCCCCGCTCTCCCGAGCAACTTCTCAGGAGCCAGTTTCTCAGGAGTATCACGAATTTATTTATTTTGATTTATAAAACTTTACTACATACGTAATAATATACAATAAATATCATCGTTATAATATAATTATGATTATTATTATGTACTAAATTTCTCAAAACATTTTTTTATCAATGTTAGGACGAAGAAGAGAAAGTTCGTCAAGAAGAAGTACGTCCACTGAGGCGCCCGCACATTTGCCAGTTGCAAACAACAAGTGTCTATACAAAGAACACGAGGAAGATTGAAGACCTACTCGACGCGGTGAAAGCCTCGAAAGTAGCCGTTGTAGCCTTTCGACTGTGTAAGAGGAATTGTATATCAGACGCATTTGATATAGATAAACATTTTAAAACTTAATAACCAACGAAACACCTTCAAAAGGGCGCAATATAACCATGTATACCATGCAATATAACCATGTATACCACGCAATATACATACCAGAAACAAACTTGGTTATAATAACGCGTACATGGAGGGTCTATAGCGACGTAGTCAATCGAAGTATGACCTGGAAACTCGGCTTGAATGTCTTTGTTCTTGACATTTGTGCACGTTGTATTTTTGGCATCATCAAGTAGGCATCCAATAGAAATGTTTTGGTCCAATCGTTCAACCGCGGGGTTAGATTAGGTTCCTTCGGTTCCAAAAATTTAGGTTCCTTCGACATTCACTTCTCCAGCCAAAAATACAAATGTAGTTCATATGAAAGATCTTACTGACTTTAGTTTATTTCCAAAGTTTCAGCATTGCTATCAATTTAGTTAGGAAGATATGGCCAGTTGAATTTGAAAATTTGAGGATTTTGACGCCATATTTGTTTTGAATATACGAAGTCATTGAGTGCTTCTTTATCGACAGTGGAGTTGTTTTGATGGCGATCACATAGTTGATAGCTGTTGTGAATGCTCTTTGGAGCAAAATTAGTCGAAATAAACTATTTAGTTCCTCATGCGGGAAAGTAGAGGAGCGCATAATACGAGATATAAGCACTCAGTGACGTCATATTTGAGAAACAAATATGGCGTCGAAATTGGACAAACTCTCCAATTTCAACTTGCCATATCTTCTTAACTAAATTGATAGGAATGCTGAAACTTTGGAAATAAACTAAAGTCAATAAGATCTTCATATGAACTCTAATTGTATTTTGACTGAACACCTTTATTAAAACAAAATATTTGTGCACGGTACCACGTGGACTCTTCCGAACATAAACCATATCTCTTTTGTTAGTCGCGTTGAAGTCTGCCGAGTTTCCCGACCATATTTCGTTTGACTATGATATCGAAGACAATGTATAGTAAAGGTATATAACAGTGAAATATCGCATATAGTGTTCTTTGGACGGTGAGCAGTTGAACTGCAACAGAGGAATAAATTATATATACTTCTTAATAAAGAACCTTCAAACATATAATATTTAGAATTGTTAATAGTTTTGTGCAATATTTAGTCAATGTAGTCGATCAAAGCTATGATCAAAGAATGTTGTGACTTGTCGTGTTTCTACTTAATTTGACCGCTGCAGCTGTTCGAGTACGACTTATTTATAGAGTCGAAAGGCAGGATAGCCCTATTTATCCGAGCCAGAGGATCATGAGGAAAACCCAACTGATAGGGGTAGGGATTCCGAGGACCTTTGTTGGGCAGCACCTCATCAACAAGCCGTAATGTCGACTGCGCATCAAAATGACGCGTTCTGCGTCGGGATATAAATGCAAATGTAGATTGTGTTTTTTAATAGCCTGATGTTATGAATTGAAATAAGTTTTATTCCCGACGCAGAACATGTCATTTTGATGCGCAAATTTTACGCATATCGAAAATATCGAAAGTTTCAACTTCACTAAACACCCAAATAGATTTTTTAAAAAATAATTTCGGCAATTATTGTCGTAAAACGCTAATTGAGGTGACGAGATCTTATTGCGTTTAAAAACACGTAGCGCCGGTCCCGTAAAACAAAAGACCAATGCCTCCCATAGACGAGATGTCGCGTAGGAAGACAACTTAAACAGCGATGTAAACAAAGTATAATTACGCTAATTCGAATCAGTTAATGTATTTCTCAAACTAAAAGTCTCAGCTTGGTAACACTACAAGACAAAGGACGTGCTCTTAATGATTTGAATAAATTGAATGGCGGATTCATGCTTAACAAGACGCCCGCTAGGCGTTAACTCGGGCTACTTGAGGTTGTGGCTTGTTGAAAGACATTGTTGGCAAATTCAGTGATTTGAATTCAATATACACAAAATCCCAAATCTATAGTTGTAGGTACAATGGTTGGTTAAATTTTCCATCATTGCAAACCCATAACATAGTGTTGGCCAACAGCTTTGATTATATGAAGGTGAGTTGACTCAGTATCCAAGCTGGCTTACTGAGAAGTCTGCTCCACCAAATGAGCCATCCTGTTTGCTGACCTAATCCAGTTCTAGTCAACAGGGTCAGCCTGGCAAGCAAGCCGGCCTGTGCTCATGTAATAATAATTCATATGGTCAGTCCGGCAAACAGGTTCAGTTTGAGCAATCATTAAATCAGTTAATCTTGTTCTCAGTGTATAAGGCATAGCAGTAAATCAAAACATTTAGCTGGCAGTAGCAAGGTGTCATAAGCTATTATAAAATAGTTTAAAGAAATGTAATTCAAAATCATTATTTCTTTGAAGTTATATTAACATTTTGAGCCAGTAAACATATTCATAATTTTAGCATATTTATTATTTGAGAGGCTTTATACATACTAGTGACTAGTCCAGTGGGCCGGCCAGCTAGCTAATTGCAATATAAAGACAGATTACTGCATAGTTAACTATGTTACTGTTTCGGTTAGCGAGCCAACTCGCTTTCCATGTAGTCAAGGCCAAAATTCAGACCCGTCACTGGTAGTAAACTAGCAAACAACAACAAACTCTTTACTCCTTGATCTTGATAGTTGGTATGGGTGTCACAGATTTATATACTGTGTGTTCATTTGTAAGCATTTGTGTATAATAATACATGTATGAACAATCGATACAAATTTACTGATAACCCAGAACATTTTGGAGCTCCATTTAAGCTTACAGGTAAAATATCAAGTGAAACAGGGTAAAATTCGATAGCAACTAATTACTAAACATTAACCGCATAGGCTCATAGCATCAACTTTATTTTGTATAACATAACAATAAACAATACAGCCAACAAAGCTTATAAAAATATTACAGTTACCTCAGAACAATTAACATATTTCATACAGCATTCATATGTTGAGTCTCATAATAAATTATTAAACATTTAGTAGACAAAAAGCGTATGGAAACAGATAATTTGATCGAGTACAGGTTCTCGAAATCGTAGACCTGCAACCCGTTTCGAAAGCGATCGGGATTGTGAGCGTATATATATATAAGATCAAGATACTTGCCAGTTGCCAGCCACATCAAAGATTTTCAGTGAAGAGCACTCGAAGAAAGGTGATCAGATCACTTGATCAGATGAGTAAATAAAGCGCAATGGCGCATATATGCAGTGTGTGTAGTAATCTATGGAAGCCGAGGAGGCTCACTCATCAGAAGTTAAATGGCCGTTAGACATTTCATTTGTTCAAATCGCAAAAGCAAAGTGCCGTTTTGCAAAAACAAAATGCTGTTTAGCGAAAGCACAATGCTGTTTAGCGAAAGCAAAATGCTGTTTAGCGAAAGCAAAATGCTGTTTAGCGAAAGCACATTGCTGTTTAGCGAAAGCAAAATGCTGTTTAGCGAAAGCAAAATGCTGTTTAGCGAAAAGAGAATACCGTACAGGAATCGCAAAAGCAAAATGTTATTTAGCAAAAGCAAAATGCCGTTTAGGAGGCGTAAAAGTTAAATGCTGTTTCGCAAAAGTAAAATACCGTTTAGGAATCGTAAAAGCAGAATGCCGTTTAGCAAAAGTGAAATGCTGTTTAGCAAAACGCTATTTAGCAAAAGTAAAATGCCGTTTGGGAATCGTAAAAGCTAAATGCGGTTTCGCAAAAGTAAATTTCAACTAATTCTCTGTTCACCTTTCGACTTCGACTTTCCCGTTCCTGAACGCACTTTTACTTTTCCCGTTCCTGAACGCACTTTTACTTTTCCCGTTAATGAACGCACTTTTACTTTTCCCGTTCCGAACTTGAGTTAGCCGAGGAGGCTCAACTCTCGTTTCCAGATCTATGCGCGCAAGGGAGAATAAACATGGCGGACGCTTTGGATAATGATGCTTTTGCCATTCTTCCTCATGATGTTAGCCCAGGTAATTATGTTCAATTACTCTACAAATAGACAGCAATACTTGAGAGAGAACGTTGTTTTGTACATTTTATTGTTTTATTTTGTACATTTTTTGTTTTATTGTAGCGATGTTCACAAGGATAGTGGGCTATTTGGCAACTCTCACATAGGCATGACAAATGGATTGTACTAACTTTCTTGCAGTCAGCTGCCTGAATTACAAAGGAAGCAAAATGAGTACTAATATTAAACATTACATTACACTTGTAGCAACCATACAAGCCTTAATCACAGATTGAAAACCGAACAGGCCGATTGAGAACCGAAGCAAAATCATTAAAGCACAGAAGAAACAGTAACTACTATACTCATTAAGGCATGATGTAACATTATATCTCAATTGCACGAGAAGTAATGCCCTTACTGTCACCTTTGACAGAGTGTCTTAATAGTCTTAATAGTATGCTTGATTATGGAATGAATTACCAAACAAATTAAGATTGTTTCAAACTTTAACGACAATTAAGAATGATCTTCTATCACACCTGTCGTAGCAAAATGTATTATATTTTTATCATAATTTTATTCTAGCTAACTAATTTACAGTTATACTACCGACAATCTAATTAAAAAAATAATTATGTATATAAATTAATTCTTACTATATTATAACTTGTTTTTAACTCTATCATAATCCTCAACTTTCATGTAAAGGTTTGAAATAAACCTTGAAATAAACCTTGAAATAAAGGTTTGATCTACTTACTGTACAAGTGATGTACATACAGTACCTTTAACAGAGTTCACAAAGTCATAGTAAAATTTCAAAATATAACATGGGTCATTGTTGGTGACATCAACTTTGCACCAAAGGATCTTCCTGGAAAAACCATCAATACACCCATGAATGGCAAAACCATAAGCCTTGATCTTATCATGACCATCCACATGCCATAACCAGCTGCTTCCCTGTAAATAAAACAAACCTTTGCTTTGGATACATTAGTTGCAAGACAGCATGTTAATGTACTTTTATTGCTGGTTAAAATCAAATTCAGGTATGCCTAAAAATTACCACTGAGACATAATCACGCCTCTTCAAAGCATTATGTCTTCTTCGCACCATGGCTTCTGGGTTGACATACAATATGGCTTGATATACATCATCTCTAACAAGAGAGTAATTATTTTACATCATGCCAAGCTTTAAATCATAGTAAATTTCATAAACCTGCACGGACCTAAATTGATGTTATCATATAACCAACCTTTTGGCAAGCAAATCATGGCGCAGTCTGAGACGCTGATGCATGTGGCGGTATCCAATAAGTTTGCCAGTTCCCTCATTTTCTCTCTACATGATCAATATTGATTAGCATATTTAAAATAATTACATAATTATCCTAATACAAACTACAGGATTTGTTATGCTATAATACAGGCAATCATCAAGGATGAACAATTGCAATTAATAATACTGTAATTAATATTACTCATTACTGTATGATATTTTTCAAAAAATCATACCAGTACAGCAACTACTAATTAACAAACAACAGCTCCACTAAAAATATATAAAACGGTACCTGCACAGCATTAATGACGTCTTGTGGAGATACTGCTTCACTATGCCGTCTAATGTTCATCTTTTTCAGACGCCTTTTCAATGTTGCTGGACTACAGTATATAAAAATATATATCAAATATATGGTATTTTTTATTTTATATCACATTTGTATGGATTTACACACTAAAACAGTGCAGTTTTTTATATGAGTGTACAACCAAATTCTTCTGACAAGTAAAGCAGTATCATCTGGTTGGTCTTTAACTTTTTTACAAAATCCACTATCCTTGTGAACATCGCTACAATAAAACAATAAAATGTACAAAATAAAACAATAAAATGTACAAAACAACGTTCTCTCTCAAGTATTGCTGTCTATTTGTAGAGTAATTGAACATAATTACCTGGGCTAACATCATGAGGAAGAACTGCAACAGCATCATTATGCAAAGCGTCCGCCATGTTTATTCTCCCTTGCGCGCAGAGATCTGGGAACGAGAGTTGAGCCTCCTCGGCTAACTCAAGTTCGGAACGGGAAAAGTAAAAGTGCGTTCAGGAACGGGAAAAGTAAAAGTGCGTTCAGGAACGGGAAAAGTAAAAGTGCGTTCAGGAACGGGAAAAGTAAAAGTGCGTTCAGGAACGGGAAAAGTAAAAGTGCGTTCAGGAACGGGAAAGTCGAAGTCGAAAGGTGAACAGAGAATTAGTTGAAATTTACTTTTGCAAAACCGCATTTAGCTTTTACGATTTCCTATCGGCATTTTACTTTTGCTAAATAGCGTTTTGCTAAATGCTAAACGGCATTCTGCTTTTACGATTCCTAAACGGTATTTTACTTTTGCGAAACAGCATTTAGCTTTTACGCCTCCTAAACGGCATTTTGCTTTTGCTAAATAACATTTTGCTTTTGCGATTCCTGTACGGTATTCTCTTTTCGCTAAACAGCATTTTGCTTTCGCTAAACAGTATTTTGCTTTCGCTAAACAGCAATGAGCTTTCGCTAAACAGCATTTTGCTTTCGCTAAACAGCATTTTTCTTTCGCTAAACAGCATTTTGCTTTCGCTAAACATCATTGTGCTTTCGCTAAACAGCATTTTGTTTTTGCAAAACGGCACTTTGCTTTTGCGATTTGAACAAATGAAATGTCTAACGGCCATTTAACTTCTGATGAGTGAGCCTCCTCGGCTTCCATAGTAATCCCACATACTAGTCTACAAATTTAGTCAACAATGATGCAATAATTGCCATTTCGCGACGACGACAAAATAATAAAAATAATTAAAAAAATAATAAACAGAGCCTTTTTTAAGACTCGTGTTTCCCCCACATGGGTAGGCCCGCGTAATAAACCTTTAAACGTTTTTTTACATGCGCCTGCGCTTACCGCGCGTACACCGGGGTAAATTGAGTTTTCGTATTTGCTTCAATTTCGCCGATATATCGATATTTTTCAATATCGCATTAGCCTACCCGGAGGTGGAGACATAGATAGATGTGGTTTTAGATTTCTGGTCACTGATCAAATGTGATATGCCAGGCAGCTCATTACACTTCGCTGGTTTTCCTTTGTTCTGTTGGGTGAATATATTCAAGTGCTGAAAACAATGACTGATAACAATGGCAAAACAATAGATTAATATTCCATCTCAAACTCATTAATAATTTCATGAGTCGAAAACAAAGGAAATCAGCACCGAGACGGAGGGTGGTTTGGATATCGGAGGAAGAAATAATAATGATAATAATAATGTTTACTATTTATATAGCGCAAATTAGCATGTGAATTATATATGATCAAATGCGCTTTACAACATCGACAATACAATACAATACAATACAATACAATAACTTTATCCAAGTGTCAAAAAATTATTTAGCCTAAGAAGGCTAATTGGGGACACTATATATATATCCTATCTAACTACTAATAAATTACAAATAAGTTAATATATCCTATCTAACTGCCAATAAATTACAAAAATAAGATAATATAGGCAATTGCATAATAAGATAATTTTACAATAAAAATAATATTTACAATGAACTGAAAACGATTAGTCAAACATACATGGAACATTCATGTACTGCAAAGCTCACGGCAGTTACTGTTATTTTCTAAAAGGCTACTAATATCCAACTTACGAATTCCTAATATCATTACTTAACCTTGACCATAACATTGGTCCAAAATAAGGTAGTGAGTGTTTACCATAATTGACTGTATTGAATCTAGGTATATCGAAATCACCATTTCTTAATGAATAGCTAGATCGTTTAAGGGTAAATATTTCTGATACACTGTTAGGTGCAAGTTGATTTAAGGATCTCTCTTAGTTCTATATACCGCTCTCAACGCTCGTTCTTGGATACGTTCAACCTTTCTGTTGTCCGAAGCCTTGCAGAAATGCCAGATCACGTGACAGTATGTTAAATACGGGAGGATAGATGACTTATATAGTACCCCAATCAACCCTGTGGGAGGAAACCCACGACTTTCGTCAGAAAGTCTCTTTCCACGTGCGATCAAATTGTCCGAACACAGGATTCGAACTCTTGACCTCAGAGGTGGGAGGCAGTGGCCCTGACCACAAGACCACCGAAGCACCTAATGACATAAATTAAGCCACCTTTCACCTCGATTTTCTCTTAAAATACTGATTTGTTTGAGATGTATGAAACACTCGCAAGAGTGTTTTATCAGGATATCCAAACACCTCGAAGTTTGTTAAAAAACCTCGGCTTCGTCTCGGTTTTCAACAAACGTCTCGGCGTTGGGATATCCTGATGAAACCGGCACTCTTCCTCGTGTTTAATATATTACGTCTAACATTTTCCGCTATAGTATTCGGCCCTCTAATATATAGTGTTATATATAAATCTCTACGTTCGACTCACCGACGCACTCAAGTCTTCCACGTATAACCGTCTTTACCAAGCTCTAGCATATTGAACAGAACGAACACAACGATTTACAATTCAAATTTAACACTTGAGAATCCCACTGGATACGTTCGTACTTTGTTCTATTATTTCATCGCGTTTACCGACGCATTATAAATCATCCACTGAAAAAAGCATTTATTTTCTACTGCGACTCCTGTCAACCTCACCATGTGAAATACAGGTTGTATAAAAAAAAACGAGACCTTTAGAATTAACCTATTGTTGTTAAGCACAAGATTTTATGCTCCTGCGAATTTAAAATAGCTTCTAATCGTATGAAGGAGCATAACTGCATAACAAATTGTCAAAGTACTAATTAGTCATATCATCAGTTCGAATAAAAATGGTTCAACTGACCACAGAGCAACGAGTTTTTACTCAATGTACTTTGAGTCTTGCATGGTATAATGTAAAACAGTAAAAACTCGTTGCTCTGTGGTCAATTGAACCATTTTTATTCGAACTGATGAGGACTAATTAGTACTTTGACAATTTGTTATGCAGTTATGCTCCTTCATACGATTAGAAGCTATTTTAAATTCCCAGGAGCATAAAATATTGTGCCTAACAACAATAGGTTAATTTCTAAAGGTCTCGTTTTTTTTTTATACACCCTGTATAAGCACGTTATTTTTTGAGGCCCCTCGGGAATATGTGTTTATTCACCATGGGTCACGCCCTCGGTGAATAAATCACATATCCCCTCGTGGCCTCTCTATCGTGGCCTCAAAATAACCTATACATATTCCCCACTAATTACCATCTAATCTTCAAAAGGAGAGTATTGATAAAACTGACAATATATAACACCAATTAGAACATTTCAACGATCTTCACTTTATTAGGCGTTCATTTCTCTCCGCTTACTTTCTTATTTATGAATGCATTTTTCAGACTGACTTTTTGACATATCAACTTCACCACAAAAAAAAACGCACCCACTTGATCGAGCGTCTGTTACAAAAATGAAGCCAACAGGGACAATATTGGAGTGTCCATAAGGAACACTGTGGCATCACAGACATGTTGGCGAGGATTCTGACATTTGCTGATTTAATGTTAGCCAAGGAAACATATTCGCTGCACAGTTATTAAATATCAGAATTCTGCCTTTCCTCTCCGATTCGCCACTGTATTCGTAATGAGGTCACCGTTGGCTCTAATTGCCTAATATGAGACGTCAAATGGAGAAGCGCACAGTTACTATTTAATTTATAGACCAAACAGAAATTAACTCTCGCGGGGATTCCTAATGACCATTTTTCTATTGTTGGAAATGCGAGAATAAATTATAAACTCAGACAAACGTGAATCTGACGTCATCTGTGCGCTTCGCTATTAGGTTCAAGATTTTATGCATTTAATGTTAACAAAGAAACTATATTGGCCAGACACTAAACCTATTTCGCGAGCGTCGCATTTGGATTTGCTTGCAAACTCGGAGCTTCTAATGATCTCTCGCAATTTACATTATGCAAATATGCAGGCTTCAAAATCAGCTCATCAGATATAATAGAAAGCTCAATCCAGACCTATTTTTGAGATCAGTGAATACAATAGGCAACAAATAATATATTAAAGATTTTATCTGTACGGCACGGTGGTTTTTCGGTATTTAGAGAAATAACAATGTCTGCTTAATTAATTATTCTACCGTAGGTATGCACCAGTGAGTGAGTTTTGAATAATTAGAAATGGTTCAAACAAACAGCATATTACTTAAATATAAACACGACCGGCACCATTAATACAAAATAGTTTTTCAAGCACAGCTCTGCCAATATTAGACTGAATGTAACACACAATACGTCATGTTTTAAGTTAGACTCTGGGCTACCGAACCAATCCAATGTGGAAGTGCTTGATATAGTCTTTTTGGATTTACGAGCATTTAACGAGGGTGCGTTTTTTTTTGGACACCCAGTAGTTTAATCGAGTGAAATGCCAAATATTACTTGTAATATAGACAAATCTTCTCCCGGCATTACCACCACTATATATACAGAACTCGTGACTAGGCTCTCGGCAACGGCCTCCGTAGCTCAGTGGTCTGAGCACTGCACTAGCATCACAGGGTCGCGGGTTCAATTCTAGGCTAAAGACCTTGATGTTGTATTTTTTGCAACTGGACCCGGTTTGGTCTTAAAATGTGTATATTTCAACACTCGAAATTTTCCTTCACCACAAATCCTTCCACTCTAATCAAAAACGTGTAAACGAGAAAGATATATGAGCTTACCTTTAAAACAGAAACCTTGTAAAAATCGCCCTTTGTCGAAAATCTCGTAGTCTCCTTCGCAGCCGTTCTTAAGCCTGGTTTCCATATGGTCGCTACGCTGTCTTTATGGTCGCGGAAGTGGAGCAGTGAAGCGTGTTTCTTTTGTCATAACAAAAGAAACACGCTTCACTGCTTCACTACTGCGACCGTAAAGACAGCGCAGCGACCATATGGAAACCAGGCTTTAGTGTCGGTCGTATTCTCCCTCCCCACTAACGGCTGCTTACTGCAGCGTGACATTCCATTCCAAATAAATAGCCAATCACTGCTCTAGTACCAAAATCGGGAACTACAGGGTGTATAAAAAAAAAGCGCAACCTCGGAATTTCCCAAGAAATCCACTTTGTTTTTATTAGCACAAAAGATTTTAGGCCTCTGGGAATTTAAAATAGCTTCTAATCGTATTCCAAGGGCATAACTGTCGAATTGCTAATAAATAAACAACTTCCAATAAATAAATGCATAAATTTCGATTCAATTCTGCTTTACGTGCTCGAGTTTGTAGTAATTAGACAGTTATGCCATCGGAATACGATTACAAGCTATTTTAAATTCCCACCCAGAGAGCCTGCGGTCCATTGACAACCCCGGCAGCGAGTTGGGAAGACATAATGGCTATCGTTTGCGCCAGCCACAAAAGCTCTAGTCCTAACGAAAAATAAAGAAATTCTAACCCAACAACTCACCTTAATTCAATGCTGCAAATATTCTGGATACGCACTACGGAGCTATATCCAAGAGCGTGGACATTTCTGCTAGCTAACTCGAGAATTACAAGTAATTACTATTATGACCAATCTGAAAATTAATCATATCTTCAAAACTATTGAATAAAATTTAAATACCGTAAATCTTCTGTTAAGCGCTCGGGGCGAAAATACAGCAGAACCTTCTTAGAAAATATAATTTTTTTGCGTCAGGAAGAAAGGAGTCTGGATAAGGACATGCAAGGACCTCAATTTAGTGAATTATATAATTTAGTATACTTGTGCAATCTTTCAAGCTATATTTTATTCGATAGTTTTGAAGTTTATACTTCATTTTCAGATTCGTCATAATGGTGGGTACAACTTGTGACGTCATAGGTCGTATTACACAACCTTGAATAACTCAAGAACGAGATAAGATAGGAAAGAACTGCAAAAAGCCATTCTTTATCGTTTTAGGAGTTCTTTAAAATAAATCAATAAAAACTCATCTTAATTTTCGCTTCATATTCCCTCTTTGTTGTATTGATATCTCTGGAAATATCCATAACTGTTGCGAAACCTATACCTTTTCTGAAAGCCCAATAAACCAGCTGTTACCAATGCTTTTGAATTTTCCGAACAGACACATTATGTTAATATCAATTAGCATTAATTATCATAAATCAGGTTGAAAAATGTCCATTTTTCTAGAAAAGACCATCTTGCACGCCCGCGTAGCATCATGAAAATTCAAAATGCCACCAATCGCAGAATTGTTTATGAAACCAAATCAATTTTTAATCATGCGTTACCGTGTGCCGTGTTTTTCGATTGACGACTTGACCCCTTTTTACTGGGCTGGATAGGAAAGAGTTAAAGTGTATATAACGTCTGTGGGAATTTAACATAATTGTAATCTATGGATTCTCCTGAAATAAATTGTAATATATCTTGTCAGCTGAAAATTTCATCTTCATGGACTTTTTTGCTGTTAATGTTGACGGAAGTGATGTCATAGCGGGCATCTGTCCACATGAAAACCTCTTTACAGATGCCCGCTATCACCCCGCTATGACGTCATTTCCGTCAACTTTATTTTACTTTCAAGATACATTACAATTTATCTCAGGAGAACCATAGATAACAAATATGTTAAATCCCTACAGACGTTATACGACCTTTAAACCCAAAACTCAGACAAACAAACTGGATTTGACTTCCCAAATGACCCATTTCCTATTGTTTAAAACGTGAACTTAATTAGACCTCTTTCATAATGGCGGCCAGTCTAAATATTATTTTATATGCATGCAAATTAGCCTTTCTGGCCTCGTTACAAAGCGAAGATTCTTTGGAATTACAGACACACAAACGAGGTCAGAAAGGCTAATATAAATGAATATAAAAAATATTTAATTTGGGTGCCATAATGAAAGAGGTCTATTAGACTCAGATAAACATCGACAACATACATTATCTGTGCTCAACGCTATAGACCTCTTTCATAATGGCGGCCAATTTAAATATTCTTTTATGTGCTGCATCTAAAGTAGCCTTTATGGCCTCGTTTGTGTGTCAGCAATTCAAAAGAATCTTTGCTTCCTAACGAGGTTGTAAAGGCTAATTTATATGCGCATAAAATAATATTTAAAATGGCAGCCATTATTTAGAGGTCAATTAATAGCGCTCCGTCGAGATGACGTCAGACCGATGTTTGTCCGCTTTTACCCATAATTCTTGCGGCCATAACAAAAGAAATAGCTCATTTGCAAGTGAGCAATTTGTGAGTCAAATTTGGTTTGTTTGTCCGCTTTTTGAGCTATTAACAGCAGCCAGACTAAGCCTTCTGTAAATCCTCATCACTCTTGCATTATATATTATAACTTTAATATATACAACTTTAACTTATAACTTTAAGCTTTTTAAATTAAGGGATTTTAAATAGAACATAATCTTTAAAAAGGCATTCCCTCTTTTACGCGTGTTTATAGTTATTTACATCATAGTTTTATCGTGAAATTTGACAATGCAAGGACGTCCTGTTTAACAACATAAAGTGAAATCCCACTGAGACACTGAAACTAAGGCCCATGCAGGTCAAACGTCGAACATTTCATGAGTCGAACTCAATGCAAATGAACTTAAACAAAATAGTTCCTAATTTACATTGAGTTCGACTAATGAAAAGTTCGACGTTTGACCCGGGCTTTAGTGGAAAAAGCCCTGACTTTTCTACATAACTATTTTAAAATTGCATATGTAGTATCGTAATGTCACGCACTATTTAAACTTCAAGCTAAAAAGTTCTTCTGTGTCCCTGAATTAGCCATTTTGACGCTCTAACCATTGCCCTATTTATAACAATTTATAACTTTGGAATTCATTACCAGAGCAAATTAAAAGCAATGACTGTTTAAGTAGTTTGAAGTCAGCACTAGTTATCATAGTTTTATTACCATACCGATAATAGTTTTTGTAGTTGGAGGTCACTCCATAATCCATGTTTTTTTCTTATCAATAAAAAGTAAACATATATACACTAGTTGAGATACTGACAGTGTTTTTAATACTAACACTAACTCTTACGATAATGTTTTATTTTAGAAATAATAGCTGATTTTAATTTCGAATTTTACCACCGATAGTCATTTATATGAAACTTCAGCCAAAATATTCGACAGTGAAAGCCGCCATTTTGAAGAGTACTTAGCGACCTGGCACTGTACTTGTGACGTCAAAGAGTTCAACGTCACAAGTACAGTGCCAAGGTTGCTTAGCATTCTTCAAAATGGCGGCTTCCTGCACCACTGTCGAATATTTTGTCTCTTTTGAAGACGAATTTCAATAGGATGGGATGTACTTTTGAAGCTCAGAACACGATCAGTATCTCAACAATATGTTTACTTTCTATTAACAAGAAAAAAGCATGGACTATGGAGTGACCTCCTTTAAGCACACTTGGTTCCATGTTAACACCGTTAGGATTGATGATAACGACAGTTCGGGATGTTAACGACCGTATACGAATGGAATATAGCATCGGCGTGTTGACTTTCGTAAACTCCCTACGGTCTTTCATCGTGTACGTCGAAACAAAACACATACCGCAGGTGAAAGAGAAGTGGAATACTCGTGAAATATTACGTTTCGGAGAATGGTGTAAAATTCTCAAATTCCTTTGCTAACATGCCACTTGCCTCCGTTTCCTCGATTCGTCTCGCATTCTTTAGTTCTGGTAATTTTCCCAACGGACCAGAAGTTTGGTCATCATTCAAGTTGGAGGGTGCGTCGTCTGTTCCAGAGGGAATCTTGGGATGGTCTGTAACAACGAAGTGAACAAATTATTACTTTTCAAACTCATTGATAATTCATAAACCAAAGAAAATCAACTGCATCTTGCATATCCAGTTTAGGCATTGCCCTGACGAGCAAATACGTTGCCTAGTTACTAGGGAGAAGAGGTACTAACCCTAAACCCCAAATGACCCTAACCCTAAACCCCAAATGACCCTAACACTAAACCCCAAATGATCCTAACACTAAACCCCAAATGACCCTAACACTAAACCCCAAATGACCCTAACCTTAAACCGCGTAAGCCCTAACCTTCTCGGATAACGACCTTAAATCGTAGGCCCTCGGAACCCCTATCAATTGGGCTTCTAGCCTGCTGGGGTATTCCAAAAGAGTGATAAATCTAATAAACTAAATCTAATAAACTAAACCAAACCCCTAAACCTAAACCCCACCTCATTCCCATTCCCATCGACTCCGCATCTTAGTTGTCCAGATTCCAGCTGCCGGAAAGCCTTGATGTTCCATTTTCGCAACTGTTCCTGTTTCGTCTTAAAATGTATATATTCTAACACTCCTTCACCATAAATCCTTAGAACATGTATGGTAGTTTAATGAGTGTAATGCCACATACAGTATTATACTTGCAAAGTAAATATAATATACCCAATTCTTCTCCCAGCATTACTACATTATATATATATAGAACTCGTGACTAGGTTCTCGGCTACGGCCTCCGTAGCTCAGTGGTCAGAGCACTGCACTAGCATCGCAGAGTCGCGGGTTCAATTCCAGCCGGAAGGCCTTGATGTTGCTTTTTCTCAACTGGTTCCAGTTTGGTCTTAAAATGTATATATTCTAACACTCGAAATTTTCCTTCACCATAAACCCTTAAAGTGCCACTACGATGAAAATTCACCCCCGTATTTTAGATTTTCTTTAGCATAGAATAGTATTTCAGGGTCGAAAGTGATCATCGATGTAAAAAACAACTAAAAAATGGTATTTTGAAGTAAGTATTTTGAGCTCTGAAATCACTATTATTTAGGCCACCATTACTAAAAACGTGTTCCAAGTGAGCCCGCAATTTCAAAAGATAATATTGTTTGTGACGTCAGATTCTCAATGCTACGCCTGAATTTCGGTCGAGGTTATTTGTTTTCTTGTTTTTTTCGAGAAGTAGATGAAATGTCCAGCCTTTCAGACGAAGAATTTGAAAAAACGACCTTGATTTACTTGAAGAATTAGCCACGTAGAGTCTTCGCGTTGAGAATATGACGTCACTTCGTTACGCTGGTCAAGAACATGAACGATTAATGGCGGACATAACAACTCCAGATTCGGAGTAAGGAAAATAATACTTGCCATCGTCAAATCGCAAAACGGTTTCGACCAAGTAATATTTAGCAGCTCTGCTTTATAAATACGTAACAATATCGATAGGTAAAAATTTGATCGTAGTGGCACTTTAAAACATGTAATTCAATCGAGCGAAATGTCAAATATTATAGTACAGTATAGTGCTCATAAACGTCTTTATTATTATTATTATTATCACACATCATTTTCCTATGATCATACCTGCTTTTTCTTCCTCCACTGACTCTAGTTTTTGATTATTTGGTTCATTCGTGGTCGGCAAAGGAATCTGTTGAAGATCCAAGCGACTTCCTTTGCCCAGACGATCACACAGAAGTGCGATGTGCTTCTTCAGTTTGCTCGTGTCTTTGGGAAACTGCAACGTCTGCGAGTTAACTAAAAAGAGCGTGAAAACACAATTGAACTTTTAAATTTTAGTAACCCTGATGAAACCATTAATGGAAGAAGGAAGAGTGAAATAGACATAAGGAATAACAATAATAATATTGGTAATGGCTACTTTATTCAGATTATCTAGCGACCAATCAGGACTAATATTACAGTAATTCTAACTCTGTGTTTCTCTCAATACGTAAATGCATGGTTTTATTGGATTCCTCTGAGCTCAATATTACAGAATATCAAAATATATAAAATAAGTTGAGAATTCAATATTGCCTAATATTGCAAATCGAGACTTAAATATTTTGTATTATTATATCCTCACATACAATTGTCCAATCAATTCGCGCTATTAGCATCACGTGACAGTCCAATATTTTACGATGTAGGACAGCAACATATTGGACAGCAACCTTTTGACTGATCTTTGTGTTAAGATATGTTGATCGATACACCTATTGGATTCATCTTCGCTCGATTTGCAATATTAGGCTTGTCATTCGGTCTCGCCCAACATTGAAATCTCGATTTAGATATTTTGTAATTTTGGGCGAAGATGAATCCAATAGGTGTTTTATTATATCGAACAAAATATCTTAAAGGGATATGGCAATATAAATTAACTTTGTCTTATTTGAAAGAACTCGTAAAATGGTATAAGAAGACCTTTTACAATTTTTCTGTATCTTTCTTGGTTTTTGAAATATTTCAGATAATTATGACAAAAGACAGTCTACAATCCGCCATCTTGTTGTAATATTTGACCAAATTAACTAGGAAATTGGTGACGTCACAAGCAGGGTAAACCTAATGAAACTACTTCATAGGTGACCGAATTTCCGCGGAAGGCTTTTTAAAATGTTGTGGGCCAATTGAAAATGGAAATAGTGCAACATAATCGAGTTTTTGGCTCATAATGTCGTAAGGTTGGCAAGATAAAAATTTCACTTTACCCTACTTATGACGTCACATGCATATCGAAAATAATTCCAAGATGGCGGACAGCACGCAGTCTTTTGTCAAATTATTTCGAAAACCAAAAAAGATAAGGGAAAATTGTAAAAGGTCTTGTTATACCATTTCACGAGTTCTTTCAAATGAGACAAAGTTAATTTATATTGCCATATCCCTTTAACACAAAGATGTTTCTTTGCATGTAAACAGTCAAACGGTTGCTGTCCAATATGTTGCTGTCCTACATCGTGAAATATTGGACTGTCACGTGATGCTAATAGCGATAATTGATTGGACGATTATATGTGAGGGTAAATATAATCCATATATTTTATTTCATCACGTGTTACTTCAATGAAGAACTCAGCTCGAAACGTCAGTACTTCGTTCCTAAAATCTCTGCAGTTCACCACCTTTTCACTTTGCTATATATCCAAAACCCTGCGCTTTCGAAAGTCTCGCAACATCCCGCGTGTTTGTATCACATCATCCCCAGTTTCCTGCACGGAAAATCATTTGGTATTCTTTTAGTATTATAGACGACACCTCGGACTGCGACTCAGAATATAACGATTGAGCATACAGCGGATCTCAGTGGCGGATGCGTTCTTCAACTTACCGGTTTGATCTTTAACGCTTTTTGATAAACACGTTTTTAATAAGTGAGTAACGGCTGTGTCAGTGACTTCTTCCCATCCCTGTGAATAGTTCAGACAAAACACCGGCTATTAAACACGTGTGAGTACAAAAATGAGTTAAAGCCCCTCTCCCTCAGTTAACTTTTGTAAAACCTAGAAAAGGGAACATTACGTTCCTTATATCACCATTGGTTCGGTTTCCTTTGTTCTCTACAGGTCTTTATTTCTGATAACACGCATGAGAATCCAACTGTCGTAAAGTTGGGGGGGGGGGGGTGGGGCGCGGTTTTGAATAATAATAATAATAATAATAAACAGTATTTGGGGCATCCTACAGAACTCGATGCTCTTACAAATGGTAAAACCTTAAATATATATTTAAAAAATTTTTCTGACTGCATTAATTAATATGAATAAAAACATCCTATAATAAAATTAAAATATAGATCTAAACTAGTAATATATATATATGTTAAAAAGATAGGTCTTAATAGCAGATTTAAAGTGTGTTAGGGAATTTAAACTTCTGCCTTTCGGTAAAGAGTTCCACAATTTAGGTGCTACAACAGAGAAAGATTTATCACCATAGGATTTCATGTTAGACTTGGGAATTTCTAGGAAGTTATTGTCTGAAGATCGTAGACTACGAGTCGTTATCATGTACTGGTTTATAAGTTCAGTTATATAAGTGGGAGTCTGACCGTGAAGAGCTTTTCCAGGGGAGTGCGGGGCTGATGAATTTATTACATTGAAATTATTCATGAGGTTGATAACTAGTTATCAACCTATAATAAATCCAACAGATTATTCAGCCGGGTACTTCCCTAAAAATATTCAAAACCGCTCTGGCTTAAAACATAAACAGATATCCCCGAGGAATTTATCTGGTGTAAAGCTGACGTTAAACACCGAAGTCTCAGGTATATAACCGCCTTATTTCACCATTGGTGAGGTATTCTGAAAATAATCTTGTATTTTTTGTTGTGTTAATTTATCAAATTTTGATAAAGTATTTGGGGAAGTATTTGCCTGAGGTCTGTGCGAAAAAGCCGAAGTCAAATACTTTCTCCTAAATAATAGTAAACGAATTTTAGGGTTTACTATATGCATGACAAAATTACTGCAAACACTTGTTTTGGTTGCTTTTGGCATTGCTTGTTTTTATTTAGGTCAACTATATCACCAAATAAATGGGAAAATATAATTTTTTTTATCCAAAACCTCCATTTTTCTTTATTTTTGAAAACGTCCACCAAAAACCTATACCTTGTATACTGAACTGTGATTGGCCAATTGTGATAGGTAGCCTAGTTTAAAAAAAGTAGAGTGCTGCGTAGGCAGTGTTTTGGATATATAGCAAAGTGAAAAGGTGGTGAACTGCCAAGATTTTTAGGAACGAAATACTGAATTAATTATGTATTAAATACTGAATTTATTATTTATTTAATTAATTAAATTAAATAAATAATAAATTAATTAAATACTGAATTAATTAATAATAAATTAATTAAAGTGCCTATGACATGAAAATTAAGTTTATCTTATTTGAAAGAACTCTTAAAATAATTAAGAATATCAATTTAAAGCTTTTCCATATTTCACTTAGTTCGTGAGATATTTAGACTTATATGATATTCAAATGAGATGATCTATGACGTCACAAGTTGTGCAATACATTTTAACATATTGGAAGATCCGGTATATCTTTAAGATTATTGAACGAAATCACTTGAAACTTTGCATGTCGATACAGACCACTAAACGGAATAAGATCGTTCAAGTTTTAATGTTACAACAGTAATAGTATAGTTCCCAGACCACTACGTCTCTTTGAAAAAATCTTCGTTTTCTAACATAGTAGGCTTTGCACCAACGTCAAACTTCAGTTTCAAATTAGTTAAGTTAGTGCAAATCTACTCAACCAGTACCAATTCGAAAATGTTTCCCACCGAAAAGAAAACAAATCATTTTGTTTTGAAAATCAAGAGGTCTGGAATCTAATCATTTACCATGGCGACCATAAAACTAAAACTATGTTCTCCAGTTTAGTGGTCTGTATGCACATTCAAAGGTCCAAGTGATTTCCTTCAATAATCTTAAAGATATTTGCGCTTTTCCAATATGTTAAAATGTTGTGCACAACTTGTGACGTCATAAATCATCTCATTTGAATATCATATAAGTCTAAATAACTCCACAACTAAGTGAAATATGGAAAAGCTGTAAATTGATTTTCTTAATTATTAATTTAGTAGTTCTTTTAAATAAGATGAACCAAATTTTCATGTCATAGGCACTTTAAATACTGAATTAGTTAATAAAAAATTAATTAAATACTGAATTAGTTAGTTAAGTATTTCGTTACTAAAAATCTCGGCAGTTCACCACCTTTTATGACTTTGCTATATAGCCTAGTTTTCATTGGTTGCTTAAGGAGTACGATTACAGCCACTAAAAGCTGCTATTAATTATTAATCGCAATCTTGTGAACCAATAAGATTGTGGCATTTGTCAGCTATTACAGAGGGGATATAATTAACGAAATAATTGCACTCCTCTCGACCAATGAGACTGCAGTAATTTTGTCATGCATATAATATAAATCTAAAAAACCGAAACATGAGATATGAATTTTAATAAGTAATATAATAGAAAAATAATAAAAATAGAATGAACAGTCGGTTTACCTGACTGTCAGTTTCAACGACGTCTGCGCATAGCGTTGCCTCAAGAATTCGAAACTCTTTATCCGGCATATGTGTCCACAGTCTAAAAAACAAACATACATTGCAATCGAGGCTTTCAAAAATGTATGCTAGTTACCTACTTAGGTGGATCGACAGACAAAAATTGCTTAAAATGTTTTTTTCTGTAACCACTAAATTTTGCATATAGGACTATTGTACTTTCTCCCAAAAAAACTTTGTTGGAAAATATTGCTTATTTTTTTCAAAATTAACCATTCAGTAGACTATGTTGTCCATGTAGACTATGTTGTCCATCGTTTCCATGGAAACCATCTTTGTTTTCGCACGTTTTCGTGCCGAAAAGTGCTTTATTTTGCAAACTCCATCTACCCTGTATTTGAAGCACTTACTGCAGAGAAATTATTAACTGGTTGCCTTCATGGTGGCACACAAAACCAAAATGAAGCATGCAGGTGAACCAAGTCCATCTCTCTCCTCCCCTTGCGCTCTTCCCCAATCCATCAGCCGCTCTCGAATCCCCCAACCCTTTGGAGAGACGAACTTGATCCAAGTCTAGGTTGCGGGGTCCGTACAGGAGGATACCGGACCAGAGCGCGCGATTCAGATGGATACCGGAAAAAATGAAGTACCTTATTAAAAGATTGATTAATCTTGTTCCACACGACAATGCAATAATAGCACGTTGAATTGAACGTTGGCAATCTTCTTCTGCTTCGCCAAGTGCTAAAAGCTGAAAGAAAGGTGTACTTTGAGCAATATATCTTAAAACATTGCCAAACAGTATCAACCAACCAGGGGAACTGTACCCAAAAAATAAATTACTTTTAAATAAAAGGCCTTAAAGTATAATAATTAGAAATGTTAAAGGGACACTCCGGCCCAAATACAAATGTAGTTCATATGAAAGATCTTACTGACTTTAGATTATTTCCAAAGTTTCAGCATTCCTATCAATTTAGTTAAGAAGATGTGGCTAGTTGAAGTTGGAGAGTTTGTCCAATTTCGACGCCATTTTGTTTCTCAAATATGACGTCACTGAGTGACGTGATCTCGTATTATGCCTAAGAAGCTCCTCTACTTTCCTGCATGATGAACTAAATAGTTTATTTCGACTAATTTTCGTCCAAAGACCATTCACAATAAACTATCACTATGTGATCGCCATCAAAACAACTCCACTGACGATAAAGAATCACTCAATGACGTCATATTTTCAAAACCAATATGGCGTCAAAATCCACAAATTTTCAACTTCAACTAGCAATATCTTCTCAACTAAATTGATAGGAATGCTGAAACTTTGGAAATAAACTAAAGTCAGTAAGATCTTTCATATGAACTGCATTTGTATTTGGGCCGGAGTGTCCCTTTAATATATAGCTTTACGGTATCTGATCGTGTATTCGAGAAATAACATTTTCATTCTCGTATTTTATGTCTTCGCCGCCATTTTCGAGTTTGCTCGACGGCTCAGACTCGAGGTCCAGCGGGGGTTTCTTATCAATTTTGACGTCACTTCATGAGTGCAAGGAACAAAAGACAAGCACTCGATGACGTCAATCTTGAGCCGTCGAAAATGGCGGCGTCCAGAAGCATAAAATACGAGAATGAAAACGTTATTTCTCGAATACAAGAGCAGATACCGTAAAACTATTAATATTTAACTCCAAAAATGGAGTTAAAAAAAAGAGGTTCAAAACGCCCCAGTTTTTCGGAGTTATTTTAACTCCACTAATTTTAACTCGCTTTTGGGAGTTAAAATAACTCCGATTTTGGGGTCAATTTAACTCTGATAAACGGAGTTATTCGAACTCCGATATTGGAGTCAATTTAACTCTTATTTGGGAGTTATTTTAACTCTGAAAAAGGAGTCATTAGAAAAAGGTTCAAAACATCTCAAAACCCCCATTTTATGGAGTCATTTTAACTCCACTCCCAGAGTTAAAATCAGATACAGCTGCAGGATAAGAAACACAGAAAGATTTGTGATAAAAGGGTTTTTAATTTAAACAAATAGCCTGTTTCATATTATAAAATATAAATAGATAAATGTTGTTAAAATATAGAGAGCATTCTCCAATTGGTTCATTCTACAATACAATTCATTCTACAATTGGTAAAATTATACTTAAAGGACTTTTATTTCAAACTAATTTATTTTTGGGTACAGTTCCCCTTTAAAAAATGTATATATTCCAACAATCGAAATTTTCCTTCAACATAAATTCTTAGAACATACAGTTTAATCAGCGAAATGCCAAATATTACTTGTATAATATACACAATTCAAAATATATTAGACAGTTTGCTGCTTTGCATAGAGTTGAAGACTTATTTACACAGCGGGAAGTCTTTACGTCAAAATTATCCTCATTCCAGCAGTCTTTCAGCCTGTGCGAAGAGGCCAGGATAATTTTGCTGTAAAGACCGACCAAACGAGTAACCAAAATGGTAACCGTTTGGCGTCGATTGGTTCAGTTTATAAATTAAAAGCCTGTCATCGACTTTATCAAACGCTTTAGCAAAGTCAAGGTAAATAATGTCAGTGTAGAAGGATATTTTGCGAGTGTGGAAATTTTGTAAGACCCAACCAAGACCAGTTGCGAAAAATGCAACTGCAAGTTCTTCGGTGAGAATTGAACTAACGCCTCCGCGAATCTAATGCGCCGCTCTAAAGGCCAGTTTACACAGGCGATTTCTGCTGCGATTTTTCTCTTTCTAACACATGCGATCAAATGGATTGTCTTACAAATGTATTGGACCGTTTATGCATACGTCAGGGTCAGCAAAAATCGCCTGTGTAAACGGCCTTAACAATTAACGGAGCCACGTAGGCCGTTACTGATGCGTTCTATATATATATATCGTTGATGGTAATGCCAGTGAACATTTATATAGGGTATATTATGAATAATATTGACATTTACACTCGATAACTTGTAAAGGATACTAGAATGAGCAAAGGCAGGCATCTGCAGGGTGTTAATTTATGGACATTTCTTCGCCTTATTTGTCCTTATTGCATGTGAACAAATAATGAATGTTTAATATATAAACTTTCATGGAGAGATATTCATTAAAAACATTTCATTTAACCCTGACGATGATTTTAAAATTAATAATTGAAAGCCTATATCATGTTACAAAATACTTGTTTATTGCACTTTTTGGCAAACATGGATCAACATGAATCAATCTGAAAATCATCATGATAAAGATATTCGACTTTACTTGCAAATTGGTGTGGCAACATTGCTTCCAATTGGTACCACTGGAATTGTGGCAAATATTCTCTTGATAATGGCCCACGTCAAAGATCCGTTCAAAACCCTTAAAAGAACTTCGTCGACTTTTCTTCTAAATATTGCAAGCATTGACCTCTTTGTGTCTATCATGTATGTATTTAATTCACTTCTGATTCTCGAAAACGTTGAATATAATCAGAAAATACAAGCGAATTTCGCAGCAAGATTGGTTACGAATACATTCATTTCCGCCCCTTTCCAGTCGTTTTTGAATTTATCCATCGAAAGATTCTGCTCCGTGGCTTTTCCTCTCTGGCATCGTGTTCGAATAACAACTCGTGTTTGCCGTTACTGGGTGATCACAACAGCCTTGGTGCATCTTATCATTGTGGTGCTCATTTTTACACTATCGCCCGATAATATTATCCAAAGATTACTTATGATGGTTTACATGGGATTAACGTTCTTGGTGACACAGCTTTTTTATTTCGGGACATATTTCGCATTGAAATTCCGAAGAAAGAAACTCGTTACCGAACAAACCATCAGTGAAGCGAGTCTCAGAATGATTAATATTAGATTAAACAACGAGAAAAGATTTCTCATTA
Source organism: Chrysogorgia sp. JL179-B06 (assembly GCA_035772405.1). Taxonomy (NCBI): domain Eukaryota; kingdom Metazoa; phylum Cnidaria; class Anthozoa; order Scleralcyonacea; family Chrysogorgiidae; genus Chrysogorgia; species Chrysogorgia sp. JL179-B06. The sequence continues at coordinate 286,844 of JAYKKM010000493.1, read as the reverse complement.
CGATAGCAATCGTTTGTTTCATTTTAGCCGTTACCTTTCTGCCATATTTTACAAGTATGCTGTTACGTATCCTTTACCCTAATAGAAAAAACTCTGTCTTTAAATCCTTAAACATGGTATTATATTACATATCAATAATTTTGTTAGGTATTAATTTTGCCATTAATCCTTTCGTATATGTTTGTCGATTACCAAGATATAGAAAAACCTTCAAGAAATTGTATTTTACCAATTGAAAACATATGTGGTAACTTAAAACATCTAATCAACACAGCAGTAAAATAAATGTTACATGCATGTAAAAAGACAATAACACTTCTTTAATATCATACGATTGTTAAAGTGTCTATGAAATGAAAAAATCGCTAGCAATAATCGGGAGGGGAAAAAATTCGGGAAAAAAAAAATCGGGAGAAAAAAAATAAAGGGCCTGCAACCACCTCTATTACAAATGAATTACCCGTTCAGATTCTGAACGGAAAATACTGATTGGTCAGAATTTGTCTTCAAAGCATTCCCGCTTCCGGCGTGTTGATGTCAACACATTGAAAGAGGAACAAAAAGAAGCAGATACGAGTCTTCTAGAAGAGATGTTCTTGCTATCCTGCCGACAGGCTTCGGTAAAAGCCTGGTTTTCCAACTATTCGCCATTATAAAGTCCACCAGCTCGGGCACTGTTCTTTTCATTCGCCCTTTTGAAAGTATAAAGGATCAGCTAACGGAGGCTGAGTCATGTGGACTTAAAGCCGTTTCCCTTTATAACAGTCCCGATATGTTTGAACGGACGAATGATGCAGTAAGCCTGAAGCCATTTAGCGAATCGCTCAAGAGGACATGAAATATATATGCTATAGTTATAGTTATAGACGAATCACACACCGTGGAAACTTGGACAGGAAGGTAAAAATATTTTCTTTAGTAATTTACATAAAGAGCTTCAATCTTCGACTATTGCAACAAAGACAGTGCAGAACTCGTGAAATTTTTCACATTTCTAATGTTCTAGCATCTCTAATTCTATATGGCTACGCAGCCTACGCTGTCAAACTCGTTTATTATTTATTCTTCAAAATAATGAAAACTTTTCATTCGTTTAATAAGTGATTAGGTTTTTTTGAGGACCTGTACTCGAAATTTGTGAGTAGGAAAAGTCGCTAAATTGTAGAATACCCGTCCACTTTCGCTATTAGTTGTATCTGTGACAGTTGGTAAAAGGATCAAATTACGAAAAGTTCATCATATACAATTGCTTCGTTCTATTTTAAAACCCAATTTAATTTGATAACTAATCAACAAGAACACACAATATAAACCTTCGACAGTATATTTAAATTTTCAAGCAACCTGGTTTGTGTTTCTGCATTTAAATGCGGTTTCAAAAGTGGACGGGTATTCTATAATTGCTCCGGAAAAGTTAACTGACATGTTTGTTTTGATTCCACCATCGCTTGAAGGGTCATACTTCCGGCTAGTTTCTGATTGGTTGGTTGTTTCCGCCATCGAATGTGGGCGGAATTCAAATCGCAGTAGGCTGGTTGCAGGCGCTTTATTTTTTTTCTCCCAATTATTTTTTAAAGCTCGAAAAAAATAAAGGGCCTGTTTCGCAGGCTACAAAATAGGGAAAGACTGGGATTGAATATATGTGGTATATGACGTATGCAGGTGGATCATTAATGTTCAAAGCCATTAAGTACACCTGCATACGTCACAAGACAATAAACCGCGCATTTCAGATTTCACCAAAAACAGTTTAGCCATGTCAAATTTTGAGAGTTGATAGCTCGAAGACTATGCAGCAGATTCACTTGAAATTTTCAGTGTACGCTCCTGCCGTGCTACTTTGTCCGTTAAAGCAAAAAAAAGCTTGCGAATTTTTCACTTCATAGACACTTTAAGCTTTGTTCGTCTTGACGATAACATTTTAATGCAACTTTTATTGGTTAACATCATTTTAATTTATTCTTAACGTTTTAGTTTGTGAAATCTGTTGTAAATGAACCGAGAGTTGTGTGACGGTTCGTGATCAAATATTATAATAGCATATTAGACGTATGGCGTATGTTATTTAGTTAGACTAAATTATAAGTGCGCTGTTCAACATGCGCCTACTAGTCCAGCTGTTAAGGGGGTGAATTGTGCGTTTTGTGATACAAGCATGAAACTTGGCAAGTAGATAGAGTTACTAGTTGTGATGACTTTCTGATATAGAGGCAACGCAGATTTCTTCCTGGTTGCCACAAAATCGAGTTTTTCTTCCAATTTGCCTATTAAAGTACTATCTTATAAAAAAGTGAAAATTCAAAGTTCACCTGTAGCGAATATCACCCATATCATTAGAAAGTTCGCCAAAAACTATATGAAGGGCATTCAAGCGGGTTGTACGATTTTCCAAGCTCGTTTTGAGTTACATTAGGCTAAACTCACTAAAACTTTCCACATTTTTGAGCGTTAACTCAAAATAGGCTTAGAAAATCGTCCTACCCGCTTGAATGTCCTTCATATAGTTTTTTTGCGAACTTTCTAATGATATGGGAAGTGAACTTTGAATTTTCACTTTTTTATGGCACTAACCAGTAAGAAATCTGCGTTGCCTCTATATCAGAAAGTCATCAGCACTAGTAACTCTATCTACTTGCCAAATTTCATGCTTGTATCACAAAACGCACAATTGAGGCAAAATTTCGGGCTTAACCGCCGGGCTATACGTTGTTGTTATTCGCTCATCACTGAAAATATAAGATCAAATCTACGAGCGTTTTGTTTTACTTTATCGCTAACAGAAAGGGTAACACCTAGCTAGAAGCGCGTTGATACTCGAGGATTTTTAATGAAGTATTCGACTAAAATGTATGTATTCATATATTTGATAACATTTTGCCTTTTTTCATTGTTTTGATGCATGAAAGGCTGTTCAGTGCCAAATTCTAAATTTCTTCATTGTGAAGAAATAATATTTTATTAAAACTATAAGCTGTCACTTCTGATTTTTAAGGAATCTGGACCAATGCATTTTTTGTCTTTAATTTACTGAGTGAAAACTGGCCATATATTGTGAGAAAGGCAAACTTCAGGTTGTTATTTTTATATATATGGATGAATAAAAGAAATTAAAAATATCAACGATTGGTATTCTGTAAAATGTAAATTTATGGACAACATTTCTTCGTCTTTAAATATTTGCCCTTATTGTTTAATAAATAGTGAACGTTTAATATAAACTGGACATAATATGAAAAGGAGAAATAAGAGAACTTCAATGTGTCGAAAAATACTTACGTATATTCATGGACGACGTTTCGGACAATGTGCCTTCTTCAGGTGAGATGGAAGTCGATCATAAAAACATTTTCATTTAACCATGTATGACGATGATATTAAAATTAATAATTTAAAGACAATAGTTACAAAAAGCGTCTTTACTGCATTTTTAGCGATCATCTACACGCAGATAAACATGAATCGATCTGAAAATGAACATTATGCCGATATTCAACTTTACTTGCAAATTTGTGTGGCAACGTTGATTCCAATCGCTACCACTGGAATTGTGGCAAATATTCTCTTGATAATGGCCCACGTTAAAGATCCGTTCAAAAATCTTAAAAGAACTTCGTCGACTTTTCTTCTAAATATTGCAAGCATTGACCTCTTTGCATCCATCATGTATTTAATTATTTCACTTCTAATTCTAGAAAACTTTAAATATCGTCAGAAAATAGAAGCGAATGTCGCAGCAAGATTCGTTGTGAGTTTTTTAACGACTGCCTCTTTCCCGTCGTTTTTGAATTTGTCCATCGAACGATTCTGCTCCGTGGCTTTTCCTCTCTGGCATCGTGTTCGAATTACAACTCGTGTCTGCCGGTACTGGGTGATCATAATATCCCTGGTCCATCTTATCATTGTGGTGTTGATCTTTACACTATCGCCCAATAATATTATCCTGCAAAGCTTACTTATGGTGGTTTACGTGGGATTAACGTTCTTGGTGACACAGCTTGTTTATTTCGGAACATATCTCGCATTGAAAATCCGAAGAAAGAAACTCCTTACCGAACAAACCATCAGTGAAGCAAGTCTCAGAACGATTAATGTTAGATTAGGCAACGAGAAAAGATTTCTCATTACGATAGCAATCGTTTGCTTCATTTTAGCCGTTACCTTTCTGCCATATTTTACAACTACATTGTTATATACCCTTTTCCCAAATAGAAAAAGCTCTTTCTTTGAATCTTTAATCAAGGCATTATATTTCATATCAATAATTTTGGTAGGTATTAATTTTGCTATTAATCCTTTTCTATATGTCTGGCGATTACCAAGATATAGAAAAACGTTCAAGAAATTGTATTTTACCAAATGAAAACATGTATATAACTTAAAATATCTAATCAATATATGCAGTAAGATGCATGCATGTATAAACAGACAATTACACATCTTTAATATAGTATGATTGTTAAGCTTTTTTGTCCACATGACATTTTAATTTAGTAGCTTTAACATTCATTAATTTATTCCTAAGTTTTAACCTGTAAAACCTGTGGTAAATGAACTGCGAGCCCGGCTAAAAACAGTTTCTTACTCTCGTATTTTTAATTCAGTGATCGACTTAATACCTTTTTTCGCTGTTTTGATGACACATAGAGATGGTTTAAATTAAGTAGATGAAATTTCAAAAAATGCTAAATAAAACCATATGCAGGTGCAAATTAAAATATTAATCAACATATTGTTACGCTTTTTTGTCCCCATGACAACATTTTAATTTAGCAACATTAACATTACAGACTATAATTTATTCTTAACGATTTAGAAATTATAAAACCTGCTGTAAATGAAGCGAGCCCTACTAGAAACAGTTTGTTACTCGCGTATTTTTAATTCAGTAATCAACATCAATGCATTCATTCTTATATATAACCTCTGTACGAAAACCTCAGGCAAATACTTTACCGTACAGACCTCGCATTCGGTTAATAAGTCTTTATTATCAAAACCGATATTTTTGTCTTTAATTTATTTGTAAAAAACTGGTCAGATATTTTGCGAGCAAAGGCAAGCTTCTGCAGGGTGTTAATTTATGGACATTTCTTCGCCTTTAAATTGATTTGTCCTTATTGCATGTGGACAAATAATGAAGGTTTAATATAAAAACTTTCATGGAGAAATATTCATTAAAAACATTTTAATTTAACCCTGACGATAATTTTAAAATTAATAATTTAAAGCCTGTTACAAAATACTTGTTTATTGCACTTTTTCACAACCAAACTCGGATCAACATGAATCAATCTGAAAATGATCACGATGAAGAAATTCGTCTTAACTTGCAAATTGGCGTGGCAACATTGCTTCCAATTGGTACCATTGGAATTGTGGCAAATATTCTCTTGATAATGGCCCACGTTAAAGATCCGTTCAAAACCCTTAAATCAACTTCGTCGACTTTTCTTCTAAATATTGCAAGCATTGACCTCTTTGTGTCCATCATGTATGTATTTAATTCACTTCTGATTCTCGAAAACGTTGAATATAATCACAAAATACAAGCGAATTTCGCAGCAAGATTGGTTACGAATACATTCATTTCCGCCCCTTTCCCGTCGTTTTTGAATTTATCCATCGAACGATTCTGCTCCGTGACTTTTCCTCTCTGGCATCGTGTTCAAATAACAACTCGTGTTTGCCGTTACTGGGTGATCACATCATCCCTGGTCCATCTTATCCTTGTGGTGCTCATTTTTACACTATCGCCCGATAATAGTATCCAAAGATTACTTATGATGGTTTACATGGGATTAACGTTCTTGGTTACACAGCTTTTTTATTTCGGGACATATCTCGCATTGAAAATCCGAAGAAAGGAACTCGTTACCGAACAAACCACCAGTGAAGCGAGTCTCAGAATGATTAATAGTAGATTAAACAACGAGAAAAGATTTCTCATTACGATAGCAATCGTTTGTTTCATTTTAGCCGTTACCTTTCTGCCATATTTTACAAGTATGCTGTTACGTATCCTTTACCCTAATAGAAAAAACTCTGTCTTTAAATCCTTAAACATGGTATTATATTACATGTCAATAATTTTGTTAGGTATTAATTTTGCAATTAATCCTTTCGTATATGTTTGGCGATTACCAAAATATAGAAAAACCTTCAAGAAATTGTATTTTACCAAATGAAAACATTGGTATAACTTGAGATATCTAATAAACATATGCAGTAAGATAGATTTTGCATGTAAATAGATAATCACACTTCTTTAATATATCATACGATTGTTAAGCTTTTTCGTCTTTACGATAACATTTTAAACAAACTTAATTTGACAAGAACCTTCATTATTAAAATTTTATAACGCAAGTCAAGCGACTGACGAGTTTTAATAAAATATTATTTCTTCAAAATTAAGAAATTTAGAATTTGGGAACAGCCTTTCCTTATTGAAATTTCACAAAAACGTATTAGGAGCATTATACAATAGTCTCAATGCTCGTACAACAATATATTCTTAATGTTACTTATAAAAACTAATTACAGTTTCATTATAAGATAAAGCCTACTAAACATATATTACCACTATGAACAAAAAACTATTAATTTTAAAAAGAAAAGTCTTAAGTGCTGACTTAAAACTACTTATCAATGCTTCTAATTTCCTGTGGTAATGAATTCTACAGTTTTGGTGCGGCAACCGAGAATGTTCTGTCTCCATGAGTCACCGTTTTGGATTTTGGCTCAAGTAGCAGATTTCGGTTACATGATCTTAAAGCACGAGTAGGTTTATATTTTGTTGGTAAATAGGTAATATAAATGGGTGCCTGGCCATGTAAAGCTTTGAAAGTAATTATTAGTATCCTAAAAACAATACTTGATCTCACTGGCAACCAGTGAAGATTACGAAGCACAAGAGTATATTAAAGTGATGTTAACCAATAAAAGTTGCTCAATATAAAAGTCGTAAGTCATTTACGATTTTTTAAGGAATCTGGATTGGATTTTTTAATGAATGCTTTTTATCTTTAATTGACTTGTGGAAAACTGATCATATATTATTGTGAGCAAAGGCAAACTTCAAGTTGAATATGGATGACATATGGACGAATGACGATATATGAATAAAAGGAGTTAAAAATATCAACGATTAATGGTATTCTGTAAAATGCAAATTTATGGACAATATTTCTTCGTCTTTAAAGTGTTTATGAAACGAAAATTGAGGTGACTTTTTATTGATTTATTTGAGAGAACTCCTCAAATGATAACGAATAATATCTTATCTCGTTCTTGAGTTATTCAAGATTGTGTAATATGACCTATGACGTCACTAGTTGAACCCACCATTATGATGAATCAGAAAATGAAGCATATCTACAAAACTATTGAACAAAATTCCTTGAAACTTTGCACAAGTATATAGGTCACTAAATTGAATATCCCCACGTCAACTTTATCGTTACCATAGCAATATATATTAGTTCCCAGACCTTTCATCCTACAGCAAAAAAATTCTATTTTCCACTATGCCCTAAACAGATTTGGACTCGAAGTTGCTCTGTTTTGTTGGCAATATTGTTGAAAATATCCCTCACTGATCAACAGTTATAAATATTGGTTTAGAAAAGGCAGAATATAAACAAGTTTATGAGAGGAATAAAGGAGTCTGGGAACTAATCTGTTACCATTGCAACGATAAAGTTTACGTGGGTTATTCAGTTTAGTGACCTGTATACTTGTGCAAAGTTTCAAGAAATTTTGTTCAATAGTTTTGAAGATATGCTTCATTTTCTGATTCGTCATAATGGTGGGTACAACTAGTGACGTCATAGGTCATATTACACAATCTTGAATAACTCGAGAACGAGATAAGGTATGGAAGAACTACAAACGCCATTCTTTATCGTTTGAGGAGCTCTTTCAAATAAATCAATAAAAATGTCATCTCAATTTTCGTTTCATAAACACTTTAAATATTTGCCCCTATTGTTGAACAAATAATGAACGTTTAATATAAAAATCATATAAAACATATTCATGAAAGCATTTTCTTTTATACCATGACGATGATTTTAAAATTAATAATTTAAAGCCGGCTATATAGGTTACAAAATACTTGGTTATTGCAGTTTTTGGCAATCAAACGCGAGTCAACATGAATCAATCTGAAAATCATTATGATGCCGATATTCGACTTTACTCGAAAATTGGTGTGGCAATGTTGATTCCAATCGCTACCACTGGAATTGTCGCAAATATTCTCTTGATAATGGCCCATGTTAAAGATCCGTTCAAAAATCTTAAAAGAACTTCGTCGACTTTTCTTCTTAATATTGCAAGCATCGATCTCTTGGCATCCATCATGTATCTATTTATTTCACTTTTGATACTAGAAAACTTTAAATATCTTCGGGACTGCCTCTTTCCCGTCGTTTTTGAGTTAATCCATCGAACGATTCTGCTCCGTGGCTTTTCCTCTCTGGCATCGTGTTCGAATAACAACTCGTGTCTGCCGTTAATGGGTGATCATAATATCCCTTGTCCATCTTATCATTGTGGTGTTGATCTTTACACTATCGCCCAATAATATTATCCTGCAAAGCTTACTTATGATGGTTTACATGGGATTAACGTTCTTGGTGACACAGCTTGTTTATTTCCGGACATATCTCGCATTGAAAATCCGAAGAAAGAATCTCCTTACAGAACAAACCATCAGTGAAGCAAGTCTCAGAACGATTAATATTAGATTAGACAACGAGAAAAGATTTCTCATTACGATAGCAATCGTTTGCTTCATTTTAGCTGTTACCTTTCTGCCATATTTTACAACTACATTGTTATATACCCTTTTCCCAAATAGAAAAAGCTCTTTCTTTGAATCTTTAATCAAGGCATTATATTTCATATTAATAATTTTGGTAGGTATTAATTTTGCCATTAACCCATTTCTATATGTTTGGCGATTACAAAGATATAGAAAAACGTTCAAGAAATTGTATTTTACCAAATGAAAACACTGGTATATAACTTAAAATATCTAATCAATATATGCAGTAAGATAGATATTGCGTGTAAATAGACGATAACACTTCTTTAATATCATACGATTGTTAAGCTTTTTCATGCATACGATAACATTTTAATTGAGCAACTTTTATTGGTTAACATCACTTTAATTTATTCTTAACGTTTTAGCTTGTAAAACCTGCTGTAAATGAACCTAGCCCTGCTAGAAACTGTTTGTTACCAGCGTACTTTTAATTCAGTAATCGATTATAATGCATGAATTCTTAATTTTACAACCGTTTGCCTTTTCTTCATTGTTTTGATGACAAGCACAGATAATTTACATTTAGTAGGTGAAATTTCAATAATATAAGGCTGTTGCCAAATTTCTTCATTTTGAAGAAATAATATTTTATTAAAACTCATAAGTCACTTTCGTTGCTTTAAAAGTAGGTGGGATTTTAATAATGAAACGTTGTTGTCAAATTAATTTTATTAAAAGTCATAAGTCATTTAAGATTGTTTAAGGAATCTGGATTGGATTTTTTAATGAATGTTTTTTCTTTAATTGACTTGTGATAAACTGGTGAATATATAATTGTGAGTAAAGGCAAACTTCAAGTTGAATATCGATATATGGATGAATGATATACTGTATCAATAAAAGGAGTTAAAAGTATCAACCATTCGTGGTATTCTGTAAAATGTACATTTATGGACAATATTTCTTGGTCTTTAAACATTTGCCTTTATTGTTGAACAAATAATGAACGTTTAATATAAATTACTTTCATATAAAACATATTCATGAGCATTTTCCTTTTATACCCTGACGATGATTTTAAAATTAATAATTTAAAGCCTATATATGTTGCAAAATACTTGTTTATTGCACTTTTTGGCAACGACAAACACGCATCAACATGAATCAATCTGAAAATCATCATGATGCCGGTATTCGACTTTACTTACAAATTGGTGCGGCAACGTTGATTCCAATCGCTACCATTGGAATTGTGGCAAATATTCTCTTGATAATGGCCCATGTTAAAGATCCGTTCAAAAACCTTAAAAGAACTTCGTCGACTTTTCTTCTAAATATTGCAAGTATTGACCTCTTTGCATCCATCGTGTATCTATTTATTCCACTTCTGATTCTAGTAAACTTTAAATATCGTCAGAAAATAGAATCAAATGTCGCAGCAAGATTCGCTGTAAATATCTTCAGGAGCGCCTCTTTCCCGTCGTTTTTGAATTTATCCATCGAACGATACTGCTCCGTGGCTTTTCCTATCTGGCATCGTGTTCGAATAACAACTCGTGTCTGCCGTTACTGGGTGATCATAATATCCCTGGTCCATCTTATCATTGTGGTGTTGATCTTTACACTATCGCCCGATAATATTATCCTGCAAAGATTACTTATGGAGGTTTACATGGGATTAACGTTCTTGGTGACACAGCTTGTTTATTTCGGGACATATATCGCACTGAAAATCCGAAGAAAGAAACTCCTTACCGAACAAACCATCAGTGAAGCAAGTCTCAGAACGATTAATATTAGATTAGATAACGAGAAAAGATTTCTCATTACGATAGCAATCGTTTGCTTCATTTTAGCTGTTACCTTTCTGCCATATTTTACAACTATACTGTTATATACCTTTTTCCCAAATAGAAAAAGCTCTGTCTTTGAATCCTTAATCAAGGTATTATATTTCATATCATTAATGTTGGTAGGTATTAATTTTGCCATTAACCCTTTTATATATGTTTGGCGATTACCAAGATATAGAAAAACGTTCAAGAAATTGTATTTTACCAAATAAAAACATTGCTATAACTTTAAATATCTTATCAACATACAGTATGCAGTAAGATAGATTTTGCATGTAAATAGATAATCACACTTCTTTAATATATCATACGATTGTTAAGCTTTTTCGTCTTTACGATAACATTTTAAACAAACTTAATTTGACAAGAACCTTTCATTATTAAAATTTCATCTACTTATAACGTAAGTAAAGTGACATACGCGAGTTTTAATAACATATTATTTCTTCAAAATGAAGAAATTTAGAATTGGGGAACAGCCTTTATTTATTGAAATTTCACCTATACTAAAAGTAAATTATCTGTGCTTGTCATCAAAACAATAAAGAAAAGGTAAACGGTTGTCAAATTAAGAATGCAGTGCATGGTAGTCGATTACTGAATTAAAAAAACGCGAGTACAAACTAATTATAGCAGAGCTATAGGTTCATTTCAGTACAGCAGCTTTTACAAGCTAAAACGTTTATAATAATAAAAAAGACGTATTATGAGCATTATACAATAGTCTCAATGCTCTTACAACAATATATTCTGAATGTTACTTATAAAAACTAATTACAGTTTCATTATAAGATAAAGCCTACTACATATTATTACCACTATGAACAAAAAACTATTAATTTTAAAAAAGAAAAGTCTTGAGTGCTGACTTAAAACTACTTAACATATCAATGCTTCTAATTTCCTGTGGTAATGAATTCTACAGTTTTGGTGCGGCAACCGAGAATGTTCTGTCTCCATGAGTCACCGTTTTGGATTTTGGCTCAAGTAGCAGATTTCGGTTACATGATCATAGGTAATATAAATGGGTGCCTGGCCATGTAAAGCTTTGAAAGTAATTATTAGTATCCTAAAACACAATCCTTGATCTCACTGGCAACCAGTGAAGATTACGAAGCACAAGAGTATATTAAAGTGATGTTAACCAATAAAAGTTGCTCAATATCAAAGTCGTAAGTCATTTACGATTTTTTAAGAAATTGATTGGATTTTTTAATGAATGTTTTTTATCTTTAATTGACTTGTGGAAAACTGATCATATATTATTGTGAGCAAAGGCAAACTTCAGGTTGAATATGGATGATATATGGATGAATGATGATATATGAATATAAAAGGAGTTAAAAATATCAACGATTCATGCAGGTATTCTGTAAAATGTAAATGTTGGACAATATTTCCTCGTCTTTAAAGTGCCTATATCACTTGTGGGATCTTTACATATTTATAGTAATTGGAACATTCTAAGAAGATTTGTACTATATCTTCTCAGGCGAAAATTTCATCTTCATGGACTTTTTTGCAGTTAAAGTTACCGGATATGACATCAAAGGAGGAATTGCAAATCAGTTTTCTTTTGTTTCTTGCTTAAAAAATTCCTCCTTTGATGTCATATCCGGTAACTTTAACTGCAAAAAAGTCCATGAAGATGAAATTTTCGCCTGAGAAGATATATTACAAATCTTCTTAGAATGTTCCAATTACTATAAATATGTAAAGATCCCACAAGTGATATAGGCACTTTAAATATTTGCCCCTATTGTTGAACAAATAATGAACGTTTAATATAAACTTTCATATAAAACATATTCATAAAAGCATTTTCTTTTATTCCATGACGAAGTTTAAAAATTAATAATTTAAAGCCGGCTATATATGTTACAAAGTACTTCGTTATTTCACTTTTTGGCAATCAAACGCGGATCAACATGAATCAATCTGAAAATCATCATGCAGCCGATATTCGACTTTACTCGCAAATTGCTGCGACAATGTTGATTCCAATCGCTACCACTGGAATTATCGCAAATATTCTCTTGATAATGGCCCATGTTAAAGATCCGTTCAAAAACCTTAAAAGAACTTCGTCGACTTTTCTTCTAAATATTGCAAGCATTGATCTCTTGGCATCCATCATGTATCTATTTATTTCACTTCTGATACTAGTAAACTTTAAATATTCACAAAAAATAGAAGCAAATGTCGCAGCAAGAGTCGTTGTAAATATCTTCGGGAGCGCCTCTTTCCCGTCGTTTTTGAATTTATCCATCGAATGATTCTGCTCCGTGGCTTTTCCTCTCTGGCATCGTGTTCGAATAACAACTCGTGTCTGCCGTTACTGGGTGATCATAATATCCCTGGTCCATCTTATCATTGTGGTGTTGATCTTTATACTATCGCCCAATAATATTATCCTCATGCAAAGCTTACTTATGGTGGTTTACATGGGATTAACGTTCTTGGTGACACAGCTTTTTTATTTCGGAACATATTTCGCATTGAAAATCCGAAGAAAGAAACTCCTTACCGAACAAACCATCAGTGAAGCAAGTCTCAGAACGATTAATATTAGATTAGACAACGAGAAAAGATTTCTCATTACAATAGCAATCGTTTGCTTCATTTTAGCTGTTACCTTTCTGCCATATTTTACAACGATACTGTTATATAACTTTTTCCCAAATACAAAAAGCTCTGTCTTCATATCAATAATTTTGGTAGCTATTAATTTTGCTATTAACCCTTTTCTGTATGTTTGGCGATTACCAAGATATAGAAAAACTTTCAAGAAATTGTATTTTACCAAATGAAAACATATGACATGTATACAACTTAAAATATCTAAACAAGATATATGCTGTAAGATAGATTTTGTATGTAAATAGACAATAACACTTCTTTAATATATCATACGATTGTTTTCGTCTTTACGATCACATTTTAAATAAACTTAATTTGACAAGCACCTTTCATTATTAAAATTTCACGCAAGTAAAGTGACATACGAGTTTTAATAAAATATTATATTTCTTCAAAATGAAATTTAGAATTTGGCAACAGCTTTTCATTGATATTTTTAATTAAGGCGATAGCCGAGTGTTTTGCTAGCTTCTCATTATAACTCGATAATCGCAGAACGACAACGGTTTTTATTTCTTTTATAAAATAACACCATTAAATTAACAATAAAGCCATGAAAAATGCAGATTTACTTGTTATAAGAGGCGTTGCTATGTGCGTTGCTAGGAAGCCTTTGTTGAAAACACGTTGGCGATTTTAGAGATGAAAATGCACTCAACGTTGCAGTTAAAACATTCTGTTGTGTTAGTACCTTGATTAGCCGTGTATCCAGGTATTCTTTGACTTCCTTTTGTAATTTAAACTGCTGAAAATCCGGCAAAAACGACAAAATCTACGCGAGGAATCACGTCAGTTTATGCTTTGTTGAGTTATAATGACACGGTTTTTGAGCTAACCAATCAGACAGCGTGTTGTCGCTCATTTACTTCCCGTTATCTTATAATTTATTTTTTCATATATATAAATATATATATATATATATATATATATATATATATATATATATATATATATATATATATATATATATATATATATATATATATATATAATATATATATATATATATATATATATATATATATATATATATAATTTTTTTTAATGGTCAAATATATGTATATGAAAATTTGACTGCCCAACCGGGAATCGAACCCACGGTCTCCGAATCAACGCATCGGCGCTCTAACCACTGAGCTATTGAGACACGGTCAGAACAGTCAAACATCATATACATATTTATACATCGCCCCGACTCTCAAATCTCTACATCTTCGCTCTACTTCGTCGAAGATGAGATGTCTTCCTGTAGAGAATTGAGAGTAGGGGCGATGTATAAAATATGTATATGATGTTTGACTGTTCTGACCGTGTCTCAATAGCTCAGTGGTAATTAGAACGCCGATGCGTTGATTCGGAGACCTCGGGTTCGATTCACGGTTGGGGCAGTCAAGTTTTCATATGCATATGCATATGCATATGCATATATATATGCATATGCATATGCATATATATGCATATGCATATGCATATATATATATATATATATATATATGCATAATATATATACATGCATATATATATATATATATATACATATGCATATATATATATATATATATATATATATATATATATACATATATATATGCATATATAAAATATATGCATATATATATATGCATATATATATATATACATATATATATATATACATATATGCATATATATATATATATGTATATATATATATATATATATATGCATAATATATATATATATATATATATATATATATATATATATATATATATATATATATATATATATATATATATATATATATATATATATGCATATATATATATATATATATATATATATATGCATATATATATATATATATATATATATGCATATATATATATATATATATGCATATATATATATATATGCATATATATATATATATATATATGCATATATATATATATATATATGCATATATATATATGCATATATATATGCATATATATATGCATATATATATATATATATGCATATATATATATGCATATATATATATATATATATGCATATATATATATATATATATATATATATATATATATATATATATACCTGTATAATAATATATATATATATATATATATATATATATATATATATATATATATATATATATATATATATATATATATATATACCTGTGTATATATATATATATATATATATATATATATATAGCCTTTCTCACAATATATATGGCCAGTTTTTGACAAGTAAATTAAAGACAAACATTGGTACAGATTCCTTAAAAATCAGAAGCGACTTCTTAGTTTTAATAAAAATATAAATTTCTTCACAATGAAGAAATTTAGATTTTCACAACAGCCTTTCATTATTGAAATTTCACCTAGTAATGTATAAGTCATCTGCATGTATGTCATCAAAACAATGAAAAAAAGGAAAAGGTTATCAAATATAAGAATGCATGAATGCATGCATTTTAGTCGATAACTGAATTAAAATTTTCGATTATCAAACTGTTTCTAGCAGGGCTAGGTTCATTTACAACAGATTTTACAAATTAAAACGTTAAAGTGGTACTACGATCAAATTTTTACCTATCGATATTTTCACGTATTTATAAAGCAAAGCTGCAAAATATTACTCGGTCGAAACCGTTTTGCGATTCGACGATGGCAAGTATTACTTTTCTGACTCCGAATCTGGAGTTGTTATGTCCGCCATTAATCGTTCATGCTCCTGACCAGCGTAACGAAGTGACGTCAGATTTCACATGGCTAATTCTTCAAGTAAATCCATAGTGATCAATTTTTTCAAATTCTTGTGGATTTCATCTACTTCTCGAAAAAAACCAATAAAACAACTAACCTCGACTGAAATTCAGGCGTAGCATTGAGAATCTGACGTCACAAATAATATTACCTTTTGAAATTGCGGGCTCACTTGGAACACGTTCTTAGAAATGGTGACCTAAATAATGGTTGATCTCAGAGCTCAAAATCTATGCTGAAAAAAATCTGAAAACGGGGGTGAATCTTCATCGTAGTGCCACTTTAAGAATAATTGAAAGTTATGTTAACCAATAAAAGTTGCTAAAATAAATGTTATCGTAGGGACGAAAAAAGCATAACAAAATAGCTTAACAGAACATCATGAGCTATGACTTATCGAGAAATTTAGAATTTGCATAGAAACAGCCTTTTTGAAATTTCATCTACTTAATCTAAATAATCTTTGTATGTCATCAAAACAACGAAAAAAAGGCAAAAGGTTATCAAATATAAGAATGCATGTATGGTAGTCGATCACAGAATTAAAAATACGAGAGTAAGAAACTGTTTTATCAGGTTAATTTACCACAGGTTTTACAGGTTAAAACTTTGGAATAAATTAATATCATCTAAAAGTTACTAAATGTCATATGCATGTGTGATTGTCTAGTCTATTTACACGCAAAATCTATCTTACTGCATATATTGATTAGATATTTTAAGTTATACATATGTTTTCATTTGGTAAAATACAATTTCTTGAACGTTTTTCTATATCTTGGTAATCGCCAAACATATAGAAAAGGGTTAATGGCAAAATTAATACCTAACAAAATTTTTGACATGAAATATAATACCATGTTTAAGGATTCAAAGACAGAGTTTTTTATGTTAGGGTAAAGGATGGGTAACAACTTCATTGTAAAAGATGGCAGAAAGGTAACGGCTAAAATGATGCAAACGACTGCTATCGTAATGAGAAATCTTTTCTCGTTGTCTAATCTAATCTTAATCGTTCTGAGACTTGCTTCACTGGTGGTTTGTTCGGCAAGGAGTTTCTTTCTTCGGATTTTCAGTGCGAAATATGTTGCAAGGTAAAAAAGCTGCGTCACCAAGAACGTTAATCCCATGTAAACCATCATAAGTAAATCTTCTATAATACTATTGGGCGATAGTGTAAAAATCAACACTACAAAGACCACATGGACCAAGAAGACTGTAAGCGCCCAGTAACGGCAAACACGAGTTGTTATTCGAACACGATGCCAGAGAGGAAAAGCCACGGAGCAGAATCGTTCGATGGATAAATTCAAACACGACGGGAAATACGCGGACATGACTATATACTTAACAAATCTTGCTGCGACATTCGCTTGTATTTTCTGACGATAGTTAAAATTTCCGAAAGTCAGAAGTGAATTAAATACGAACATGATGGATACAAAGAGGTCAATGCTTGCAATATTTAGAAGAAAAGTCGACGACGTTGTTTTAAGGGTTTTGAACGGATCTTTAACGTGGGCCATTATCAAGAGAATATTTGCCACAATTCCAATGGTAGCGATTGGAAGCAATGTTACCGCACCAATTTGCAAGTAAAGTTGAATATCTGTATCATGATCTTTTTCGGATTGATTCATGTTGATCCGCGTTTGGTTGACAAAAAGTACAATAAACAAGAATTTGGTAACAATAGGCTTTAAATTATTAATTTTAAAATCATCGTCATGGTTAAATGAAAATGTTTTTATGAATATGTCTCAATGAAAGTTTGTATTAAACGTTCATTATTTGTTCAATAATAACGGCAAATATTTAAAGACGAAGAAATATTGCCCATAAATTTATATTTTACAATATTATACCTCAACTATAAATTGTCCAATCAAAGAGCTACAGTAGATTTGTACCACGTAACCAGTCAATTTAAAATTGAATTCCCCGCTGTGGCGGGGTATAAAGGCCCGTTTACACAGGCGATCTTTGCTGCGATTATTCTGACACTGACGACTATGCGATATAGTGGATGACTCAGTAAAGTATTGAACGTCGTAGATCTGCACAAAGGGTTCAATACATTCGTAAGACAATTCATTCGATCGCATGTGTTAAAAAGAGAAAAAATCGCAGCAAACATCTCCTGTGTAAACGGGCCCTTATAGTGAATTCCCTTTGTGGAGGGGTATTCGACTCGAGTATCACGGGCGAAACCAAATATCACGCGCGAAAACAAAATAACACGGGCGTAAACAAAGACGAGCCTGTAAACAATGTAGGAACAACAAGGCGTTTCTATAGACGTTTCAAGACAGCATTCAACAGTGTTTCGGTATACTATATAATTCATAGACCCTCCGCTCGGGGAATTCGTCGAAATATTACCCCTCGAAATGATATATATCATCCCTCGGGGTAATATTTCGTCGAATTCCCCTCGCTCCGGGTCTATAAATTATAGGAATACCATGAATCGTTGATACTTTTAATTTCTTTTAGTCATCCATATATATATATATATATATATATATATATATATATATATATATATATATATATATATATATATATATATATATATATATATATATATATATAATTAATATAGATTTGGTTATACCAAACGAAGGATTCCAATCAAAGGATCCAAAAGGATTCACCACAGTCTGCTCTTAACATTATTTTGTAGCACGAATATGATGGTAGCACGAATATGAGGTATAAAATTTATTAATAAATTTTATATGGAACAATGCGAAGTTGCCTGACTCTTCTATACCTCATATTCGTGCTATATATATATATATATATATATATTATATATATATATATATATATATATATATATATATATATATATATATATATATATATATATATATATATATATATATATATATATATATATATATATATATATATATAGATATATAGATATATAGATATATAGATATATATATAGATATATATATAGATATATATATATATATATATTATATATATATATATATAAAATATATATATATATATATATATATATATATAAAATATATATATATATATATATATATATATATATATATATATATATATATATATATATATATATATATATATAAAATATTGCCACAGCGATGTGCAAGTAATGTCGAATATCTACATCATGATCATTTTCAGATTGATTCATGTTGATCCAGTTTGTTTGCCAAAAATTGCAATAAACAAGTATTTTGTATGACATATATAGGCTTTAAATTATTAATTTTAAAATCATCGTCAGAGTATAAATGCAAATATTTTTATGAATATGTCTTTATATGAAAGTTTATATTAAACGTTCATTATTTCTTCAACAATAAGGGCAAATATTTAAAGACGAAGAAATATTGTCCATAAATTTACATTTTACAGAATATTATATATTGGCGAAATTTGCTGTCGCAACTCTGAGTTTCACGCGGTTAGACGATCATCAGGCAACTGACAGATCGGATACAACTATTCTCTATTTACAATGGGCGTCATGTTATTATGAGTGTCATTAATTTAGGTGGTTTTTGGTGACATGTCGGCATTTACTAAAACGTTCGGGAAACTCAGAGTTGCGACAGCAAATTTCGCCAAATATATTATTATCCCGCTCTACCTATAATGGTATTGAGCGCTCTCAAACCATTCGCCAATATCGTGACTCTTTTGTTACCTTCCATTCTTGGTATATATATATATATATATACTGTCACAATGTTGGCGTAAGATAGAAGAGCGCTCAATACCATTATATAATTTAAGTAATTTATTTGAGTTGGTAAACCGGGACTGTTATGATTTGAGAAGTAATAATAAGAAGCTGTCCTTACCCAAACCGAATACTAATGCTATGAAAAAAGTTTTAGTTATCGAGGTGCCATGATCTGGAATTCAGTAAATTAAATTCATTTTCATTAAAATTATCTCAACTTGTATATAGTTAGTTTGTTTTGTTTTTTAGCAAGAGTTCTATATTTGTATTGTTGCATGGTTTTATTATTTTAACCTATTGAATTGTAAGTAATATAGTTAGTTAGTTAGTTAGTTGGTGAAGTTAATTAGTTAGTAACTGTTAGTTAATTAGATACACGGCCCTTTGAAAAACAGCTTTTTAATTTTTAAATATTTTATTATAATATAGCTGATAAGCCTACCGTGTATAAATAACATTAAATAAATAAATAATAAATAAATATAGGCAGAGCGGAATTATAATTTAGGTTGAATGTATTGTCGCTACTCCGAGTTTCACGCTTTATGCGATCATCAGGCAACTGACAGATCGTGTTCCACTATTCTTAAAATATACTGGCTATGACCTATGTCATTATGTTGAGTTGGTGTCTAGTTACATGTCGGCACTTCGAGAAAAATTCTGATCGTTTGTTTAGGAAATGTTTCTTATTTGCCTTCATTAAAAGTAATTTCTCCTCCAGGCACAAATTGCATCTTTTCGACCCAGGTTTATATGTATATATATATATATGAAGCAATATTGCCACAGCAATATGCAAGTAAAATCAAATATCTTCATCATGATGATTTTCAGATTGATTCATGTTGAACGTCATCCATTCTTGTGCGGAACATGCAGAGTGGTCTCTCGTTGTCAGTACACCTGCAAGTGGTCATTACAGCAGCCAGAAAGAACGTAAACAAGATCGGTCCTAATATGTCCCCTTGCTTTACGGCAACGATACACTCGATTTCAGGCGTGACTTCGTTGACAGTATATTTCACCTGGACACTAGCATGTAGCGATTGTAACAATCGGATTAACTTCGGCGGTACACCAACTTCTTCAATACATCCCACAGCAACTCCCTTGGCACTCTGTCTAACGCCTTCACCAGATCCAAGAAGAGCACTCCAACCCGTGTTCCTTCCTGAAGCCAGTTTCACTATGAAAACAGCATTCGCACATCGCTGCTGTACATGGCCAAAACCGCACTGGCTCTCGTGGTCCAAGCCCTCTTGATTCGGCTGAAGTCGCTCGTGGACGATACTGGAAATTATTTTATATGCCGTTTCCAACAACATGATCTCACCACTCTCCTCCGCAGAGGCTTTTTGGTTTTTAATGGCGGGCGCGTGGGGCTGGGAGGGCGCGCGGGGCTGGGAGGACGCGCGGGGCTGGGAGGGCGCGCGGGGCTGGGAGGGCGCGCGAGCTGGGAGGGCGCGCGGGCTTTGTGATCTCACGGTAATTACCAGGTCTGCTAAGGTCACACCTTTTGGCGAGAATCTTCAGTAAGCCAATTTCTCATTCCTTTGGCGGCACTTCACTGTCCCAAAAGTCCTGTATTAACAGCTCCAGGATACCGAATGTGTCTTCATGCTCAGTGATTGCCTTCCATCCATGTGAACATATGTCAGACACACCAGGAGCTCGATTCTTGAGGCGCCGAGTCGCGGAACGGATTTCAGGGCCGGGTGCAGGTGAATAGTCGCAGTCTCGCACAACCGGATGTCGTCGAAGTGAGTCGAGTACAGTGGGAACACTGGGGATCGCCCGCACAGTTGCCGAAGTGTGATCGAAAAACCTCAGCATTTTCTTCTGGCATCTTCTTTTCTCATAGCGCGTTCAGTGGAAGACCGCGTCTTCACCAGCCCATTCCGCAATTTGTTGATGGTGTCCCAACTGGTTTTGGTCCCTCCTTCATTTACGCGGTATTGCACAGCGAGAGAGTACATGCGTTCTTTGCCTTCGATACAGCATGCAGATCAGCAGTTATGGTGCTGGAGCGGGTGCGTCACTCTGCACACAGCGATGACAACCTTGATTTCGCTCCTTAATTTCATCTGTATATCATCAATACACCGAAGAAAAGGCCGTAATCAAATTAAGAATGCCTGCATGGTAGTCGATTACTGAATTAAAAGAACACGAGTAACAAACCGTAATAAATTAAAGTGATGTTAACCAATAAAAGTTGCTCAATTAAAATGTTATCGTAAGGACAATAATGGCGATTTTTGCTGCGATTTGATTGCGATTTTAGCTGCGAATTTCATCGCGTTCGTACTGCGATTTCAAACCGCGCGTGTGAACAGCCGGCGATTTCGCTGCGATTTGTTATTTTGAAATCGCAGCGAATCGCCGTGGTTTTGAGAGTTTGCTCGAATTTCGCTGCGATCTTGATTTTATTTTTTGATTGATGGTTTATTCGCAAAATACATTGCGGCCAACGGCTGAATTGCGTATTTAAAATGATAAATTACAACATATTTTAAACTATTCTAAAAAGAAACCAATATTATATTTACAAAGTAATTTAATGAGTATACAAATATAAAAAACTAGTTATACTAAAATATTGTTCGTATAATAATTACAATTTTTAAAAACTAAAACGGCACTATTTACATATTTGCCGCTATACTTGAAGACATAATAAACGAATTTTTGAACCGGTTTGTTCTATACCTATAGGTATGTTAAAATATCGCTCGTGTATTAATGAGTAAGTTGTCTCATATGGAACTAACAATAAATTGTGAAGGCGATGATCTTTATCACTTTGGATATTGCTAAATAATGTTTGCATATATTGTTATGGTGGATAACCAACTCCTTAATGTTCATACTATCTAACACATCATAATTACGATCTGGGCAAATAATGGACATTGCCCTTTTCTGTACCCGTTCTAATTCATGCATGAGATATTTGGGAATACTATGTGGAAAACAGGTACAGCATAGTCAAGAATTGATCTAATACAACTGATATAAAATAGACCTAAATCTTTACGGTTACTTTGGCTCTTTTAAGTTGAAGTAGGAAATATAACCTCTTTGATGCTTTCTTAACAACTTCGTTGATGTGAGTGTTCCATGTGAGGTTGCTTGTAATATTAAGTCCCACTAACTTTACACTGTTTACTATTTTTAATTCTTGGCCGTTTACAGAGACTGGAACAAATTCTTGTTGTTTCTTTGCGAACGAAATACGTAGCTCTTTGCATTTGTCTGTATTTAACTGCACTCTATTGTCAATAGACCATTGTATAGCAGTCTGTCAGCATAAAGTTGGGCATGACTGACCTCGCCCTTCGTAACTATTTATGAGAATGTCGTCATATTTCCACAAATTGGTGCCGTCGACTACCAAGTCATTTATCATTAAGATCATGTGGAAAAGCACCAAAGTACGCTAGAGCAGACCCCCTCACACACACAGAGGCTGATTACTCACGCAAACATGGCGGCCACAGAATCTGGCAAAGGCACTCCAAAAGCAAGAAAGGGGAAAGAAATCACATGGTCCGACCGCGATAAAAGTCGCAGCTAAAATCGCAATCAAATCGCAACAAAAATCGCCCGTGTGAACGGGCCTAAAGAAGTGTTATTGTCTATTATCTTACTCGTGCATATGTTGATTAGATATTTTAAGTTACACCAATGTTTTCATTTGGTAAAATATAATTTCTTGAAGGTTTTTCTATATCTTGGTAGTCGCCAAACATATAGAAAAGGGTTAATACAAAAATTAATGCCTATAAAAAATATTGATAACAAATATGAAACCTTGTTCAAGGATTCAAAGACAGGGCCTTTTCTATTTGTGGAAAGGGTATACGACAATGTAGCTGTAAAATATGGCAGATAGGTAACAGCTAAAATGAAGCAAACGATTGCTATCGTAATGAGAAATCTTTTCTCGTTGTCTAATCTAATCTTAATCGTTCTGAGACTTGCTTCACTGATGGTTTGTTCGGTAAGGAGTTTCTTTCTTCGGATTTTCAATGCGAAATATGTCCCGAAATAAACAAGCTGTGTCACCAAGAACGTTAATCCCAAGTAAACCATCATAAGTAAGCTTTGGATATTATTATCGGGCGATAGTGTAAAAATCAACACCACAAAGATAAGATGGGCCAGGGATGTTGTGATAACCCAGTAACGGCAAACACGAGTTGTTATTCGAACACGATGCCAGAGCGGAAAAGCCACGGAGCAGAATCGTTCGATGGATAAATTCAAAAACGACGGGAAAGAGTAGGAAACTAATGTATTCGTAACCAATCTTGCTGCGAAATTCACTTGTATTTTCTGATTATATTTAAAGTTTTGGAGAATCAAAAGTGAAATAAATATAAACATGATGGCTGTAAAGAGGTCAATGCTTGCAATATTTAGAAGAAAAGTCGACGAAGTTCTTTTAAGGGTTTTGAACGGGTCTTTAACGTGGGCCATTATCAAGAGAATATTTGCCACAATTCCAATGGTAGCGATTGGAAGCAATGTTGCCGCAGCAATTTGCAAGTAAAGTCGAATATCTTCATCGTGATGATTTTCTGATTGATTCATGTTGATCCGTGTTTGATTGCGAAAAAGTGCAATAAAAAATCATCGTCAGGGTATAAATGAAAATATGTTTATGAATATATCTGTATGAAAGTTTATATTAAACAGTAATTGGCGAAAGCTGTTGTGGTGTCCCACCTTTTCTGTCTATTGTTAGCTTGTTTTTGTATGTTTTAGCTAGATTGTATTATATTCTCTGGCAAAGCTTAATAAACTATAAACTAATCTTTATTACATACATGACAAAATTACTGGATTCTGATTGGCTGAGAGGAGTGCAATTAAATTATTTATTGCACTCGAGTGCAATAAATGAAAAGAGAGAAGACACTGGGAACAAGTTTGACAATAAAATTCAAAATGATGGCCTATTCTGCAATGAAAAGTTTCACTTTTCCAACGACTTGTGGTACACTATGAATTGAAAATTCCATGTAGGTATTTTGAAATGAGTACAAAGAACACCAAGAGTGAAAAGGTTTGTTGTCAACTAATGAAGCAAGACGTTTTTAAAGACTTGGAAGAAGATGAAGCGTATACGTGTCGTAATTTTGTCATGCATATAATAAATGAGCAATCATATGATTTTGCTCGTGCAAAAATTGTGGCAAATTGCACCCGCCTAACGGCTCGTGCAATTTTGGCACAAATTTCAAATATCACTCGTGGTGTAAATCCTTAATTGCACTCGCTATCATATACGATTACATATATATAGGTAATCGTACGATAGCGAGTGCAATTAAGGATTTACACCACGAGTATACATATTAAACGTTCATTATTTGTTCAACAATAAGGGAAAATATTTAAAGACGAAGAAATATTGTCCAAAAATTTATATTTTACAGAATACCATGAATCGTTGATACTTTTAATTTCATTTAGTCATTCATATATATATTTGAAGCAATATTGCCGCAGCAATATGCAAGTAAAATCAAATATCTTCTTCATGATGATTTTCAGATTGATTCATGTTGATCCGGTTTGGTTGCCAAAAAGTGCAATAAACAAGTATTTTGTAATATATAGGCTTTAAATTATTAATTTTAAAATAGTTAAATCGTCAGAGTTAAATGAAAATGTTTTAATGAATATCTCTCCATGCATGAAAGTTTATATATTAAACCTTCATTATTTGTTCACATGCAATAAGGACAAATATTTCAAGGCGAAGAAATGTCCATAAATTAACACCCTGCAGAAGCTTGCCTTTGCTCGCAAAATATATCACAAATAAATTGTAAACGAAAACATCGGGGCAGATTCCTTAAAAGTTTTATAATAAACTATATTATTTCCTCAAAATGAAGAAATTTAAAATTTAGCAGCAGCCTTTCATTATTGAAATTTCACTTTTCACTTTTTTTTTTCATTTAATGTAAGTCACCTATATATGTGCGTCATCAAAGCAAAAGAAAAAAAGAAAACGGTTAAGAATGAATGCATTGTGATCGATCACTGAATTAAAAATACGCGAGTAACAAACTGTTTGTAGCAGGGCTCGCTTAATTTGCGGCATGTTTTACAATTTTACAATTAAAATGTTGTCATGGAGACAAAAAAGCGTAACAATAAGTTGATTAATAAATAATTTCCCAACGCAACAAGGTGATAAATCAGACATAGTTTGACGCTACTCTGGGTTTAAAAGGTTTTTTGAACGTAACTTTAAAAGTTACTGTCCATTTCGACACTCCAATCTAGTGTCTTCATCAGTGGTGATCGTTGTAAAGTTAGGATCTCTATTTATACCCTCATAGAACCGATGACGACGTTATTTATTAACAAGATGCAAATAAACTTCTGGTAATAAACCACCGTCATCGCGATTCAATGGAGCGTGGGTGCTTTTGATATATGCCAAGACTCCAGACAATGTCTCTGATGGTAACGTAGCCTGCGAAGCAGGCGTTTAAGGATTGGGGGAGGGGGCCGGGGACTGGGGTTAGTGCAGAGTTAGTTCCCTCCTCCCTTCCCCACTTCGCCTTTACGCTTTCCCCCTCCCCTTAACGCCGCCACGCAGGCTAATGGTAACGCGGATTAGTGGTAATAATTTTGGAATTTTTCCTCACAATCTCATGGTTGGTTACGTACGCGTGCTCCGACAATATCTAATTTACATTAATATCTAATGAAATCGATCAAGACAAAGCAGAATTTTCCTTTTTTGAAAAGAAAACAGCCTTTTAAACAATCATTCTTTTCACGTTCTATTGTGAATTGAAGGCTCTAGAGTTCAAGTGGTTCAAAAGAATTTCCACTTCATTCTTGGAACCAACCATGAGATCTGCGGTACCATCCGAGACGTTGTCTGGAGGCTTGGTATATCAATAGCGCCCACGCCCTATTGAATCACGATGACGGTGGTTTATTACCAGAAGCTCATTTGCATCCTGTTAATAGATAACGTCATCACCGGTTCTATGAGGGTATAAATAGGGATCCTAACTTTACAACGATCACCCCTGATGAAGACAATAGATTGGAGTGTCGAAACGTTGGGTCATAGACAGTAACTTTCAAAGTTACGTTCAAAAAACTTTTTAAAGCCAGAGTAGCGTCAAACTATGTCTGATGAATGTTGATTAATATTTTAATTTTCACATGTATATGTTTTTATTTAGCCTTTTTGAAATTTCATCTATGCTTAATTTAAATCATCTCTGTGTGTCATTAAAACAACGAAAAAAGGCAAAAGGTTATCAAATATAAAAATGCATGCATGGTATAGTCGATCACTGAATTAAAAATACGAGAGTAAGAAACTGTTTTTAGCCAAGCTCACAGTTCATTTACCACAGGTTTTACAGGTTAAAGGTTAGGAATAAATTAATGTGTTAAAGTTACTAAATTAAAATGTCATTTGGACAAAAAAGTTTAATAATCATATGATATTAAAGAAGTGTGATTGTCTATTTATATGCAAAATCTATCTTACTGCATATGTTGATTAGATGTTTTAAGTTATATACATATGTTTTCATTTGGGAAAATACAATTTCTTGAACGTTTTTCTATATAGCTTGATATAATCAACGATTCATGGAAGTCTGTATAATGTACATTTATCGACAATGTCGAACAAATAATGAACGTTTAATATAAACTTTCCTGGAGAGATATTCATAAAAACCATTTTCATTTAACCCTGCAGACGATTATAAAATTGATAATTTAAAACCTATATATACAGGTACAAAATGCTTGTTTATTGCATTTCTTGGAGACCAAACGTGGATCAACATGAATCAATCTGAAAATGATCATGATGCAGATATTCGACTTTACGTGCAAATTGGTGCGGCAACATTGCTTCCAATCGCTACCATTGGAATTGTGGCAAATATTCTCTTGATAATGGCCCACGTTAAAGACCCGTTCAAAACCCTTAAAACAACTTCGTCGACTTTTCTTCTAAATATAGCAAGCATTGACCTCCTTGTATCCATCATGTTCGTATTTAATTCACTTCTGACTCTCGAAAACTTCAACTATCATCAGAAAATACAAGCGAATGTCGCAGCAATATTCGTCAAGTATACATTAATTACCGCCGTTTTTCCGTCGTGCTTGAATTTATCCATCGAACGATTCTGCTCCGTGGTTTTTCCTCTCTGGCATCGTGTTCGAATAACAACTCGTGTTTGCCGTTACTGGATGTTCACAACATCCCTGGTCCATCTGATCTTTGTGGTGTTGATTTTTACACTATCGCCCGGTAGTATCATCGCAATCTTACTTGTAATGGTTTACGTTGGATTAACATTCTTGGTGACACAGCTTTTTTACCTTGGAACATATTTCGCACTGAAAATGCGAAAGGAACTCCTTACCGAACAAACCATCAGTGAAGCAAGTCTCAGACGGATTAAGATTAGATTAGACAATGAGAAAAGATTTCTCATTACGATAGCAATTATTTGCTTCATTTCAGCCGTTATATTTCTGCCATCTTTTACAAGCAGGTTGTTACGTACTCTTTACCCAAATAGAAAAAGCTCTGTCTTTGAATTATTAATCAAGGTATTATATCCCATATCAACAATTTTGGTAGGTATTAATTTTGCTATTAACCCTTTTGTATATGTTTGGCGATTACCAAGATATAGAAAAACCTTCAAGAAATTGTATTTTGCCACTTGAAAACATATGTGTAACTTAAAAGATCTAATTAACATATGTATATATAGATCATAGATATACTTTGGGGGGTGCTTACATGGAGAAATTTCAGCCCGGGCTGAGATTTCAGCCCGGCTACTGAGGTATGGTAAATTACGGAGTATGGAAAATAATTTAAATAGCTTTGTTTTATGCCATATATATGTATTACCGCTTGACCGCTTTCGACACCGTGTTTTCTATCCTCCCTCTTTGCCATACCTCAGTAGCCGGGCTGAAAATCTCAGCCGGGGCTGAAATTTCTCCATGTAAGCACCCCCTTGGAGGGCATATTATGTGTATTTGTCGTCCACGTACCATTTGGTTAAAGATGCAGTTCATTATAAGATCAAAGATAAGCAGGACTGCAAACGTATTTGCGGCCCGACTAGTTAGTTATCGGCCAGCCACTTTGAGTGTTTTCAGGAGGGCGGTTTGACGTTTGGCATTGTATATTGATGATAATAGATAATCACATGCAGTTGCATGTAAATAGACAATCACACTTTTAGCCGGTATAGAACCTGCTGTAAATGAATCGAGCCTTATTTGCTAGAAACAGATTGTTACGCGTGTAAAATTAAATTCAGTTAAATTCAGTAATCGACTACGATGTATTCATTCATATATAATTGATAACCTTTTTCCTTTTTGTATCTGCTATCATGTCGGGTCAAAAAGTGTAAGTAACAATCAAAGTGCAAGTAACAATAGAAGAATCGGAACCAACAAAAACTGCGAATACGAAGTCCGATCATCAGTTGATGCACTTTTCCTCGCACTGCATTTCCTGAACATGATGCTTTGGCGTTTTATACAGGCCCTCACATTTACTGGGCTCAATCATTTAGTTTAATTTATGGAAAATAATTACATAATTTAATTATTAATTTTGAGTAATTTTCCCCATAAACAGAGCTCAGTTAATGCAGTGCGCGTAATTCATCTGAGACACGGTGGAAGACATAAATGAAATATTTGCAAGCAAATTGGATTTTTATGTCTTCCATCTGTCGAATTTATATTTTATTATTGAAAGTGTCAATGTGAATAATGTAATAGCTAACGTAGAAACTTTAATAATAATAATAATAATAATAATAACGTATTAGGAGCATTGTACAATAGTCTCAATGCTCTTACAACAATACATTTGTTAATTAGTGGTATTAGTGGTGTTAGTGGCAGTATTTTCAGTAGTGACGTGATGGTAGTAGTGGTGTTAGTGGCAGTATTTTCAGTGGTGGCGTAATGGTAGTGGTGGTGTTAGTGGCAGTATTTTCAGTAGTGGCGTAATGGTAGTGGTGGTGTTAGTGGCAGTATTTTCAGTAGTGGCGTAATGGTAGTAGTGGTGTTAGTGGCAGTATTTTCAGTGGTGGCGTAATGGTAGTAGTGGTGTTAGTGGCAGTATTTTCAGTAGTGACGTGATGGTAGTAGTGGTGTTAGTGGCAGTATTTTCAGTGGTGGCGTAATGGTAGTAGTGGTGTTAGTGGCAGTATTTTCAGTAGTGGCGTGATGGTAGTAGTGGTGTTAGTGGCAGTATTTTCAGTAGTGGCGTAATGGTAGTAGTGGTGTTAGTGGCAGTATTTTCAGTAGTGGCGTGATGGTAGTAGTGGTGTTAGTGGCAGTATTTTCAGTAGTGGCGTAATGGTAGTAGTGGTGTTAGTGGCAGTATTTTCAGTAGTGGCGTAATGGTAGTAGTGGTGTTAGTGGCAGTATTTTCAGTAGTGGCAGTATTTTCAGTAGTGGCGTAATGGTAGTAGTGGTGTTAGTGGCAGTATTTTCGGTAGTGGCGTAATGGTAGTAGTGGTGTTAGTGGCAGTATTTTCAGTAGTGGCGTGATGGTAGTGGTGGTGTTAGTGGCAGTATTTTCAGTAGTGGCGTGATGGTAGTAGTGGTGTTAGTGGCAGTATTTTCAGTAGTGACGTAATGGTAGTAGTGGTGTTAGTAGTGGTGTTAGTGGCAGTATTTTCAGTAGTGGCGTAATGGTAGTAGTGGTGTTAGTGGCAGTATTTTCAGTAGTGGCGTAATGGTAGTAGTGGTGTTAGTGGCAGTATTTTCAGTAGTGGCGTAATGGTAGTAGTGGTGTTAGTGGCAGTATTTTCAGTAGTGGCGTGATGGTAGTAGTGGTGTTAGTGGCAGTATTTTCAGTAGTGGAAATGCAGCTCAGAAATGCAGCTCAATCCGGATTGAGTTCATTCCGGTACTCATTCCGGATTGAGTTTTATTGAAATTTCATTCCGGTGTCATGTAAAGACGGTGCGAGATTTCATTCCCGAATGAAAAATACGACCTAGAAGACTGAAACGAACAACATATGCGTGCTTTTAACATTTGTAGACGACAATTTGCAGCTAGAGACAGGAATTGTGCCGACGTCATATTGTTCTATATAAATACCTCTTTGTCGACGACGTTATAAATTAAAGGTGAATTAAATGCTTGTTTACTTGCGACCGCATCGATTATCGTTGCCAGTAATGCTTTTCCCCTTTTCTTTATGTTTATTCTTCGCCAAATTATCAGTTTAAGGCGCAGAAATCGTTGAAAGAAACTTAACATTCACTTAACTTATACAGTGATTTTCATCAGGGACCTACACTATTCTACATGAATAAAACTAATTAATTACTTACTAATTAATTAATTACTTTGTGACCCTCGATGTTACATTACCATAACCGGAAGGGGGTATGTCGTGGCACGTGGGATTTCAGGTGTCACGTGATAACTCATTCACATGTCCAGCATCAGTTGCCCTGTCCTTCAAGAGGTGAAGATGAATTCTTATTATTACATTGAGTCGGTTTCCTTTGATGTACAGCGGGATGTATGCGCCATACATCCCTATGAATACTAATAAGATAAAAAACGAAGAAAAAAACTAGGAAAATATTTGTCCAACGTGGACAAAATCGACAAAACTTTGTTGGAAACCTCCTCAATGTAATAAGTCAGATAAACACCTCGAACGTCGGGATTTATGCGATATACAGCCCTCGGACGCTACGCGTCCTCGGGGATGTATGCCGCATAAATCCCTCGTTCTCGGTGTTTATCTATTACTTATTACATGATTGAGTCGGTTTTCTTTGATGTACCGCGGGATGTATATAGCATACTAATTAGATAAGAAATGAAGAAAATACTATGAAAAATGGACAAAACTTTGATAGAAAACCTCCTCAATCATGTAATAAGTCAGTTAATTACCTCGAACGAGGGATGTATGCGATATACAGCCCCCCGGGGTTATGTTCGAAATAACGTTCAGAAAATATGCCTAATTTTGTAGGCTGTTTTTTTAGGTCAACATTTTGCCGGCTGTTTCCCATTTCCACGGCACTGTGGTCTGCGGTCTCGTGCTCGCTCATGCAGGATAACCTTTCATGTTACTCCATCACCAATATAAACATCACTGGATAACATCAAGGGAATCGAGGTGGGAGGGTTAGGAAGACACTTAAGGCGGGGTTAGCTGTTATTTCATGACGATTATATACCTCGATTCATTTGGTGATGGAGTAACATGAAAGGTTAACCCTCATGCACGCGCTCCATGCGCTATAATGAGGCCGATGTATGAAGCGAAACGCGGGCACCACTTCAACTTAAAAACAAATATGGCAACAATAACAATGATGGCAGTATCAGGAGAACTGGACAGCGATTCGGATCGTTAGTTTTCGGGCAAAGGAAAACACAGGACAAAGTTATGATGACATACAGAGAAATCAAAACAAATTACCATATTACCTACCATTCAGAAACGGAATAATTTTGATCTTGGCAAAAGCAATTTCACCCATAACCTGATAATAACTAATAATAAGTTGAGTTATATTTTGAAATTAGAAATCGCCGACAAGGTCCAAAAACTACCGGCTATCGCCGGGAGCCGGCTGCTATTTCGAACCCTGGCATACATCCCTCGTTCTCGGTAATTAACTCTTACATATCACTTTGCCCACCACCTTCCCCATGGCTGGCCACCTTTTTGGCTACATTGTATATTACTGTAGATTATGTTCTTCTCCTAACTGGCGTTTTATGGCCCTCACCTTTACTGGGCTCAATCATTTAGTTTAAATTATAGAAAATAATTACATAATTTAATTATTAATTTTGAATAAAAGCGGCTTTGCTCCAACAGGACCATAGCCAATTTATCCCATCTGGAGTGTGCTAATTTCCTTCATTGATTGCCCAGTAAACAGAGCTCTGTTAATGCAGTGCGCATAATTCATTTGAGACACGGTGGAAGACATAATGCTTGTTTATTGCATTTATTGGAGACCAAACGCGGATCAACATGAATGAATCAGAAAATTATCACGATGCAGATTTTCGACTTTACGTGCAAATTGGTGTGGCAACATTGCTTCCAATCGCTACCATTGGAATTGTGGCAAATATTCTCTTGATAATGGCCCACGTTAAAGACCCGTTCAAAACCCTTAAAACAACTTCGTCGACTTTTCTTCTAAATATAGCAAGCATTGACCTCTTTGTATCCATCATGTTCGTATTTAATTCACTTCTGATTCTCGAAAACTTTAACTATCGTCAGAGAATACAAGCGAATGTCGCAGCAATATTCGTCAAGTTTACACTAATTACCGGCGTTTTTCTGTCGTGTTTGAATTTATCCATAGAACGATTCTGCTCCGTGGCTTTTCCTCTCTGGCATCGTGTTCGAATAACAACTCGTGTTTGCCGTTACTGGATGTTCACAACATCCCTGGTCCATCTGATCTTTATGGTGTTGATTTTTACACTATCGCCCGGTAGTATTAACCCAATCGTACTTGCAATGGTTTAC
This sequence comes from Chrysogorgia sp. JL179-B06, assembly GCA_035772405.1. Classification (NCBI taxonomy): domain Eukaryota; kingdom Metazoa; phylum Cnidaria; class Anthozoa; order Scleralcyonacea; family Chrysogorgiidae; genus Chrysogorgia; species Chrysogorgia sp. JL179-B06. The sequence continues at coordinate 253,492 of JAYKKM010000493.1, read as the reverse complement.
TTGGGATTAACGTTCTTGGTGACACAGCTTTTTTACCTTGGAACATATTTCGCACTGAAAATGCGAAAGGAACTCCTTACCGAACAAACCATCAGTGAAGCAAGTCTCAGACGGATTAAGATTAGATTAGACAATGAGAAAAGATTTCTCACTACGATAGCAATTATTTGCTTCATTTCAGCCGTTATATTTCTGCCATCTTTTACAAGCACGTTGTTACATATTCTTTACCCAAATAGAAAAAGCTCTGTCTTTGAGTCCTTAAACCATGTATTATATCCCATATCAATAATTTTGGTAGGTATTAATTTTGCTATTAACCCTTTTGTATATGTTTGGCGATTACCAAGATATAGAAAAACCTTCAAGAAATTGTATTTTACCACTTGAAAACATATGTGTAACTTAAAACATCTAATTAACATATGTATATAGATCATAGATAGATTTGCATGTAAATAAGGCAATAACATGACTTTTGGAGAGCATATTGTTTATTTGTGGTCCGCGCAGTAACATTTGAAAAATAATTATGAAATGCACCATTAATTTGGCTAAATATGCAGTTCATTATAAGATCAATGATAAGCAGAGCTGCAAACGTATTTGCGGCCCGGCTAGTTCGTTATCGGTTTGTCGTTTGGCCTAGGCTGTTGCGGTATTGAAAACCGATACCGGAAAAAAAATACCGATATATCGACATATTTCTGCTGGCAGGAATTGACAGATATTTCCGTGTCAACTGACTGAGCATTGGAAAGTCTTGAGCATGGCATTTCCACCACAACATCGATCATCGTCGCCCATCGATTGTGTCTGTTTTCACGTATTTCTTCATCTCCTTTTCTAATCGATCCCGCGGCGATTGCGCTGGCGATGACATTTGAGACGACTTCCGCATGCTAGTGAGGGTGGTTGGCATGGTTCACCTTGCAACGCCAACGTAAACAGACACGTTTTAGCTCTGGGAATGCTTGATATGACGTTTAAATATACAAACGTAAACGTGATACCGATAATACCGAAAAATATCGATATTCCGATATATCGAAAATTTAAATGTCGAATAATCGGTATTGATAAAAACCCGATAATTTTCGGTATATCGATCTACCGCAACAGCCTAGTTTGGCCTTGTATATTGGTGATAATAGATAATCACATGCAGTTGCATGTAAATAGACAATCACACTTTTAGCCTGTAAATGAATCGAGCCTTGCTAGAAACAGTTTGTTACGCGTGTATGTTAAATTCAGTGATCGACTACGATGCATTCATTCATGTAATTGATAACCTTTATCCTTTTTGTATCTACTATCATGTCGGGTCAAAAAGTGTAAGTAATAATCAAAGTGTAAGTAACAATCAAAGTGTAAGTAACAATAGAAGAATCGGAACCAATCAAACTGCGAATACGATGTTCGATCATCAGTTGATGCATTCTTCCTCGCACTGCATTTCCTGGGGTGGGGTGGCATCATTATTTTCATAATGATGCTTCGGCATTTTATGGCCCCCACCTTTAAAGGCTCAATCATTTAGTTTAAATTATAGAAAATAATTACATAATTTAATTATTAATTTTGAGTAATTTTTCCCATCTGGAGTGTGCTAATTTCCTTCATTGATTGCCCAGTAAACAGAGCTCAGTTAATGCAGTGCGCATAATTCATCTGAGACACGGTGGAAGATATAAATGAAATATTTGCAAGCAAATAGGATTTTTATATCTTCCATCTGTCGAATTTATATTTTATTAAAGTGTCAATGTGAATAATGTAATAGCTAATGTGGAGACTCTGATGACCCTCGATGTCATATTACCATAACCGGAAGGGGGTAAAAATAGCAAATGATTTAACTTTTCACATCTCATTAATTATCAGTTTGTTTATTTCCTGTGCATTTTATTTGCTGGCTACTTGTGACACCCTTTTGGCATATATATATAAGCCATATTTATTTTATTTCATCTCGTCTTACTCTGACGAAGGGTTCCGCTCAAAACGTCAGTATTTCGTTACTAAAAATCTTGACAGTTCACCACCTTTTCACTTTGCTAAGTATTTATCCAAAACACTGTCTACGCAGCACTTTACTTTTTTTATAAAACTAACCTGTCGATAGGTGCCATCAAGTAATGTATCCAAGTTAGCAAGAGGTGATGGCGTCTTATCCTTGTATTTTGTGAGGAGTCGTCTCTGGATTGCGCGAAACTGGGAAGACCGCTGAGCAAGAATTTCGCGGTACTTTTGTTGGTTAAGCCTTTGCTGAAAAAAATAAATCGCTCACGAGATTAAACGCAGATAATTATCAATGGTATAAAAGTAGTCAGTAGAGGAAAGAAAACTGCATTATTTCTTAAATAGTATAACGACGGGGCGTTTCTCCAGAAGTTGGGAGTTTGGATAAAGATCTTTGCGAATGCTTATATCAAATTTGTAGCGCCAAAGTTGGAATTGGAGTAAATTTAATTTCGCGTATTTTAACATGTAAATGACTTTCTGTAACCAAAATATAAATTGCTTTTAAATAAAAGGCTTTTAAGCATAATGTTTCGAAATGTTAAAGTGCCCCTGCCCCTGTGATCAAATTTTTGGTATCCCGAATTTTTACATATTTGTGAAGAGCATGGTGTTCTTACTTAACTTGCAAAATTTCAAGCAATTGCGAGCATGGGAAGTCGCCTTTTCACATTGTTTTTATACGAGATTATACGGCCGCAATTACTCGAACATGTTCCGGACGCTTAGGTTTCGCTTAGGTTGCGATTAGAGGAAGTAACGTCAAAGACTAAACACGTGGCTAGTTGTGTATGAATATAAAGCTACTTGGGGAAAACTTACTATTGTAACTTGTCATATAATTTCCACAAAGCTTTGTCACGTGTTGAGTTTCTGACGTCACAATCACATACTCTGCTGTGGAATCGCGGGTTCGTCTGGAACACGGTTTGAGCAATGGCGGACAAAATTTGGGCGACTTTGGAGGTTAAATTTGTTGTGATAGAATGTTTGTTGTTCACTTTCTTGGCAAATGTGATATTTCGTCGCAGCTGGGGCACTCGAGAAACAACGTCTTCATTCTCGTGTTTTATGCTTCTCGACGCCGCCATTTTCGAGTTTGCCGACGGCTCAGACTCGATGTACAGCGAGAATTTATTTTCAATTTTGACGTCATAGAGTGTTAGGAACAAAAGACAAGCACTCAATGACGTCAAAATTGAAAAGAGAACACCCGCTGAACATCGTGTTTGAGTCGTCGAGCAAACTCTGAAATGGCGGCGTCCAGAAGCATAAAATACGAAAATGAAAACGTTCTTTCTCGAGTTTACAAGAGCAGATACCGTAAAACTATTAACATTTCTAAACATTATACTAAAAGGCCATTTATTTAAAAGTAATTTGTTTTTTGACTACAGTTTATGAAACGAAAATTAAGTTTTAGGTATTTAAACGAACTCCTAAAATAACGAGGAATGGTAATTTAGAGCTCTTTCATATCTCGTCTTATTTAGACTTTTGTGATATGCAAATGAATAACCACTGGCGTCACGAGATTTTCAGAAAACCAAGTAATTAGAAATATAGTAAATTAATTTGGCATCGCTATTTTGGTATAATGATGTTAAGTTTCACAAAGTGTCGCAATGTGCAAAGTTTCAAGTGATTTTGTTGAACAATCTCAAAGATATACCTGATTTTCTAAAAATGTGTAAAAACCTCGTGACGTCGGTGGTTACTCGTTAGTATATCACAAAAGTCGAAATATCTCAAGAACGACGTGAGATATGAAAGAGCTCTAAATTACAATTCTTCGTTAATTTAGAAGTTCATTTAAAAAACTAAAACTTAATTGTCGTTTCATAAACACTTAAAATGCTTTCATGTTTGCTTTGTGTTTATACTGTGCAGGGGAAAAGTGCTTGGCAAATTCTCTGCACTAAGCGTACAACAATTGTTCGAAAGTTTAACACCCCTGGGAACAAGGGTGTTACCTTTACCTTTACAAGGTAAATTTTTCTGTTTCCCGGTAAATATTGTCAACTACCGGACAATTGTTCTGTTTATCATCGTCCAAACACCAAATATTCGTGCGTACGTTGTGCGGTTACTATTTTGTAATGTGTGTTCTGTGCCCTGAACAAGCGAAGACGATCTTGGCTATAGCGAAGAAAATTATCGGGTTGGGAAATGCCAAATCTGTCCAACGGGAAATGCGAATCAATTCTCACCTGCGAAATGTCAGCCACTGCCACAGAAGAAAATGAAAACCGGGAACAAAAAGCAAGCGCAACTAAGTTCCTTTTTTCTAAGACCACAACTAACACACAGTGAAATTGCTAAAAACCGACAACGACCACATGCACATCAACAGACGTTGGTGAAACAAACAGGCAACAATTAGCCAAAGATGCGAAATGACCCGCTACTGAAGTTATCGTAACCTCAGAACGAACAGTTGCTGTTGAAACTGTCGAAAAAAGTTGGAAAACTAACTCTTTGGCATCTTATGAGGGAAACTTGTGGCTGTCGTATGATATCGACGGAAAATTTGCGCGAAACCTTCGATGTACTGTTTGCACTGAGTACGAGCAACGCATCAAAGGGATGAAATATTTTAACCGTACTTGACTGTTTTTCATCTTTTTCTTGCCAAGGAAATAAGCATTTTCTTGAAAATGATTATCTGTAAACTTACCTGCATAAGTACACTTATAAAATAGGCCCAATTGCTCAAATAAAAAAAATAACAAAAACAAAAGATGACCGGCAAAAAATCGTCTGTGACCGGTAAATTTAAATATTTACCGGTCATGATGACCGATATACTTTCAAGAATTATTTCGAGGCCTGCCTGCGAACTAGTAAAAGTTTATGTCCCGATTTGTATGGAATAAATTTTATATGGTATAAACTACTGATAACTTCATTGCCCGCCGAAGCGTCGTTTCTCCCTTACCTCAAAATGGTTATCTATAAGGTCAAAATAGTGTTGAAGAGGCAGAGGTCCCATGTAAGATAGACGTAGTTCAGAACCACCATCCTATCAGAAACAACAGAAATTTATAAAACAGAATAAACTAGAAATACGTGTACGCAACAACCCTAAAATAAACAGAAATAAACTAGAAATACGTGTACGCAACAACCCTAATATAAACAGAAATAAACTACAAATACGTGTACGCAACAACCCTAATATAAACAGAAATAAACTAGAAATACGTGTACGCAACAACCCTAATATAAACAGAAATAAACTAGAAATACGTGTACGCAACAACTCTAAAATAAACAGGAATAAACTAGAAATACGTGTACGCAACAACCCTAATATAAACAGAAATAAACTACAAATACGTGTACGCAACAACCCTAATATAAACAGAAAAAAACTAGAAATACGTGTACGCAACAACTCTAAAATAAACAGGAATAAACTAGAAATACGTGCACGCAACAACACTAAGATAAACAGAAATAAACTAGAAATAGATGTACGCAACAACCCTAATATAAACAGAAATAAACTAGAAATACGTGTACACAACAACCCTAAAATAAACAGGAATAAACTAGAAATACGTGCACGCAACAACGCTAAGATAAACAGAAATAAACTAGAAATACGTGTACGCAACAACCCTAAAATAAACAGGAATAAACTAGAAATACGTGCACGCAGCAACGCTAAGATAAACAGAAATAAACTAGAAATACGTGTACGCAACAACCCTAATATAAACAGAAATAAACAAGAAATACGTATACGCAACAACCCTAAAATAAACAGGAATAAACTAGAAATACGTGTGCGCAACAACCCTCACTCGATGTATGGTTAAATAACACAAGTGCAACACAAATATGGGCAATAAGTTCATGTCCAATATATAATATACGCACAAATATTCATGTTACAAGAGACCCCTATCCTAACCCCAACCCTATTACTAACCAACCCTAACCTTAGTATCAGCGTCCCTCGTAACACGGAATTATTTGTGCATATATTATATATTGGACATGAACTTATTACCCAAATATATCAAATATATATGAATACATAAAAGGTCGAAACACAGAAATAATGTCGAAGCACAGAAATAAATGTCGAAGCACAGATATAAATGTCGAAGCACAGATATATCAGCTTCACCTACACGCTGTATGACGAACTCCAATCAGGGCGAAACAGCTGTCCGTGGTTGCTAAAATTACAGTGCCTATCTCACGTTTGGGGATTTTACATATCCGTAATATTTGGGTATATATCTGTAATATTTGGGTATATTACTGAGCAAATCATAATATATATCGCCAGCTGAAAATTTCATCTTCATGGAGTTTTTCGCTGTCAAAGTTACCGAATGTGATGTCACAAGAGGCAATCCAAACCAGTTTTCTTTTGTTACTTGCCACAAAAATGCCTCTTGTGACATCACATCCGATAACTTTAATAGCAAAAAAGTCCATGAAGATGACATTTTCGGCTGACAAGATATATTATGATTTTGTTCAGGAAAACCCAAATATTACGAATATGTAAAATCTCCAAACGTGAGATAGGAAAAATGACAGCTCAAATTTGATTTTGGTTGGACATTTGGTCCGTGCAATTTCTGCCTGTTATTTCAGGCTGCTCTATAGTTTCCTTCTTTGGCCACCACCAAAGACTCTATCGCTCCACAGTTTTAGCTCTAAACATATTTTTACCTGCTCTATTTACATAACATATAAAATTTCAACTAAAGTAATTTTGGTAATATTGGTGACGTCAGTGAAAAGTATCAATACCTTTAGGTCAGCAAAATATTTACGCAGTCTTGCGATCAGTTCATGGACAACCAACCATAACCCTTGGAACTTGTCACATTGTATTCTATACCTTTCTGTTACGAAGAAAGTAAGAAGTGAAATGTTCAATATTCATAATAACTTGAGATATAATCTTCGTAGCAATTTAATCGATTTTACACTCGAAAAACCAAAACAAAATTTCCTTAAAGTGCCTATGCAATGAAAAATTCAGTTCTAAAATAACTCTTTTGTTTGAAAGAACTCTTCAATTTACCAAAAATACGATAAACAAAGCCAAATTTCTCTCAAACTAAAAAGATTAGAAGAAAACTAATACGCATTCTGCGTGTAAAGCGACAAAGAACTTTCATTTAAGAAACACTTGTTTTTGGGGTGGAGTGTCCCTTTAACAAATAGAAAATTGTTTTTGAAAATTTATCTGACTGCTCCAAAGGAAAATTGAACCCAACATCTCTGGCTTAACGTATCAGCGCTCTTACCACTGAGCTATAGAGAGACATTCAAAACTCAGATAATTTTCAAACCTCAATTTCATTAAGTGTTACTCCTGATCTTCTATTAGGTTGATTAAAGGAGAAACAACAATTACTATGCTATTCAATTCTTTTTCAAATAATCAACTTTTGTATTTATACTAAAACAATTATTCACTTCAGTGTCGGTGAATAGTATGGATAATTTACCTCGTCGCTTTGCGGCTCGCGGTAAATATCCACCACTATTCACTTCCACTTCAGTGAATAATTGCTAAGTAATTATATCACAAATGAAAACGTATCAAAAGCTTACGCGAAGTCTTGGATGCCAGGATGGTAACGACGGGCCCATTGTAATACTCTATACCCAGAGCAACAAGCGGGCCTTCTGAATCTTCTACCATTCCTACAACACATAAACAAGTGTATCAATCAAACCAGTACATCATTGATTATTGTAACCTTCGCTCTTCATCTCAGTCTCGGTAGCTCAATGGTTAGAGCGTCTCACCGGCAATCAGAAGGTTACAGGTTCGATTCCTGTCAAGGACTCATTTTCTGAAGATTTGAGCTTGACGATCACCATGTATATACAGTGTGTATAAAAAACGGAACCGGCATAAAATTAATTAACATTCCTTTCAAACAACTTACAGTATTGTATAGTACAGTGTGTATAAAAAAAACTGAACCGGCACTACCTCCTCCGCAGGCGTTTTTTGGGCGGGAAGGGCGCGGGCGGGAGGGGCGCGGGCGGGAGAAATTGCGGGCGAGCGAAATTTGAGTGGGAGAAGAAGAAACGCCTGCCAACTAATGTTCGATCTTCGGGTTTCTAATGTCGATCTTCGGGTTATCCATAAATATCTGCTGAAATATGACCCATCGAAACTTGAAACGACTCGCTTGTGTCTTATCGGGCCTTTCTGGTTATATCTGGATAGTCATAGCGGACAGCAGCGAGGAAGAGATTCAGAAACTCGAAGATTTCATGCATAGCAGTGATAGTGATGTTGACATAGTCGGAGCAATTATAGAATACCCGTCCACTTTTGAAACCGCATTTAAAGGCAGAAATACAAACCAGGTTGCTCTAAAATCTCTTTAAATATAATGTCGAAGGTTTATATTGTGTGTACTTGTTGATAGTTATCAAATTAAATGGGGTTTTAAAATAGAACGAAGTAATTGTATATGATGAACTTTCCGTAATTTGACCCTTTTATCACTTTTACTAACTGTCAATAGATACAAATAGCGAAAGTGGACGGGTATTCTACGATTTAGCGCAATGCAATGTAGACCAGCCCATTGTAAACAAACGTGTTTTGAACCCAATGTATAGATAATAAAACAAGATATAAGTGACATTTGCGTCTCAAAATATACAAGATTTTATATACCAATAAAGGTTGTGTTTTGCATTGTTTTTGTTTGTTTGTATGTATGTGTAACTGAATACGCTTTGGTGGTAAAAAGGAGAGTTGTTTTAATTATTTACTGCCCAACAGATTCCTCGACAAACTGCTTTTCAATACGCCGATAAGTACGATCGTCAAATGCTTCTGCCATCTTGAAATCATTAGTTAGCAGGCGTTTCTTCTCACTTCGCCCGCAATTTCTCCCGCCCGCGCCCTTCTCCCCAAAAACGCCTGCGGAGGAGGTAGTAACCGGCATAAAATTAATTAGTATTGGCCCAGAGGTGTCTAGGGCTTTCAAAGTACTACAATACTGTAAGTTGTTTGAAAGGAATGTTATTAATATTAGTTTTATGCCGGTTCAGTTTTTTACACACACTGTAGTAGTTTCAAACCCCTAGACACCTCTGCGCCAATATTAATTAATTGTATGCCGGTTGCGTTTTTTTATACACACTGTATATTTAGAAGTAATACCATTACATTAGCAAAAGCCGTAGCCCCGAGGGTCCGTAGCCCGAGGGACTTTCACAAATCCTTCCGAGGCTTGAAGGACATTTAATCACTAATTTCCCAACATGTTATGGTATTATTTTGTATTATTATTACATTGAGTCGGTTTCCTTTGATGTACCGCGGGATGTATGCGCCATACATCCCTATAAATACTAATAAGATAAGAAACGAAGAATAAACTAGGAAAATGTTTGTCCAAGGTGGACAAAAATCGACAAAACTTTGTTGGAAACCTCCTCAATGTAATAATAAGTCAGATAAACACCTCGAACGTCGGGATTTATGCGATATACAGCCCTCGGACGCTACGCGTCCTCGGGGTTGTATGCCGCATAAATCCCTCGTTCTCGGTGTTTATCCCCTCGCCCGGCGCGAAGCGCCGGCCGAAGGCCGAAGGCCTGAGGGCGAGGGTGCTAATATCGACCGGCGTTTAGTCCCTTATCACGGGGGGGAACGCTTGGGTCTACAGTGATGGGTTTTGTATATTTATATGCATCAACCGCCAAAAGATCGAAAGACTACGGAAAAAAGGAGAGCGACAGGGACAAGATATAATATTTACTGCAACACCAGACCATCACAACAAGCCATATTCCGCAACAAAATCAGCGGATGTAGTAATGTTTGTTTTGACTTTTGAACAAAGTAAACACTGAATTCATGCCGAAACTGGAATGTAGTGTACACGGACAAGCAAGTTTTATTTTGAAATAATCATCTATGCCTATGGATACTTTGCTCGGACACGAATACAGGTAAATAAATTAGTATTCTCAGTATTCAAGGATAGTACACTGTGAGTCTGTGTTGAGCGAAGGCCCTTTTATTTTAACTTTTTAAGTGTCTATATATTTGTAAGATATGAGATAAACAAGGCGTTCGTTCCCAACCCGCGATTTCCGGTCGAGTTCGATAAACATTATTTTTAATACATTAATATGCCTTTTCAGCATAGTTTTTTTGGTTAGGGTTGGTAATTTGGTTAGGTATATACATGTATATTAGGATTAGCATTTCGTTGAATTGTAAAAGACTACCGCCTTACTGCTACCTACGAATAGCCACTGCCTTCACTAGACACTACTTTATCGTTTATTACAGTATTACTCTCTTTGATTGTCTTGAGTGACGAAGGGCTTTCGCTCGAAACGTTGAATGTCTGAGACCTGTTACACACTATTTTGACAGTGCTACAATGTACAATACGCTGAACAATATTTTATCTTCAATAAAACAACCATGTCATGTTATTGTTTGTTAGTTGTAACTTGTATAGTGTGCTGGTGCATTGTGATTGTTCAGAAATCTTTAGACACATTTTGAAATACTTAACCGAGAGAGTTGTACTATATACATTCTGGGATTGGGAAAAGTTTAGGCACTATTAATAATACTAACTAGAAATACAGGATAGCCTGTTCAATGCTAACACTGGTATTGACGGGGTCCTGTTTCCTAACAAATTACAATTATTATTTATTACAGCTAATATAAATTTATTACACATATTCATATATATGTACAATATGTTACAAAAACTAATTATAACTTGAAAGTTGTATAAATCCTACAAATGTAGTATTGTCAATTAAGGCAATGGATATTAGATATTATGCTCTTACATGTATGCAATGAACAAATTCATTGAGATTAAAATAGTTCTTTAGAAATGGTGGTAAAATGCCTTCAAGACATTTCTTAACAAACATGGTACCAATCCTAGGGTTTCTATTAACCGATCAGTTTCATGTCCAGACTTAGGAAAGGTCAGTTTCTCTGCCCTGCATTGAGACCTCAAGAGCATCTATCCTCACCAACAATCGGGATAGAATCCCTAATACTGTATTAAAACCAAATTGATGCCTATACATTTGCACTATAATGCACCCCTAGACATTTGAATGATAAAGAGAATGCACTTTCTTCCTGATCATTCTTTAACAGTCTTTGGTGTCTTTTTATACTAACTACTGAGTTGATTATTTCATGAATCACAAGGTCGGTGAGAAGAAGGGCAAAATAGCCTGGACTTTGCAAGGGGCCCGGCCGCGCGTCGCCACATCAATCACTTGTGACTGGTGTAATCTGCAGATCAATGAAATGTTGCTACATTTTGCATACCTAACACAAAGTACCAGTTCATCTCAACACTGTTCCCCAATTCTGTCGAATACTGTGAATTATTGAACGGAGGTGTCCAAAACAAAAATTATTGAACGCTGATGACGTCACTAGGACAAAGCGCATAACTACAGTACTGTATTACAGTAGTAAATTAGCAACTATGCTATAAAAGTTTCAAACGAGGGGTGTTGCGTATAACGTATTTCTAGTCTATTACATACCATACGACGAAATATAATTTGCATTGTTTGAAATTCATCGCGAACTGCCAACCAATGCATGTTCGCTCATGCATTCTAATGAGGGAAAAATTAGAAATTTTCACGGTCTCCGAGACTTTTGTTTCCGAGACTTTTGTTTCCGAAGTCTCGGACACAAAATCTTCAAGTGTATCATCGAAGTCTCTGAAACTTTTTGTGTCGTAGACTTCTCTCTGTGATTAGAACACGGTTCTATTTCGGAAACAAGATCTCCGTTGGTATCCGACATAAAACGTTTCAGAGACTTCGATGATACACTTGAAGATTTTGTGTCCGAGACTTCGGAAACAAAAGTCTCGGAGACCACGTAGTATGTCACCGGCTTAAGAAGGAAATGAGAAATAATAGCGATTAAATTCCCGGTGAGAACAAAAGAATAGGAGGCGATCATGGTATTAATAATATATAAATCGTTGGTATTTATTTTATGAATTGAAATAGGATTGATACACACCTGGAAATAGCTCTCCAAGGTTAACTGGGGCTTTATTCGTGTCCAAAGTCAACTAAAATTAATAAATAGTAATAACACAAGACAAAGTTCATCAATATGTTTGGAGGTGAAAATACACATGGTTAAACAGTTAAATTATCGCAATTAGCGGTAGAATTGTTAAAGTGCCTATACAGCCATTTCGTTTTTTAGTTATCTGTATAGAGGATGAAAAAATAGCTGATAAGTTAATTTATAGTTTTTGATTTGGACTTTTCGTTTGGAAGATATCACTCTTTAAACATTGCTATTTATATAAAAAAGCTGCTAATTAGAAAGGCCTGGAACGAGCCACACTGTGACGTCATTTAAGAGACGAATGTGTGTTTTGCCTTGGGGAACTTGTAAACACTGTATTAAACACACTGCAAGTTCTCTATGTGATATTCATATTTACTGTCCGCGTATCGTTTCAAGTAAAGAATACGATGGACAGATATTTTTCTTTAAAATCCGCCTTATTAGTATTAGCCTTAGTATCTGTCTGGCATGATTGTATAGTTGAACATAAACGATACATTTTATAGTATTCTGGGAATCGAGCTCGTTTGTTTACGAAGCTGGGAAGATCCTGGACTCGTCTCTTAAATGACGTCACAACCTAGTTTCCAGACTCCAGAATTGGTAGAAATACGTTTTCGGTTTTTAACAGGAATTTGCTTACATTTCTTAATTTGGATGCAAAATATCTTCTAAACGAAAAGTGCAAATCAAAAACTGTAAAATAACTTATCAGCTATTTTTTTGATCCTCTATACAGATAACTAAAAAATGAAAGGGCTGTATAGGCACTTTAATCTTTTTACGAAAGACTTCAATGTTGAACAGATTTAAACCTGACAGAGCCTGTTCTTACTTCCGTTTATCTTAGAGTTAGAATATTTATCAATTATTGGATGAGTCTAAGCAAAATATCACGATTTGTCTATGGCGAGCTACTACTATAAATCTTATCTTGCGTATCGTAAACAAACATGTAAAATCAATAATACAATTTCTACAAGTAAAACTATTGAATGTGGTGTGCCTCAGGGATCGAATTTGGGACCTCTCCTTTTTCTACTATATATAAATGATTTGCCTAATTGCTTGGAATTTTCGGCACCATCTATGTTTGTAGATGACACTAATATTACTATTGCTGCAGATAGTCTTGATAAGACGGAATTAAAACTAAATTCTGATTTATCTAAACTTCATGCATGGCTTGTTGCTAACAAGTTGGCGTTGAATGTATCCAAGACTGAATATATGTTTATAGGGTCTAGACAGCAGTTAGCTAGCATTGTAGAAGACCCTGAAATTAGTGTTGGTGGACAACGCATAAAACGAGTCCACGCCACTAAGAGCCGCAACATATAGACAACATCAGCAAAAAAGTATCTATGGGTATTGGAGGAATAAAACTTCTGAAGCCTTATGTACCAAAAGATAAATTAAGTGACGTATACAATGCAATCGTGAAACCCTACTTTGAATACTGCTCGTTAGTCTGGGGGGAATTGTAACAAAACCTGATTACAATTAAAACTCCAAAATCGAACAGCAAGGGTGATTAGTGGCGATAACTATGAAATTCGTTCAAAAGACATACTACATAAGCTAAATTGGAAACCGCTTAATTATAGGCGGTTAGAACAGCTTCTTGTATTGGTTCATAAAATATTAAAAAAAGAAGCCCCAGAAACAATGATTAGTCAATTTCAAGCTTCTGAAAACTTAAGGTATAATCTCCGTAGTAATAATAACATGCTGATGTTGTCTAAGCCTAGGACAAACGCCATGAAGCGCAGCTTCAGCTATAAAGCTGCTAAGGTCTGGAACACTCTACCATTATCACTAAAACAAGAATCTATCTCTGTTGATGATTTTAAATCGAAATTAAAGATGAACTTAGATAGTGAACTTTTAGTTAATTTAGATTATTAGACTTTATATCTCTGTAATATAATTATTTAATAGCCATTTTAATGTTAGTATTTTAATAATGTAAGACACGGCCCTATGAAAAGCAACATTTTAATTCACTTTTATCTTTGTAATATTGTTGATAGGCTACCGTGGATAAAGAATTTTAAATAAATAAATAAATAAATACTTATTTGCGCGAGACACTGACAAATCTTGATATTTTGCGATAGACGAATTCAATAATTGATTTATCTTCTTGCCTCCGAAATATTTTCAATTTTGTCCCGACAGCTGTAGACATGAAAACAAACAAGGTTGCGAAAATTATTTAACAGCTGTTGCTAGTGCGCATGCTCATGAAATTATTCGCAGCAAAAGTCAAATTTTACAATTGCGCATGCTCAGAAAATTATTTGCAGTCAGTTATTTGCAGGTAAAGTAACCAATCAAAATTCAGGATAGAAACGAAGTGAATGATAACGTGAATTGTTTGGAGTTCAAGTTGTGTTATTTCAGTTGTATTGTGATTATTTTTCGAACTCAAATATACTATTTCATATTTTTCTCCACAAGTTCGAGTTGCATTGAACTTCGTTAAATATATTTTTGAGTTGAATTGTGTTGTTTTAGTATTATTCTGACTAATTTTCAATTTCAAGTTGTTTTTAATATTTCATATTTTTGTCCGCCACGGAGCGCCATATAGCTAACTCAATCTCAACCTCGTACCCAGGCTTTTCACCCGCCTCTGGGATAATCCATCGCCGGAAGTGTTTTGATTGCTTAGCTAAGGACTGCATTTAATTAGATTAACTCTTAAAGAGACACTCCTCACCCCCAAAACAAGTGTTGTTTAAATGAAAGTTCTTTGTCGCCTTACATGAGAATGGGTATTAGTTTTCTTTTAATCGTTTTAGTTTTAGAGAAATTTGGCTTTGTTTATCGTATTTTTGTAAATTGAAGGCCGCCATTTTTGTTCTGATTGCCGGCGAATGCGGTCTCTGACAATAACGTGGTCTTTAGTCTATTGTGCAGGATTTCTATCACGCTATTGCGAAGGATTTCTTTTCAAAGTGTTTCTATCACTCAATGACGTCGACGCTAATTTGGAATCCGTAGACGGTCGGTAGCATCTTTAGTGGTCGGTAGCATCTTTTTATTATATATATATAGTTTACTTACAATGGGATTACATAAATATTGATTATCAACCAAAAATTTCAAGTTCGCTTGCATAGCCGAGTGGTCTGTGTTATTGATTTTTAGTTGTGAGAGCGGGGTTCGAATGTTGGGTGAGCATATAATTTGTTCCATTTTTTTAAATTTTTACTTTACTTTTTTCTTTTTAATAGGGTTAGGATTAAGGTTAGGTTAGGGTTAGTTTTAGGGTTTGGTTTAGAATATTATCAAAAAAATAGGGTGCGTAAAAAAGTCCCAAGATGCTACCGACCATCAAAGATGCTACCGACCGTCTACGGATTCCAAATGTGCGAAATGTGAACTTTCATTTTAGCAACACTTGTTTTGGGGGTTGAGTGTCCTTTAATATTGATGCGAATGTTTACGAGTTTGCCTGTAGGTGACCCCCGCATTCTATGCCTATGATCTCCTACCACAGGTAACACTGTTCTACATGTATAATGGTCGCATATCTTCTGTTTACCTTGCAAACGGCATTCTTAACAGGTTGGCAACCTCGACACACTAGCAACAAAGGAAGCTCAAATTCACACTGACAAATCCGTGGGGCATCTAGGAGAAAATCGAGAAAACATTATTGTCACAAGATTGTGATAGTCTGCGAGTTGTGAGTCTGCGAGTTGGCTTACATGTGCCCTGATCCACTCAATCAGTACTCTTACTTAAGTATTTTTCGATATATTTTTTGATATTTATTGCCCTGATCATTGCTGACAGTTTCAAGAAAGAGTTCGCGGTAAGTTTATGTTCGTCGTTCGTTCGTTCGTTCGTTCGTTCGTTCGTTCGTTCGTTCGAAAGAACAGTAGGTTACGTGTTTAATCTCCAATGATCCCTCAAATTAATTCATGTGTGTACATAGCTTCATTACTATAGTTCATGCAATCCAAATAGTCATCAATAAAGAGAAGGAATTTTGGTATAATTGGGAATGGTGCTTAATGGTATTATTAAATAAAGTACCTGAGAACGTGGTGTATGTGGCGATTGCTTGAACTTTCATTGTCGATGGTACTAACCCTCCACAGAGATAAAAGGACACTTCGACAGTGGTGGAAACTTTTGAATCGCCTTTTAAAATAACGAAAAGAAAATCATCATCATTATCATTATCATTATATCGTTATTCTCCTCATCTTCCTCATCATCACCACAATAACCTCCACTATCTTCACCATCACAACCTACACCATCATAACCATCACCACAACCTGCACCTGATCACCATCACAACCATCATGTCAACCATCACCACCACAACCATCACCACCACAACCATCACCACCACAACCATCACCACCACAACCATCACCATAACAACCACCGCCACAACCACCACTAGAACCATCACCACCACAATTATCATCACCACCACAACCATCACGACTACAACAGTCATGACTATCACAAATAACCTCAACATCATCATCATCAGAATCACTATCAACATGACCACCATGCACTATTATATTAATCGATGTCATTAATATTCAAGTGTCATTATTAACGTTACAAACAATGGGCGTTAAAAAGCGTGGCTCTTTGCTAAGACGACGATTAATATGCAAAAATAAACACCATAATCCCAGTCAACAACATCAGTTTCTTGCAATCCCACAGGCTACTTACCTATGCTTGGTATTATACACGAAGGTCTGTTACAAAGGATAGGATAACCAGCGTCAATTGCAAGCATCACATTTTCAATGGGATGATTTGATTGGCACTCGAGATATATCTGTAAAACACAGTGATACTAAGTATAATCTCCTCGCAAGCGAGGGTGATAATCTCGCCGTGGCAGAGATCGATTTCTCAAGAAAACTTGTTCTCGAAGAATTAATGAAAAATCGCACTTGTGTTTGGCGAAATATTCATAATACCACTCGTGCTTCGCACTCGTGGTATCACGAATATTTCGCCAAACACGCGTGCGATTTTTCATTAATTCTTCTCGAACCGTGTTATTTCCTATACATATATATACACAAACTTATTTTATGAAACCTTTGTGTGGCCGCTTGATAGCGCGCAGAAGAATTTTTTTGGGGATCACTTTCCATGGGAAGCCATCTGATTGGCTATCAATATAACGGTTTGCAAATTCTTAAAAGTTTTTACGAAAAATTGGGGAAAAGAGTGATTCTCATGTTTCGAAATGACCGAACGGCGATGAAAAACATATTTTTGGGGGTTTTGCCAGTATCAAATAAACTAGATTCTAAAAATTTTCACCACCAAACTCAATCTTCTTCTAAAAATGGTAGTAGACTAAAATGCTTGAAAATACCCCTGACATACATCAACTTTATTTTCGTGTCTAACCTAGGATCTAGCCGACCCCTTTGGGTCTACTAATCGGGAATACATCGCCCGATTCACATACATAACCAGACACAGTGCTAAAGTAAGGTGCCCTTCGTTAAAAATGTCGCGTCAAAGAATATCGCTTACTATTGATTCGTCACGAACGAACTAACAAACGAACGCACATCCAGAATATAAAGCGCTGCCTAAGGGCACCAAATTTGGAATTAACTATACCAGATTAAATAAATTGGTATTTTAGGCTGATAAATCATCTTGCATTCATTATTTAGCAATTATTGAACGAGGTTGAGCGAAGCCGCAGGCTGAGGTTGATAACGGCAAACTGAGGGCATGATAATTCTTCATATCACGCGAAAACCGAGTTCAATAATTGTTTTATTATTTATTTAAAAAATGAAAAATATCTTGCGTGCTAGCCAGTCAAGAATTACGAAATGCGCGAGGTCAACAAAGAAGTTGCATAATATTCCCCGTCGCTTGCAGGAATAAAACGATATCATTTAGGCTACTGACACAGAAGAAAGAGTTTAACTTTGAAAATGTTTACTTTTATTCTCAACAAATGAAAGACGGTTTTCTTTATTAAAGTAAATAACAACCGCCAAGTATAAACAAATTTACCAATCACTCAACAGCAATATATAGGCAGCTACAGTAAATGTGTTCAATAACCATGACAACGAAGTCATATTGACGCGTTAATAATTATCATATTGACTCGCTTGACCATATTTGGCAAGCTGTCGCCGCGTAAAGAGCCTGGACACGAGGTTGTTGAGTTGATATGACGATTTCACAGTTGGCTGTTAGCCAATCAGAAACCAGGACTTTTTTAAATAAATAATAATGAGTTATAATGCACAATTTTTGAGCTCAGTAACCAATCAGATAGCGTGTACTCGCTCATTTACTTCCGGTTATTTTATAATATACAATACTCATACAATCTCGATTGTGATTGGCTAAAAACCTACAGATAATTCTTGATGTCTTACCACCTACAAAATATCAAAAATTGTCTGCAGGTGACGTAATTGTCTTTGCGTGGCTTACTTCCTAAACTCCGTAAAGGCTTCTACATTTACAATTGTATAATAAAACAATTATTGGATTCGGCTTACACATGATATCAATTAGAATTATCCAGACCTCTGTCAATGTTATCCGCCTCGGCATTCGGCTTCGGCAGATAACATTGACCTCGGTCTGGATAATTCTTGATATCATGCTCAGCTCCTCCAATAATTGTTTAATATTAGCGCTATTTCTGCACGAAGATCGAGTAACTTCTTGTCAAATATAGGTAACAGTCGAATTAAAAATCTAAAATTGTAAAACGATGCCATTGATGTTTATACAACTTTTGGTATAGTTATGTCTTGTGTGTTCCCATGTGTTTTCATTCGAAGCAAATTTTACTAATCACGATATAAATCTACCGAAATAGTGCACTCACGTTGAAATATCACCACAGATTTGATTTAAATAATAAATATTATCAATATACCACACATCTGATTTAAATTGGACCAATTGCTGTATGTGAAGTAGGCCTTACAAACAATACAATCGCAAAATACGAAATAGTACTGCAACGTTTCAATTAAATACGAAATAGTACTGCAACTAAATGCATTTACAAATAAATGCATTTACAACGTGTTGCAAGAGCACGTTTATATATACATGTATTTACAACTATTTGAAGGCGCAAAACTGGATTATTATTCTGGTACTATAGTGACAGTCCTTTTTCGCACGGTCAGTTCACGTGGTTGTCACGTCAGGGTGATGATGTCATTTAGAGAAATTTTGAAGCAGCCCAGACACTCACCTTCACAGTTATAGATGGAGAGGTTTCACCATTTTCATCAGGAATTGAACACTAAAATAATATTAATAATAACAAAGACGTTTTAGGAGCATTATACAATAGTCTCAATGCTCTTACAACAATACATTTCATTACATGTATAACCAATGAAACAATGATAACTACTCAGTAAATCACTGATATAAATAGATGCCTGGCCATGTAAAGCTTTGAAAGTAATCAACACTAGTATCTTGAAAATTATCCTTGATCTTGCTGGCAACCAGTGAAGATTACTAAGCATAGGGGAGATGTGATCTGATTTTTAAAACTCGCAACAAGTCTGGCAGCTGTATTCTCAATTCACTGTAACTTGCTCAATTCAGCTTCTGGTTTGTCATAAAGGATGCTATTGCAACTGTTAAATCTAGTAGCAACCGATAAAAAACTTGGTACACATCATATGTACAGCAATGTGACATTTGTGGATACAACAAATTTTGCTATCATACCGTTACTCACGGTTTGAAAACAAGACGTCGAAAACATTATTGCAGTAAAAACAGAAAACTCACTGAACAATTGTCTAAGGTTGCAGGGACACTGGCGTTGATTGTTATTTCATCTTTCTCGTCTGGTTTGATTATGAGCTCTGCGGAGAAAAGGAAAATGGTGACGAAGTTTTCTTGATTTCAAGTTTTCTTGCTTTTCTTGTTTTTCTTTGCTTTTCTTGCTTTTCAGGTATTCTTGATATCAGGTATTCTTGATATCAGGTATTCTTGATATCAGGTATTCTTGATATCAGCTATTCTTGATATCAGGTATTCTTGATATCAGGTATTCTTGATATCAGGTATTCTTGATATCAGGTATTCTTGATATCAGGTATTCTTGCTATCAGGTATTCTTGATATCAGGTATTCTTGATATCAGGCATTCTTGATATCAGGTTATTCTTGCTATCTTGATATCAGGTATTCTTGCCAATTGCCATCAGGTATTCTTGATATCTTGATATCAGGTATTCTTGATATCAGGTATTCTTGATATCAGCTATTCTTGCTATCAGGTATTCTTGATATCAGGTATTCTTGCTATCAGGTATTCTTGCTATCAGGTATTCTTGATATCAGGTCAGTATTTCTTGATATCAGGTATTCTTGATATCAGGTATTCTTGATATCTTGATATCAGGTATTCTTGATATCAGGTATTCTTGATATCAGGTATTCTTGATATCAGGTTATTCTTGCTATCAGGTATTGTTGATATCAGGTATTCTTGCTATCAGGTATTCCTTGATATCAGGTATGCCTTGATATCAGGTATTCTTGATATCAGGTATTTCTTGATATCAGGTATTTCTTGATATCAGATATTCTTGATATCAGGTATTTCTTGATATCAGGTATTCTTGATATCACGTCTTTTCTTCAAATTTTCTTGATATTATACAAGTATTTTTAATATAAAGATTTCTTGCTATCAAGATTTCTTGCTATCCAGTTTTCTTAATAACACGTTTTCTTGAATCAAGTTTCTTGCTAACGCCATATTTAATAACAAAATACACACCTGAATTGATTGCTGAATCTCTGATCACCTTCTGTAGTTCTTTCATTTCGTTTTCCAATTCCTACAGTGTTAAGCAACCTTCTTTATTAGCACTGAGAAGGAATGCCGGTAAGCGATAGAACAAAAGACATAAAGCCAAAAAAAGGAGCAGAAAGGGGGAAATGGAGAAGGGAACGGCAGAGAAGAGAAAGGAAATATAACGAGAGCGCTCAAAATAACGGAGGGTCAGCGGTCACTGACCGCTGATTTTCGTGATTTGATCGCGAGAAATCACTCACGGCAGGTCAGCATGACCGCGGTCAAATTATTTTAGTCAAATTATTTCTGCAAGTGAACTCATTTTCTTTTATCTTGTAAACGTTGTTTATATCGTTTATGCACTAAAGTCAGTAAATGGCTTTAACAGGTGGCGCCTTAAAAAGGTTTCAAAAAGCCGCTTAGGTAGTTTTATTGGTTAAACAAGGAAATAAGAACTTGAAAATTATATTACATTCGAGGCCAAGTTGTCGCAACGGGGGATTGACTTCAACTTTAAACAAAAGCCCTGGGATGGAAGTTGCTGTCAAAATGGCGGCAGCAGAAGTGACGATCGAACGTTCGTGGCCTTGTAGAAGAAAAGAAGATTTTTGTGTTTGAAGGACATTGGCAACGAAAATTAAGTTTGTTTAATATGAAAGA
Organism: Chrysogorgia sp. JL179-B06; assembly: GCA_035772405.1. Lineage (NCBI taxonomy): Eukaryota > Metazoa > Cnidaria > Anthozoa > Scleralcyonacea > Chrysogorgiidae > Chrysogorgia > Chrysogorgia sp. JL179-B06. The sequence continues at coordinate 231,878 of JAYKKM010000493.1, read as the reverse complement.
ACTCGTAAAATGATAGAGTAACACCTTTTACAACTTTCCCGTATTCTACTTCGTTTTTGAAATATTTTAGTTTGTTTGATATGTAAATGAGATGGTCTCTGACGTCAGGTACATGGTAGAGAATTTTCACTCATTAAAATGTCTTATATCCCAGTGATTGCTAAGTTTATAACGTTCATTATCATGAGGAGTTATTATACGCACATTTTCAAGTAAATTTGTAGAACAAACTTGAAGATGGAATGGAACTAATATTTTAATGAATGAAAATTCTCTACCCTGCACCTGACGTCAGAGACCATTCATTTACATATGAAACAAACTGAAATATTTTAAAAACGAAGTAAAATACGGAAAAGTTGTAAAAGGTTTACGAGTTCTTTCATTTTAGACAAACTTAATTTTTGTTGCCAATGCACTTTAATGCACAAATTAAAGAAAAAAATAGTTGACCATCCAAATTTTAGATTCACATCTGACCAATCATGCTGACCGCAGACGTTGCCAAAATTATTTAGAGCGCTGCAATACACAGACTTCCAGTGTAGGAAGAGAAAAGTAGTTTTCGTCACAAGTGCTTACATCGTACTGAAGGTCGCGAGATTCCGACGGTGGAGTCACAAACAGAGATGGATCAGTGCCCATGTAGCTACAGTAAACATGCCCAGTTTCGCTCAGGGTAACAATGACACCTTTGAGACTCCTGTGAAATAGACAAGAACACTATTCATGACAACAACATTATGAAACAGTGGATAAAGAACTCCTATTACGTTTTACATATAAAATTATACTACTGTATATAGTATATGTAGAAAGTACAATAACGTCATTCAGTCAGCGATTTAATAACAATAAAAGTAGTGCAACAAGGTATGGTAAAGGTCAGAGGGGAATTCCTGGGGAACATTTAATCTCGCATTTCTTTAGCGAAGCACATGAAGGAGTTAAAGTGCCTATGTCACAAAAAATTTTATTGCATGTTTGGATAGATGAGAGCAAATTATACTTTAAGTTCTTTTCTAGTTTTCGATTTGCTCTTTTAGTTCCCGAGATACAGGTCTCTCTCTAAACATGCCAAAAACGGCTTTTTGCGAAAAATTTACGCGCCCGTAGGAAATGCATGAAAAGGGACTGGCGCGACAGTGTGTGACGTAGCATAAGGACATCGACTGCGTGTTTTTGCTTGTTGTTATTATGCTTTCTATTGCAAAGTGAAGCAAAATGCCCGATAGATGCGTATTGAAAAATATAGAGAATGAATATTGAAAAATATAGAGAATGCATAACGCACGTCGTAAACAAAGTCCTTATGCTACGTCACACGTCTATCGTCCCAGGCCCCTGGCAATTTGCGGCTTTTTTTGCCAAAACCGGCCTTAAAGTGCCTATATCTCGCGAACTAAAAGAGCAAATCGAAACTAGAAAAGAACTTAAAGTATAATTTGCTCTCATCTATCCAAACATGCAATAAAATTTTTTGTGACATAGGCACTTTAATGATATAACAGTGGTAATAATTGTACAGATAAAACAGATGTTAGGGAACCAACCAGAAGAGAAATCAAATATCTAAAAAGGTTGGTGTACTGCCGAAATAGCGTGTAAGTGGTCTAACGTTTCGAGCGAAGGCCCTTCGTCAGAGAGTGAAAGGCCTTACACGCTATTTCGGTAGTACACCAACCTTTTTAGATATTTGATTTGTATTTCTACACGGTCTACGCAGCACAACACGTTTTATTACTCAACCAGAAGAGAAGCTTTCTGGGCTTATAAAGTTAATTCATTTGTCCCCAGAGGGACTGAATATTAGGGATTTTACTTAGTTTCACATTGTAATTGACCAAAAAATATGGCAGCTGTACATTTTACCAGAATGCTTTGCGACCTTAAATCACCTGTAATAACAGCTAAACATTGTTTACCTTGTAAACATGAATTAAATACGTAAAAGCTTCCTTTTTACCAAACTTAAACTTTTTGAAAATCTATCTTCTGCTATTTCTACGAGATTCAATGTTTACTGCGCGCAAGGAATTATGGTTTAATGTACCAGTCGCCATCATATATAATTATATTATATTATATTATATTAAAACCACACTAATATATTATCAAACACGATAACTTTTAAAACTCAGTAAAGATGAGCACAATGCATTTCAGCAGAAAAACGATCTGATGAGATCTGATGATATTGAACGTTTATTTAAATTGATAACCCACACAGACTCACTATGCGGGCCCCCTCTCCTCCGCGCCCCCTCTCCTCCGCAGAGGCTTATATATTTTATTAGAAAAGGTGTAGCGGGAGGAAAATCAGACGCGCGCAGGGAATGACGGGAGAGAAAGAAAATAAGCCTCTGCCAGATAACGTATCCAACATGGCGACCAAATTCAGTGATGGACTGGGTCAGACCACAGCCGGACTCGAGGAATACATTAATATTCAAGATAATAAACAAATAATTAATATCCAAAATGATAAACATTAATATCCAAGATAATAACAAGTGCCACAACAATTAACACACTGGTAACAATTTATAATGGCCGTTCCAATGAGTTTTCAAACTCAGAAATCAGCGAGCTCTTGAGTCCTTGACTAGACGTTCACGTTGACTAGCATTCGGTAGTATGAAAAAAGCCAAATCAGTAAATCACTCAACTATGCATATATATTAAAGTATAAACAAACTTCAAACTAAAAGATGGTGTAAAATTGTTATTGTTAACTAAAACGACAACCTGGACAGAATGACATTCAAAACACCAATTTTCCAGACTCAAATCGTTCAAAGAACATTGTACGTCGTTCAAACTATCGTCGATTTCAGGAGAAAGTGCCATGACCAGAGAACCGCGAATTTGACCAGAGAACCGCACATTATCTGGCAGAGGCTCCTTTTCTCGTTTCCCGTCTTCCACCGCGCGCCTCCGATTTTCTTCGATCCACTCCCCGCGCGCTTCCCCATTTTGCCCGCACGCCTTCCTCTAATAAAAATAAGCCTCTGCGGAGGAGAGAGATGCGGGCCACAGCCTTTAATCCTCCAGCTAAGTGTTAGCCTAACATCAACTTACGCAAAATTGGCCACCTTAATATCCACGGGAATGTGTGGAAGTTGCGCAGCCCAAGCCAACGTGATATTCTGATACACCATCATGGTTTTATTGTACGTTCCGACCAAAAGATTAACAGTTTCTTCTTGGACTGAAAAGGACATATAATAACATGATTAACACACACACACAAGCTAGAGACTTAGATTAGTTTACATCAATGAAATATTTTCTCTCTCAATTTTGAGTTAGGTTGCAAGTTAGCAACGGTTTGCTTCCGCAGAGATTTCGAATACACTACTCCTAGACTCCACTCGGTTTTTCTACCTTCGATGGATTACATCTAGTGGCCGCCTTTTGTAATTCGTACGCGAGGAGAATTTTCATTAACGCTTTGCAATCATTGATTATCGGCGGTTATACAACAACTTTAGTTTTTCTAGCAATTTGATTGGCTAAAAACTATGCGATATTACAGTATAGATACACAGTTGACGTCACAGAGTCGTGACCTGGCAGCTTGAAGTATTAGCCAATCAGAACTGTTGTGTTTCTTTCGTTAACGAATCAGGTCACGTTATTTGTACAGATCACTAATGACGTAATTAAACATGATCTACATTTGTTGATGATTTTTTTAACCCGTAATTTCCCTCTCTTCAAAAGCCCTGCCCACTTGACGATTTAAAAATGTTAAAGTTCGGAAAATTTAGTATTTGATGTATAAAACAAATAGATTACATTTTTCCGTGTGTGTGTACTGTAATAGATGCACAGAAGACGTCATAGCGTGTAAAGAACAAAAGTCACGGCACTCGCCCCGGCGGCTCGTGTCGTACTTTGTGGTTCTTTACACGCTATGACGTCATCTGTGCATCTATTACAGTACACACACACGGAAAAATGTAATCTATTTGTTAAATAGAAAACGATATAACAACAAATGAGAATAGCGCATTTGCGATGAGATCTTCTCAAACTCATTAATAATTCATGAATTTTCATAGCCAATCCATGAACGTATACCGCATCACATGCATGAGTTTTGATACCCAATGAAAACCTGTAGGAAACTTGCTAGTGAACTGGATCTCATTTCTTAATCTACATACCTGTATTAAAATAAAATCGCTATGGGAGCAAATCGCTAAAGGAATACTCGTTTGAGAAGCTAGATCAAACACTCGTTTGTCGTGTTTCATCAGGGGACACCAAACACTCGAAAACAATAAAAACCTCGGGCTACGCCCTCGGTTTTCATTTGTTTTCTCGTGTTTGGAACCCCTGATGAAACACTCAAACTCGTGTTTGATCTATTACATCTCAAACTCATTAATAATTCATGAACAAAGGAAACCAGCACCGAGGTTCCCCATAAATTAAGCCAACTTTCACATCGATTACTTTCAAGGCTTTGCATGGCCAGGCGCCTGTTTATATTACCGATTTGCTAACTAAATATAAATCTACTCGTGGTTTGAGATCATCTGACCGAAATCTGCTACTTGAGCCAAAATCCAAAACCGTGACTCGTGGAGAAAGAACATTCTCGGTTGCAGCACCAAAACTGTGGAATTCATTACCACAGGAAATTAGAAGCTTTGAAATGTTAAGTAGTTTTAAGTCAGCACTTAAGACTTTTCTTTTTTAAAATTAATAGTTTTTTGTTCATAGTGGTAATATATTATGTAGTATAGGCTTTATCTTATAATGTAACTGTAATTAGTTTTATAAGTAACTTTAAGAATATATTGTTGTAAGAGCATTGAGACTATTGTATAATGCTCCTATACGTCTTTTATTATTATTATTATTATTATTTTCTCTTAAAATACTGATTTGTTTGAGATGTAATATGAAACACTCGGAAGCGTGTTTGATCAGGATACCAACAAACAACTGGGTGTTTGGATATCCTGATTTGCTGATGAGCGACAGATAGTGATTAGCTGAGTTTTTCGGTAGAAAAATGCTTATGTCTGGTTTTTCGAAACTCCACGTTTGTGTACTTACATGATCCATAGGGTAAAATACAACTCGCGTTAAACTCAAATTTCTTCGTAAAACGCACAGCGCCATTGCATTGAAGGCAATAAAACGACCTTTCGCCTACGAGAAGAAGAGCATAAATGGCAATCAATCATTTGAAGAATTAGATATAGAAATGCTAAATCATAGTCAATCGAGATATGGTCTGGAAACTCGTCAAACTTCAAAGCGACTATAATGAGCTACGTTTGGATGTTGAACCGTACCTTACACCGTGCACATCCTTTGTTTTAGGTTTATTCATATTTCAAACAACACGGTTGAGCGATTAAACCCAAACGATTCTATTGGATGATTGCTTCATTATACTAAAATACAATAGGTTCAGTGACCGTGCACCGTGCACAAAATTGCATAAAGACGAACAAAAAGATAGAACAAATACTTTAGCTGAGTTTCCAGACCATATCTCGATTGACTATGGCTAAATTATACACTATATACAGTATAAGGTAAACTAAACAACAACATAATATGTATTTATTATTCCATGTTTCGTCTCTAATCAGGCAGCACGTGCCAAGTTGTAAATATCTTATTAAAGAGGTTTAGATTGACGTTTTTTCTTGACTAACCGCAAACCGCTAGAAACCACGTGACCAACGTCCAGCGGTCAGGTTACACGTCTGCAGTTCACGTTTTTACTACTCGATATTTTTAATCTGAAGATGGCCGCCACTGAGGCCGTCGAAACGTTAGCCACCAACAATAGTCTTTCTCAAAACTACAACAACCTGGACGATCAACTACATACTTCTATATGTACTGTATATTGTATTTTGTATATTGTATAATGTATATTCTATAATACTGTATAATATTATATACCTAACACGAATATTGCTGATGTTGTCCCGAAATCCACGACCACGACGTTTATAGCATTTTCACCGATATTAAAAGTCCAGTCCGGCTAAAAAAACAATCATAGTGTATTATTAATTTCTGGCATGTCGGCAGTACCATACCGCATAGTTCACCATCTTACTAGAAGTAGCTCAATAGTCAAAGCAGCTAACCGGTGATGCGTTCCGGAGACTGGGAGTTTTGAGAGGCTGGGGGTGAGGAAATTGACGGGTTTGGGAGGCTGGGGATTCAGGAGATTGAGGGGCTCTGGAGGTTGGAAGTTTTTGGAGGCTGGGGTTGAGGGGGTCCGAAGGATGAAGGTTCCAGAGGCTGGAGTTCCGAAGGTTTGGGAGTTATGAAAGTTGAGGAGTTCTGAAGGTTGAGGGGGTCCGGAGATTGAGGGGTTCCGGAGGTTGATGGGTTCCGGAGGTTCAGGGGTTCCGCCGCAGGTTGAAGGTTCTGGAAGTTGCGGGTTCCGGAGATTGGGAGTTCCTCCGAAGGTTCCGGAGGTTCAGGGGTTCCGGAGGTTCAGGGGTTCCGGAGGTTCAGGGGTCACGGGTCCTGGAGAGGTTCCGGAGGTTGATGGGTTCCGGAGGTTGATGGTTCTGGAAGTTGGCAATTCCAGATGTTGGCAATTCCAGATGTTGGCAATTCCAGATGTTGGCAATTCCGGAGGTTGAAGGTTCTGGAGGTTGAGGAGTTCTGGAAGTTGTGGGTTCAGGAGGTCGAGTGGATTCTAGAGGTCGAGTGGATTACGGAGGTTGGGGTTCCGGAATGTTGGAGGTTTCGGAATGTTGGAGGTTCAGAAGGTTGGGAGTTTGGAAGGTTAAGAAGATGATTCCAATCTAGAACTCCGATAGCTCTCGAGAATGCGGATTAAAATCTAACAAATACCAAGCTACTTGCACCATAATTACAACATTGTATCAATCACAATAAATGCTCAACAAGCGTTGTATGACATTTCTTACAGACAATCGCTTTCCGGAGACTTTTTTCGTATCACTTTGCTCTTTGGTTTCGGCTTCTGTAGCTGATGCAAGCGTCTGATATCTGAAACAAAGAAAGAGAAAATAAAGAAAAACCAGTTCTTACACTGTATATTAAACCCAGAACAAGACGACTACCACTCTTTAGTATCAACCAACTGGTGGTCTATTACAAATTCGGCATTCTGATTGGCTGAGCTACTAGTGGTCTATTGGTGATAATTATCAAATTTTCCCGGGGGCCATGACCCCGGATCCCTTAGAAATGTTGCGCATTCAGCGCTCGCACATCCCCCCATATAGCATACCTGTAACACTCAATGATCCGACACGAACTGCAAGTGACGAAGGCATCTGTTTTGGCCACATATCTCACAGGACTGGGAAGCAAAAACCCTGGCAGAAATCTACCAAAGGCGAACGTTTCTTGTTCAAAAAAGGACAGCATTCCATCCATGGAGATGACACACGTGAAATCCTTTCCTGGAATACATGGAAATATTTATTGACAACTCCTCTCTGCGCGCGGCTAAATACCACGTGATTCGTTGGTGTGACGTCAAGGTGTTTGCAAGTAGTGTAAAGATGGAATAAATTAGTGAGAAAGCTGGTGCACCTAACAATACTAGTTGCTGAATAGCTTGATATTTTTAAAAAAATACAATCTCTTTCGCTCTCTTGACGTCATCAGAGCTAAATTCGGACCCAGTCTCGTGATAGATTTTTGCGGATACTGGTTTCCTAAACCAGTCTCCGCTTTGTCTCCGCTATGTCATGACCCAGGATGTACCTGACTATTTAACGATGTTTCGTCAATCACGTGGTACAAAATATGACGTTTTGTGACGTAGTAAATCAGAGGATCAGGCCATCTGGGCATCTTACTTTTAAGTACTTGGTATCAAAATACTAAGTAAGTAAACACTTAGGCCTGGTTTAGACGTCGAAGTTCCGTCGCATTTAATGCGTCGCATTTAATGCGACGATCATGCGCCGGAAGTGAGACCGTTCGGTTTAGACGTCGAATTTAATGGTCGCATTTAATTGCGACAGTCGAAATATGACACCGGCCAAATAGCGCTGTTGTTGATTGCATCTCCCGCCAAAGTGTAAAGCGAAATGGCGCCTACAAGAGCGATCATCCTGAAGCAGATTTTTCAAATAAGAAAAGAGAGACGGCTGAGACAACTCCGAATATTGCACTACATCTTAAGTAGAAGAAAGAAGATCCTTCAACTGTGCTTGACACTGCTTGTAGTTACGTCTTCAAAGCCTGAAACGCCACTACGAATTCGTTCGTGTCGTCGACTCGAAAGAACAACAAATTGGTGGAATTCTCTATGGACAAGTTACTCAGAGAAGCGCTTTAGGAATACCTTTCGGATGCCACGAAATGTCTTCACGCTTATTCTCGGTAAAATAGAACACGAATTGAATAAAGCTGTGGTAACCGAAGAGCCAATATCCCCTGCGTGCAGATTAGGGATTTGTCTTTACAGACTGGCTCGTGGTGATTATTACTACACGCTATCAGAGATGTCTGGTCTTGGGATAGCTACCATCCAAGGGATAGTTATTGAAGTATGTGAAGCAATTGTTCGTAATCTATGGCACGACGCTGTTTCTGTCCATTTTCCTTCCTCAGAAGAACACATGAAAGAAAAAATAATTGACATGGAAGAAAGATGGCAGTTCCCTTGCTGTTGGTCTGCAGTTGATGGTTGCCATATTTCTATAAAATGTCCTGATGGGGGCGCTGAAGCTGCCAAAGAATACCACAACTTCAAGAACTTCTATTCAGTGATTTTAATGGGTCTGGTCGATGCAAAATACCGGTTTGTTTGGGCTAGTGTTGGCTTTCCTGGAAATTCTCATGATTCCATAATTTTGCAGTCCACTCAGGTTTGGAAAGACATCACAGAAAATAACATTATTCCTACAATTTCCAAAATGATTGGTGGAGTCAAAGTTGGTCCTCTTATTGTAGCAGATTCTGCATTCCCATGCACAACTTGGATAATGAAGCCCTTCACACATGCCACCCTGGTACCAGAAGAAAGAAACTTCAACTATCGTCTATCCCGAGCAAGGATGGTCACTGAGGCTGCTTATGGTCGATTAAAGGGGAGGTTTAGGGTCTTATACAGAAAGTGTGAATGCAATCAGGAGACAATGAAGGTAATTACATTAGCTTGCATTGTTCTTCATAATACTTGTATCGAACACAATGAGCCATTCCCTCCCCAACTTGACATAGCAGCTGATCCAACCACCATGGAAAGACGAGACAGAGATACTGTCCGAAACCTGCTGAATATGCGTCAAAGTAGTAAGGTGAAAGATTCATCTGTTCAGGCAGGAAAAATCCGAGAAGCATTAAAAGAAAAGTTGTGGAAAGAAAAACAAGGTCATGGCGTGTGCTAGGGATAGAAGATAGGAATAAGGAAATACTTTTGCATACATGTTAGTTGAACAAGAATTAATTACAGTTCCTATTTATATGATAAGGTTTTTTATTTAGCACTAGTAGTCTATTCCCAAATAGACAAGAGGAACTTAGTTTTACCAATCACATTTTACAAACTCATAAATGAATAATAAATAAAACACTTTAAACTTTCAGATTTTTCTACTTTCATCATCTACCTGAGTTTATATGTACTATTAATAAAATAAACCTAAATTAAATTTGAATACAACATATACTGGTTGTCATGATTGTGGTCATTGTCTTTGTTTTACTTGCATCTGGTTGATAATTATGCACATACAGTATATGAAATTTGAAATGGTCTTCATGCAACCTCGTATCCAGAGCATTTTGCCTCCACGGCGGAAGGTTGGCGAAGATGGCCCTGGGATTGGCTTGTCATAAAACTCAATTAATTCAGCCGAGTATAATTTATTCATCTTAATCTGAATGCTGTCTTCAAATTTTACAGCAAATTAGAAGTGATAGCTATTGCTAAATTGGATATATGCTTCTTCATACCTTTTGTAAGAGATAACCATGGATGTATGGTGGATTATTAAGCTTGTTAGCTGCTTTTATGGCGACAAATGCTGACATGAACAACTCTGAAGAGCATTGAATATTTCTCAATTATTCAGGTCGACAAAGCAGACAAAGGCAATGGAACAGAGACCACAAAAATTATCATATCTAAACACCCAGAAATTCTGGGTGTCATGTGACCAGCCGATCCCAGGGCCATTTTCGCAGACCTTCACTGTGGAGGCAAAATGCCCTGGGAACGAGGTTGGTCTTTCATGCATTTATGCGAATGTGCTCATCGGGCAATACATATGTCATATATATATATATATAAATTTGACAGTTGGGTTTATTTTAGCCGAGAAAATTGAAGTTAAAGTTTATGCAAATCAACAGGATTTTGTATCAGATATGCAACCACTGATACGCTACTGATTTCCTTTGTGTTTTCCTCATAATTTGAGTATTTTAAATATATATATATATATATAAAAGAAATTTTAGGTAAAGATTTTTACAAGAGTCAACAACTTCTGAGAATAAAATATTAAATAATATAAAATTGATAATCTCACATGTGTCGATTATTATGAAGCGCATTAAAAGTTTACTGTTATATTTTGTACAGCAATAGGACTATTTTTTACATAATAAACAGAACAATACATGGATGCTTGGAAATATGAAATTTATTTCTTGTGTTGAACAAGATATACTAGTAATGAAGTAATATATTTAACCTACGGTAATACTGAATAAAGCTATAGGATAAATAAGAAGTAACTACAAATTATTATTAACTGCTGTGTACTCAAGTATATAATGAAAGAAGCTGTTTATAGTTGTGTATAATTGTTCCTTGGCTGGTAAAATGTTGGACTAGCTGCATCACGGTTGTCTGGGTAATTACCATGTGGTGGTGTTTGAGGAAGCAGTAGTGTTTGAGGAACCTGTGCCTCAAAATGCCTCCAAGATTGAGGTGGTGCTCCATGAAAGCTTTGATGTGGAGCCGAGTGATCCTGCTGCCATGTTTGGGGTACTGTAGGTGCATATACCTGACCATACGGTGCATGACCTTGACTGGTCAAAAGCTTAAGGCATTCTAGTTCATGCTGCCTAGATTTCTCTGCATCTTCTTTCATGAACTGTAAAAGTTCCTTGCTTGGGTCATTCTCAATCATGGCTTCCAGTAATTTTAGAACTTTTTCTGCTGGGCCTGCCTCTTGTTCCTTTCTCTTCCTTTTCTTGATAGGGACAAACATTGCCATAGTTTCGCCCGCTTCATTTCCATCTAATTCGCTCACTGGTGTGGGTGTACTGCATGCACTTGAGCTTGGAGTGCTGGTCGATGGTTCAATGGCCTGTTCTGGCTGACACGAATCTCTGCTTTTTATCAGAGGAAAAAGGACATCAAACCACTTCCCAAAACCTTTGTCTTCCACGAAACGTTTTATGCCAGTTGCAGTCTGTATAGTCAACGCCACTTTCTTGCAGGTGCTGATACACCATTTAAATTTCGTTCTCATTTGAGGAAGGGTGAAAGAGAACGATGGATGTCTCTCCTTTATCTTTTTCAAAACGAGTTCATAAACCACGGTGTTGGTTGCTCGCTTGTTATTCGTGAATATCAGCTTTCGCTTATAGCTCTCGTTATTTGTAATGGTGTCGACCATGTCGTCGAGGTGTTCTGCGGGCCATAACGACTTTCTTCCCGTATTTTTCTTTGCCTTTGTGGCCGAATCGTCTCCTTCGTCTTCGACTTGTTCGACCGTCTCTCGACTCTCTCCCGGTTGAAAATTGCAATCTCTGCAATAAGCCACACTTTTATTAGCAACCCAACCATCAATATCGTCGTTCTCTTCTGGCACAGAACATTCTGAACGATTACAGATACGACGAGCACAAAGAATACAACTATATTTCGTCGTCAATCCACAAACACAACAAGGTTGCTGTTCGGAAGCCATGTTGAAAATGATTTCGTGGACCCCACGAACCATGAAATTGTGGGACATTTTGGGATGTTGTGGGATAGAAAATGCAATTATACTAATTTATGCATTTTATTCGACTGTGTTTTATGCGACGTCTAAACCGGCGTCGCATTTCCGTCGAATTATGCGACGAGGCTCGTCGCATAATTCGACAGCGTCGCATTAAATGCGACGCGTCGCATAAAATCAGTTTAGACGTCGCATTTCCGTCGAATAAAATAGGTCGCATTAAATGCGACGCGTTAAATGCGACGGAACTTCGACGTCTAAACCAGGCCTTAGTTATCGAAATGTTGTTTGGTTGTGGCACTTACGTCACAACCGAACACGTTCCGGAAGACAGCGAAAGTTCGCCGAGATCGTTTGTTGCTTCACCGAGTAGGCTTCTTCCTTCGCTTATTTGGTCCACGATAGGTATTGAACTACTTTTATTGGTTACATTGACCAACATTTTGGTCAGGTTCTTGTGTGTAAATTTCACACAGCTACTATACGAATTTGAACGAAGACAGTGTCAGTGTGTTTGCAATGACCGACATTTTTGGCCAGGCGCTATATTTTGTATTTCAGTGGTCGGCTCATGTGGTTTAAATTTATTACGTGATACTGCCAAGTATTACAGGTAATTTTAAAATTGCTTAATAATTTAGGCGAAATAATTGTACATCGAAACTTATGATTATGAACCTTGTACGGGTATTGATGTTTACCGTTAAACAAACGCAGCTCAATTACGGTTATCATTACCACCAGAAATGGCTGAGATGGCCGTAACCACGCGTAAACTTTCATATCCGAAACGGAATGCTTGGCGCTATTAAAATGTCGCGCTACAGGTTTGTCAACATCAACGATGTTTCCAAACGGAAATATCTCGTTCTCCCAAAACTTCCACTCGTGTTTCTGTAATTGTATGGAAACACGGAAAGTGTTTCACTGTTTTCTATTTCCCAAAATGTAGTGCAATACGCTGCACGTTTAATCGGTGTTTTTTCCGGAAAATCTTAAACTGTCTTCTATTTCTTAATTCATATACTGGATATACCGGTACTGTAGATATTTAAAGTGCCCCTAACCTCAAAAATTTGTATTGTCTTATTTGGAAGAACTTTTAAAATGATAAAGTAACTTCTTTTGAAGATTTTCACTTCTTCGCTTTCTTTTTGAGATATATCAGTTTCGTCACACATGCATAATGAGTTATCAGAGAACGTTATATATCTTTGCGTTCAAGAAATAAAAACACTAAAGTGTGAATAACACGAGTGTGCGATTCTCCCACAACACAAAACTTCTTGATTTTAAAGGGTTTCGTTCGAGAATGAAAGAGATATACACATTTCTCCAACAAGTCATTAGGCATGTGTGACGAAATTCCAGACATTTGCATATCAAACAAACTGATATATCAAAAAGAAAGCAAAGAAACGAAAATCTTGAAAAGAAGTTACTTTACCATTTTAAAAGTTCTTCCAAACAAGACAATAAAACATTTTGAGGTTATTGGCACTTTAAGCACTTTTCAGCGTACCTTTCACACCTCCAAAGGGTCCATGGGTAAACGAATAGGCAGTCCTGTCAAGGATGTGTTCGTATGCAAGGTTTAAGGTGAAATGATTTCCATGTTCCACTGCACCAGATATTACTGTAAAACCAACATTTGCAGTCAAACTAAAAAATGGCCAGGCAATTTCACTTGCCAAAGGGAATCGCCCCTCCCCCCCCCCCCCCCCCCACCACTGGTCTCACATATAACAATTTAAAGGGAAACCCCAGTCAATGTAAGACCTTTCATGTGAACCACATGTACTTGTATATTTTGCAGGCTGGAGTTCACCCCTTTAACTTATTATATAGGTTAGCCTAAATAAAATTGAAGAGGGCTTGCAACTTAATGGTTATAACCCCATTGTGTAGTGCTATATTAATGAATACCTGAAACTCCATAAACAGCTAACTTTCTTGAATGAAGAACACCTAAATGAAGTTGATCACTTCCCCTAAAACAAACAAACCAAGCCATTGAAGAAACATCCTGCAGTCCGTTATTATTTATATTTATATTTTTTAAATGGAGAGAGGATTTAACATGTAAATTATAATAATTATATTACAGTATATGAAAAATCTGACTGCCCCAACCGGGAATCGAACCCGATCAGATTGCCGAATCAACGCATCGGTGCTCTGACCACTGAGCTATTAAGACACGGTCAGGACAGCCAGAAATTTTCATTATTCTCAAATCTCTACAGAAAGACATCTCATCTTCACAAGGTAGAGCGAAGCCTCTCAAACGACTTCCTCAAGTAGAGCTACTCACAGCTCTTGTATAAAGGAAACTTTACGACAATTTAGTATTTAACATGTAAAATCGTCTCTCCAATTTTTTTATAAAAATAATTTTCTAAAAATAATAAAAATAATTTAGAGTTCTAATTTAAGTTTCAAAGGGCCTTATCCGGAGTTTGGGAATTTTACATATTTGTGATATTTGGAATCTCTTGAGAAGAATTGTAAAATATCTTGTCGCGCGAAAATTTCATCTTCATACTTTCACACCTGCTAAAGTGATTTACTATTCACAGGAAATGACGTCAAAGCAGGGACATGCAAAAACATTGCACATTGATTCAGCAGTGAAATACAAATCTATCTAAACAGGTGTATTTAAAGTTCAGAGCCAAACACTCTTTGTATTTCCGTTGTATTAGTGTGCAATGACTTTGCGTGTCCGTGCTTTGACGTCATTTCTTGTGAATAGTAAATCGACTTTAGCAGGGAAAAAGGCATGAAGATGAAATTTTCGAACGACAAGATATATTACATTTCTTCTTGGTAGAACCCAAAGATTACGAATATGTAAAATACCCAAACCCCGGATAGGCATTTTAAGTTATATTTTAAAGTTATATTTTAAAGTTATAAAAATATTTTTTTATTACATACGAGACAAAATAGCCAGCTGCAACTTGAAGGATCGGTTGAGTAAGTTGAATCTCGAGCATAAGGTCCTCTGCTTTAAACGTTGCTGCACGAGGCATAAAAACACGAAGAATTCCATGGTAACTTCCAACGATGATCTTATCTGAGAAGATAATTAATTTATCTGGTAAGTTTCCTTGTGGTATCTGTAGTAAAGATGTTGGAGAAAACTGGATTTTGTGCTCTCAATGTTGCAGCGATTGGATTCATAAGAAATGTAGTACTAGTAGTGTAAGCGGAAGGCTAACTACGAATCAGAATTTTTATTTGCAGGGTTTGTAGTGGCACCAGGATTCAGAGGATAGATAGTTTAGTTTATTAGATTTACTAGAAATACGTTCCTCAATAACCCCTCGCCCACTCCCCCCCCCCCCCTCTAGAGTTTCTTTTCCCCCCATACATGGTCGCCAGGACCCAGACCGGGTCTATCCGTTTACTCGTATATGTAGATTTTGAACGTTATCTCGGTCAATATTTAACCAATTTCAATTCTGAAAACAGATTTGGAATTACCAAGTCTAAATACATAATATACATTCATTATAATACGAGGACGCGTGCATCCCTTCGTAAAAACGATTTATGTACTTAGAAATTAATCGGCAATCAGGCGGTCACTTCGTCGTATATTATTTTGAACGTTATCTCGGTCAATATTTAACCGTTTTCAATTCTGAAAACAGATTTGGAATTACCGAGTCTAAATAATAATAATAATTTATTTCTATAGCGCCGTTTCCTATAGCTCAATGGCGCTTTACAATGTATTACAAAGTTTTAAACTAATACAGAGTTTTATACTTGGTGTTAGACTATTAACAAAACCATCAATTTATAAATATTATAACTACTATAAAACTACAACTATACTATAAAACTACTGTATATATATAACAACTATAAAATTTAAACCACTTAGTCATAAAACTGTTTAAACAAATATGTCTTTAATCTTATTTTAAAAGTAGATAATGATTCACTGTTACGAATGGAGTCTGGTAATTCATTCCACAACTCAGACTATGTGCACACGGTGTCGTTTTCAAGCGTTTTTATTTGTGTCGTTTTCAATTTTGTCGTTTTGGCACTCCGTTCACACGAAGTGTTTTCGCAATATCCATCGCATTGTTTACAGTTTGGCCTGTCGTCTGTTAAGACTTTTAAATGCCGTTTTAATCGCTTTTTTTACTCATTAAATAATTGAATGGCTGCATTTTTTCTTTTATTTGTTGTTATTGTTATTAATAACGAGTTCACAACAAGGGTTGCCAGCTGAAAGATCAAGTTCCCGGCGAACAAAAATAATATCATAATATCCGCCATTTTGAATTTTTAGCGTTTCAGGGTTTTCCCAAGGTTTTCCCCTGTTCACACGAGAACAAAAGGCAAAACGACACAGTTCCAAACGTTTTCAATAGCGAAAACGGTTATCAGATATCGTTTTCGTTATTGAAAACCTTTTCGTCAGTTGACGTCGTTTTCATCCGTTTTCGTGTGAACACCCCGTGAAAACGATACTTTTTGAAACGCGTTTCAGATAAAAACGCTTGAAAACGACACCGTGTGCACATAGTCTTAGACGCAGCATATGAAAACGAACGTTCACCATATAGTTCACTAGTTTTGCTGAAGGTACTGCAAGAAGTCTTTTCGATGATGAACGCAAATTCACTGATGATGTAAATGGTTTTAACATATCCCTAATGTAACATGGTGCTAGACCATTAAGTGCTTTGTAGATAATGAGAAGCATTTTATAGATGATACATTGACTGACGGGGAGCCAATGAAGCTGTTTCATGACAGGAGTGATATGATCAAATTTTCTACTTCTTGTTACCAAACGGGCAGCACAGTTTTGCACTTTTTGTAATCGATCTATAAGGGATTTAGGCAGCCCATATAGTAGATAATTACATAGTATGGTGTATATACTGTAGATATAAACTTTCGGTGAGAAATCGACCCTGCCGCGGCGAGATTATCACCCTCGCTCGCGAGGAGATCTCTCTTGTAGGTGAACGGAATACCCCAACAGGCTACAATCGCGTGCATATATGTTGAGACACTTCAAATATTTACAGTAAGAGATAGGACACCCATTGGCATGCGGATAGAAAATGCAACTTAATTTTATGTTATCCCCTCCCCCTGTTTCAATGTTGCTCATTAATAATTGCCAAGTGCTAAGCACATCAAATTTTTACTCAGAATCAACATTGATCAGGGGGGGTTGAAATGTCAAGTTCTACTTTCAGCTGAACCCTAGCCTGCGCAGCAGACGGTCACGTTGGGGGGCCGAAAACCCGTCGCGTTGGGGGGCCGAAAACCCATCGCGTTGGGGGGCCGAAAACCCATCGCGTTGGGGGGCCGAAAACCCGCAAGGCGGAAAACCCGGGAAGGCGGAAAGACCGCGTTGGGGGAGGTTGTTCTTGGCCGCGGGTGAGGCGGGCGAGGCGGGAGAGCGGGCGAGGCGGGAGAGCGGGCGAGGCGGGAGAGCGGGCGAGGCGGGAGAGGGTGAGGCGGGCAACGCGACCGTCTGCTGCGCAGGCTAGCTGAACCCTGAAGGCGTGGCTTCCATTGGGTTGAAGTGTCTCGAGGCATTTTGTTCCCGATTGTAGCAGCCCAATAGCGTAGCGTCTGGCTGCTATTAATAGCTCAAAATACGGATAAACAAACCAAATATGACTCACAAATGATTGCAAATGAGTTATTTTCTTTTGTTATGGCCGCAAGATTATGAGTAAAAGCGGACAAACATCGATACTGACGTCATCTCGACGGAGTGCTATTGATAGGGTTCCAAGGGCGTACGATGTAAGGTCGTTGTCCGAGAAGACCCGAAAGTCTTACCATTTGCTGGTATTATTGCAAAGGCAGCACTTTCTCCTCAAAAAGACCCTGAGTGGTGGTCCGACACAGGATTTGAACCTGTGTCTCCCAGCTCATAGACATGTATGGTAACCACTAGACCACAACAGCTGGTAGCTTTGATGGTAATGAAATTGGAAATGGCTTTATCGAGTGTGTAGATGAGTTTTCACTTTTGTTATTTGGGTGATATGTTAAGTGCTGGTGGAGGCCAGGGTGCAGAAAGCAGCTCTGTTTGTAGGGTTCGCTATGCTTGGAAGAAGTTGGAATTGATACCTTTGTTGACAACTAGAGGCATGTCACTTAAATCAAAGTCTAAGTTGTATGACTCATGTGTTTGAACGGCAATGATTCACAGTATGTTAATGAAACATGTGCAGTGCTAGTCTGAAATACAGAAAGTCATCAGCTGAGGAGCTGACTAAAGGTCTTACTGATCTAAGTAAAACGATTTGCAAGAGCAAGAAGATGAATGAAGATAGCTGCAGTAGAAAGGCAAAGGGAATACTCAAACTGTTCATAACTCTTCATTTGTGTTGTTAGAATAACGAATGTGGGATGGCCAGCCATGGTCAGGTAGAGTTTTTCTCTACTTGCACGGTGTGGTTCGTCACTCGGAATAGCACCTAATATCATTATTTTCTACCCAAGTTCACTATCCCATGTTTATTATGCTGATGTTTTATTTACTGTATTCTATTTTTCGTGACTGGAACAATTTACATGTAGATCCGAACTTCATAATACATGTACTGTATAAACATAAATTTTTAAAGACAAAAACTTGTTTTATTATATAAAAAGCAGTATTTTATAAGTATTACCACCTCTAATACATTTGATAATCAAATACATGTGAATTATTAGTGATAATAAAATCTCACATGTACCAGATTATCATGATTCAATGCTGTAAATTTGTTGGGAAATGGCTAGACTATGAGAGTATTTTTCATATAATAAACAGACTAGGGGTGCACTGAATAGTGCTTTTTACTATCCAGCCAGATACTGGATTGGCTTGTATAGTTGGAAAAAATCCAGCTGGATAATATCTAGCCGGATACTGGATATTTTCGTATACAAGGCTCAGTCCTTCTGTTGGTATAACTGCAGACTCAAACCCTGAATTAAAGCATGGGTTAGTGATTTTCATTGCATAGTTGGTCAAAGTCAACTTGGCTGCCTTCAACTATTGTAATGAACGTGGGAACTGTCAAGAAAGTTGGTCACAAACTCAAACGTTTGAAACATAAACATATTGTTAAAACGCTCACGCCTAAAATAATGGTTGCTTGAAAATGGTAGTCGTTACTTGCTGAACTTAGTTTTTTGCAAGTTGATATCTTTTGTCTGTTTAAGAAGATATATATATTTAACCATAACCAACAATACTGCAATGTAAGTAAACAAGCTCAATATTGCTTTTTTGTTGTATTGATGTCTATTTTTATTATATTTGAATAACACAAATTTAATACGCCTTGGAAAACTGTCAAAAACAAATTATCCAGTATCTGGCCAGATCATAGAAAATATCTGGTCGGATACCGGATAGTGAGAATATCCACTATCCGGCCGATTTATCCGTCTGGATACTAAACCCGGTGCACCCTAAACAGAACAATACATGCATGCTTGAAAATATGGAAATTATTTGATTATTTTGAGTGTTAAATCTTGTTCAACACTCAAAATAAATTTCATATTCCATGTATTATTATGCCGGCATGTATTATCCATGTATTATTATTCTACATGTATATAATAATGTATTTTATACAATTATATGTTTTTTATAGTGTTTTTAATTTTTCTTTATATACAAGACCTCTCTGAAAAACTGTAAGAGAGCCTCCTGACTAAATATTTTAAATAAAATACAATATCACCAGCAATATAAATCAACAATATATTGCAATTGGGTGTTGGGTTGTGCATGATGTCAATGACAATCACAGTGGTACTTTAAAGCCTGGTTTCCAGAAAGTCGTAACAGTTGGTGACTCAATCGGCAACCAGTTGGTGACTGATTCGCTCAGGGTCTGAAATTTGCACTATCCCGATATCCACGGGATACCAAAATTTCGTTTTGGGTACTAACTTCTGTTTTACTTGTATCCCGACGGGATACCATGAAATTTCAAAAATCAGGATCGCGGTAAATGCCTCCGGTGGTCTCCCAATAGCTTTGTTAGCACAAGTTGCCTGCCTCGTACCCAGGCGTCTCAATCCTTCCAAGGCGGAGTTGCGGCTAGGTGAAAGAGCGGGGCGAGCGAGGCGCGGAGGGGCTGCTGGGAAGGCGGAGAGAAAGCCTTCCCAGCAGCCCCTCCGCTGCCCCTCCGCCTTGGAAGGATTGAGACGCCTGGGTACGAGGCAGACAAGTTGCCATCTTGGAAATCGTCGTCGAAATTGTTCAGCAAGTTGGAAATAATAATTTGAACAATGTTAATGTTGATCAAATGCTTTTAGTTTATTTAATTCAAAGTCTGACTCTGAAAATGAATTTGATGGATTTTAGTGTTAAATATTATAAAACAGTACTTTATATGATTATTTAATGTTTTCCACTATCCAGTTGTGATGATGACTTGTCACTGGTGTGCAAGTTACAGTAATATTGTATTAAATAATATTGTATTAAATAATATTAATATTGTATTAATATTGTATTAAACATCATATTTGGTTTTGCAAGAAGCTTAGATGGTGACCAGCTAGATATGATGTACAGTCACACCGACAAATAGTGGGTGGGATACTGAAAATCATGGTAACTAGTATCCAGAAGTGGGATACTGGATTCTCAGGAGGGATACTAAAACTTTGAACCCTGGTATCCCAGTGGGATACTGAAAAAAAAATTAAATTTCAGACCCTGGCTGACTTTTTTTTCTATATGGAAACTAGGGGTGAGACGAAGGTTAAATATTAACCTTCAAACCTTCGTTACAAAAGCTTCGCAAAGCTTCGAAGCTTCGGTGCTAGGCCTCTCCCACTTCCCTAAATATATTCTGGTTTTAATAAAACAACAAATTTATATATATATATATTAATAAACCACTTTCTCCTGTGTAAAAAAATGTTGAAAGCTTTAAAAAATGAAAATGTTATTTCCATGCATTTATACCACGCAGTACAGCGAACAGTAAGCAGTTTATTATGTGCGTTTATTATCTCGCTTCAGTAATTGGCGTGGGAACATAAAGAAATAGAATTTAAAGTTTAAGTGAACTTGTTGTAATTGTAAACCATACACTTCTGTAAAATGTTAACTGTAAATTGTAAACTACATAATATCATATATTTACATACTCAACGAAAACAAGGGGAAAAATTAAACATCTATACTCTGATTTACAGGAGCTTGCTCAAGTTGTTATTTAAAAAAATTTGAGCGTCAATGTTTTTTGGCTTAAGACAACGGGTCTTAAAGCGTCAATCGGTGTTTGGCTATAAGGTGATCACGAAGGTATGTTGTTAAGCTTGCACTTTGCTTTATTTTTTTCAGGAAGCTTTACAAAAGAATGCCAAACATCTGAGCGTGCTCTACCTTCTGCCATGTGTCAAGTCTGAACTATCAACCAAATAAATCCGTGAGATTGGTCAAATGTAATTGGTTTTGAATGTCACAGAGATTGATGTGATTGATTGCAATTAACAAAACTGGCTGTCACATCGATCGGGAAAACAAAACAAAACAACGTTTGATGCACATGTTTTGATTGCTTGTGTAATACACTTAGGTTTTTAAAAAAAATGGGTGTGGCTGAATCTTCGAAGTGCTAAAAAAACCTTTGAAGGTTAAGAGATCTTCGAAGGTTTGAAGGCTTCGTCTCATCCCTAATGGGAACATCTTCTTTTTTTTTTCTTTTTAATAAACTTTATTGGGTCAACTACAAAATTATTTGTTTGCAAAAATTCAGAACAAAAGAGAAAATAATAACAAGAAAATACAACAAGAATACAAAAAAAATAGTTACCCAATCGGACGGGGTGCGAACGGGACGCGAGTACCCATGCAAGGCACCTCTCCGACAATATTCTCCGACAGTAGTTTACCCATTCGCGTCCCTGTGACAGGGACAGTCCCTTGCGATTGACCAGGTACAGGTCCTATCTTGTTGGCAGTGTAGTCGCTGACCATAGTCAGAAAAGTTGAACTGAGTTCAACTTTCACAACAGGCCCCAACTAGTTGGTGACTGATCGTCGACTAGTTGCAGTGCTAGCATCGATATGGAAACACAAAATTTTGCTTGTCTGCATCATCACCGACAGTTAATGTATCCCTTAATGCACTTTGCAACTAATTTCAAAATGGCTTCCCAAGTAACAACCCATTGTCAGCTACTTTCAACCCTAGCCTCCTCCACAGTTAACTCTGTGTCTTCCCAGCTGTGTGGGCAGATTTTTCGGGCTGATTTTTCAGGCTGGGGAGTGCAGGATAGGGGACTTCACTGAGAGGGGACTACAAAGAGTTGCCTGCGGACGAGGCTATTTCAACCCGTTGTTGATGACTTTTGTGACTACTATGGAAACATGAGTTGGCAACTTGTCAGTGACCAGTTGGCGACTGAGTAAATGCCTGAATTACGACTACATGTATATGGAAACCAGGCAATCATTACAGTAGCTGCTACGTTTAGTGCCAACCAACATGACTAACATTTTATTTTTTTTTATCTCGAGAGGTGTTTGCAAATTGCAACCAATATGCTGTTGCATCACACCAACCATCAATAAAAAATCTCATTGTGGCACCAACAATTATAGTTGCTGCACTGTGTCTTCTGAACTTAAGGGCTTGATAATGAGTTGATATTACAAACCAACAATGAAATAAAGAAAGTTATCAACTCTCCTCTGACAAGAGTTGGGGGAGGGACCAGCTCACGCAATAGTCAGTACACGGTGAAGTGCACTAAATGTTACTAGATTAGACTTAGTTCCGCAGAGCTATACAATTATGCAAAATACACGATAAAGACCCGGCTGTGCTGAAGAAAAAACTGAAAACAATCCTTCATTTCGTTGAAAAATATCAAAATGAATTGTTAGGGGCGGTATTAACGAATACAAAATGGGTGTAACACAACCCCCGCCAATTACACGATAGAATAAACTTATCTGGAAAAATAAAACTAACTCTTATCTGGAGCAAATCTAAAGAACACACATAAAACTGCCAACGTAACAATGCAACAACAGCAAGCAGATCTAGACTTCAGTACAAAATACCTGATGGTGTAGCGTTGTTATCAATATTAGCGACACACAGACATCCCAAGTCGAAATCCTCACCACTCCCAGCCCACGTTGACCACCAATCTCTGGCTTTAAACAAAGACATTAGGCAGTCGACTCAATAATATCTTTTCTTCTTCCACTCTACAGTGTTTTCATGTTTTCACCGCCATTGGTAACAAGCACGCGCCTGCGATCCATTGTTGCCAGGTTGCCAAGTATTAGACTCCAGTACAGCTGCCCAAACTAACTTTATCAGTTATTGAAACATAAGTGAAAGGCAATGCAACTGAAAGGCTGGGAAGAGAAATCTCTAAATATAATTAATGTGATCGAAAACCGAGGACGTAACAAAAACACGAGAGAAGTGTAGGGAGAAGCACGAGCCGCCGAGGCGAGTGTTTTTCCAACTTCTCCTTCACTGAATTGGTCGGTAAAATGCGGAGTCGGTCGGTAAAGCCTGGTATCGTCGGAAAAACCGATTGGTTCTAGCGTTTCGTGGTGGACCATGCAGTGTTTAACTTAACGTGGTCTAACGTGGTCCAACGTGGACCAACTTCAGGTAACTGGTCAACCTCCTTTCACGTTGGATTTCCATTTCACGTTGGATTTCCATTTCTCAAAAACTGGATTGCCATTTCTCAAAAACTGGATTGCGACTGCCCGTTCTCGCCCATACCGTGTTACGTACCTGAGTCCTAATTCACAGAATGAGTTTATTATCTTAAGTCATGAAACTCGCAGCACATTAACAGAACAAATACGTTCATCTGGTGTTTATGCAGTAATGGATGATACAAGTCACAAGTTAGTCACGTGGATCAAATTTCCCTAATAATTCCACACGTTGATGAGCAGTTGGCATTGATGTCGAGTACGAATATTCGAAGAAGCAGCGTCGGCGACAACCACCCAATCGCATTGAACAAACCTCCCTTTTCCCGATTTCCGATCCAACCTAGTATCCAGGTACTTTTCTCCGGAGGAGCGTCGACGTACAAGGCAATCGGGAAGAAAATCTGCGCCCACGTGTTCATCGGTAAAACTAAGACGATACACCCCCCATCCAAAATGTACCCACATCCGGTACGCCACTGTCTCGAGTGTTTTTATTACTTCACGAGAGTTTCGGTTAAGTTATAGGTATCCGGGCAAACGTATTCTATTATTTTTATAAAATAATTCAGAAACAATTGATTATACTTTGGATAATTACGATATATAACGCTTCTGGTTTTTATTTAATGCAAATTTTCATTAGTTACTTTTACGTCATTTCGCGGTCTCCGTAGCCTGATAGAGACCGGCAAGCTGAAGATTCACAGCGTTTTCGAGTTCTCCCAAACTTTCACGAGTGCTTATATATAAACTGCATGGGAACACAGAGAAAAGTGTTTCCGTATTTCAATTTAAAAATAAGTCAACGTGAGAGCAAATTAGCAATTTGTTAAACAAGAAATACATGAATGTTGTCCTAAACGATAAGAATACCACAGACACCTCTCCAACACAGAAACCTCTCCAACACAGACACCTCTCCAACAGACACCTCTAGTCTCCAACACAGACACCTCTAGTCTCCAACACAGACACCTCTAGTCTCCAACACAAACACCTCTCCAACACATACACCTCTCTAACACAGATACCTCTCCAACACAGACACCTCTCCAACACAGACACCTCTCCAACACAGACACCTCTCCAAAGTAGTATAGTAAGTAGGGCTGCGAGCCCAATCGACCTCAACTGTGAATATAAACACCAAAACGTCACCAAATTTGGCCAAGTCGCGACTCGACAAATTTTGCGATGTTTTGGTGTTTATATTCACGATTGACGTCGAATAAGCTCGCAGCCCTACTTACTATACTACTACAGCGATCGTTAGTCAATCTAGACATCCCTCCCACGTTTTCTACTAAATTGGTGTCAAACACACGCGAGACTAGCGAAACAATACCAAATTTATACTAAATTTGACACCATTTCAACCACATTTAAAAAATAGAAAGTGTCGTTTCAAAATTCTCACAAATTACATTTAGGAAAAAATAGAAAGTGTCATTTCAACATTTTCGCGTGTTAAAAAAATAAAATGTGGTACGAGCTCACTCTCACATATTAAAAAATAGAGAGTGCCGTTTCAACATTTTCACAAATTTGTCGAATCACATTTAAAAAATGGAAAGTGCCGTCTCAACATTTTCACAAATTTGTCAAACCGCATTTTAAAAAAATAGAAAGTGTCGTTTCAACATTTTCACAAATTTGTCAAATCACATTTTCACAAATTTGTCAAATCACATTTAAAAAATAGAAAGTGTCGTTTCAACATTTTCATAAATTTGTCAAATCACATTTAAAAAAATAGTCGTTTAAACATTTTTACAAATTTATGTGTTGTAAAAGTGTCTCACGCGTGATAAAATTGCCACCTGTTATGCAAATTAGATTATTGCCACCTGTTAATAATAGATTAGTCCGTTTGTTCACTATTTTCAGCGTTTGTCGCCTCTCACTTCAATGTTTTTGTGACCATATGCGTAGGAGTCAATACCATTTTCTAAAAGGTATCGTTTATCATCAAAACAGGATAGCGACACTTTATTAATTTCGTAACTACCTAGCTGATGTTTGACACTTCTAATGGTCTTCATTGTGTGTCGCAATTGTTTCTGCTCAAGTAACACACTTTTATAATCTTCATGCTTGATCACTTTTTTAATTATATTCTTTCTAATACCTTTAGCGGTTTTCCCACCACCCCCATCCTCTTTCAAATAGCTGTACATTTTACTGCGCAACCCAACGAACTCAATAATTGGTGTTCCAGCGCACTCGTCTTTCATCTTGCCAATAACTTTCTTGTTCTCTTTAAAAGCGAATGGGCTGTCTGCGGGGTAGTCGCTATTGTCAAACTTTTCGCGCTCCTCCATGAAGTCGGAATAAACGTCGCCAGTTTTGATTGAGTACAACAGACTGTCAGTGTCAGTGAAGTGCAATCTACAGGTGTCGCTAGAGTACTTTTTCATAATATAATTATAGTGGAAATTATACATCAGCGTTTTACTCAAGTCTAGTATGCACATACCCACGTATGCGGGTCGATTTAATGTCAGCGTCTCTTTGACTTTGTGGACAGCAACTAAGTTCTCGCTAAATATCTTGCAAGACACAAACGTAGGCTTTGAGACAAGCTTTTCTAACTTTTTCTCGGTGGTCACTAGTCTTACATCCACACGCTTCCTCAAGTTTTCCATCGTTTTTCCGAACACACTGTTATTCATCAACTTGAAGAAATCCTTCTCAAAAGCGTTCTTAGCTGCGGTTCTTTTGACTGTGTTAAAGTCGATGTACTTGCCCAACCACTTGGACTGGTCAAACTGTAGGACCCTATGAACCTTTTTGATTTTTAGTCCAAGATCCATGTACAACTGCAGATTTCCATAGTGACACACATACTTTTTTTTGTCCATCAAATTAGTCACCAACTTTTTCACACCACCAACACTCACGTTAAACTTATTTTTGATTTTTGCGCAGTACTCCGACAACATGTCAACAGTTATCTCCATCTTCTCAGGAGCCACCGGGTAATCGTTGTG
The DNA here is from genome assembly GCA_035772405.1 of Chrysogorgia sp. JL179-B06. Classification (NCBI taxonomy): domain Eukaryota; kingdom Metazoa; phylum Cnidaria; class Anthozoa; order Scleralcyonacea; family Chrysogorgiidae; genus Chrysogorgia; species Chrysogorgia sp. JL179-B06. The sequence continues at coordinate 205,236 of JAYKKM010000493.1, read as the reverse complement.
TAGGTCATGCAAGTGGTCTGGATACTCCAAGTCGACTTCGAGCAGCAACCCCTTTTTACTATTGTTGTGATAGTCGCATAGATTAACTTTTTCTATTTCTTTCTCAGTCAACCACTTGAAGCCACCCGTAGGTAGACTTCGACTCATTGCCCATCCATACAAGTTGTTGGCGTCAAGGTACATCAAATACTTCGACTCTTGCTCTTTGTCATACCCTTCCATGTACTTATTATTCGCCACGCCATGTCTGTTGCATATGTAGCTCACACCACCACGCATACCTAATTCTACGAACTGGAACATGTCAATGTCGGACAATAATTCGAGTTCCACTCCAGTCATCTTTAGCATGGCATCCCAAGCCAATCCGGGCGATGTAAAATAATGACACGGGTCTAATTTATACTCGCGATGGCATGTCTTTCTAAAGTTCTCAAAAACGTCGGCGAGCAAGAGCACATCGCTTTTCAAATACAGGTCGTGGTACCCACCCATATTTTTAACGTCAAAGTAGTCCCACACATCGATGGCGCGCTCGTGCATTTCTTCCGTAATGTGCTCGTCATTCAGAATGCTGTAGAAGTCCTTTTTGAAGGGTAGCTCGCATTCATCGAATTTATCAAAGGAGTCCATATAATCATAGGGGTAGACTCCCTTTCTTGTCATGAGTGCCAACCCATCGTCGCGAAACACTTCTGACGTGTATTTGAAAGCGTCCCTTGGTAGGTTCTTCACCAAGTTGTCTAGACCACTACTCATGAACTGAAAGCTGTCCAAAAATACTAAGTTTTTTCCAAGCATGAACGCCATGTACTTCTCCATGTTGTTTGGTATCACGTTTATGTCTTGGCCAAACTTGCCAATCTCCTGCATGATGAAATGGCTATCGTAGCCACGTAAATTATGAAAGATCACAGGAATTTTATCGGTCAACTTAAAGTTCACATTACACTGACGATGCGCAGACCCTCTGTACTTACCTGACACGTGACAGTGGTCTCTCACTCTAACGTCAGCGTCAGTGTACTCAACGCTACAAATATGACAACTCTTAGCCTCGTCAAAGTTCTTCTTATCGGCATCAGTCAGTATCATTTCTTTGTTAAAGTGACTCTCAGATGTCTCTTTACAATATTCAACAATTTCTAGCATCTCCCCAATGAACTTGTTGACTGCATTTTCACCACGATACACTTTTACTGGCTTACTGTACTCGTTATCGTAGCAACAAACCAGTTTATACCCATAGCCGCAGTCAACGTGCCTCTGGTAAGCACTTGTGTAGCTACACTCGCTTGATGGTGTCGCTGTGTACACCTTCTGTGTGATAGCCTCGAAGTCTGCATACACCACAAATGGTACATTTAATTGTCTGCTAAAATTCTCATATTTCACTTTCGCACCTTTTTGTGGCATTTTAATAGCTTGCTTCCCATTGATGACCAAACACACTTCAATATGACTTTCAAGCACGTCCGCACGGGTGAAACACTGCAAACAATACCTGCAAAAGTGCTTTCTCGCCTTATACTTTGTCTGACGGTACATGAATTTGTCGAAATCGCGAATGTACACATAATGCTTGTTGCCCACGTCATTAGTTATCAACAGTAGGTCCATATGGTCAGGATACGCCTCCTTAGAAACGTACACAGGGAATGGCTGCTTATCTTCATACCCAAAAACATTTATGCTAATATCGTTTGCCTTTTCGATCTTGTTGTAGTCTTTGACTGATACTGGGAAGTCAATTCCGTCATAATTCAGCTCACCGACATGCCTAGCGTACTTCGACGTTCTATCGGAGTGTTTTCCAACAGGAAACTTATGCGCAAGGTGACACCATCTAAAGCACTCGTTGTCATCATCGTTATTTACGTTTATCAGACCCTTCATACTATTACGCAGCTCCTTTGGCAACGCAATGTAGCTACTCCCATGCAAAGGTCTGTAAATAGCGACGTTGACGTAGTGCGCATCTATTTTGTCGATAGTCCATCCAGACCCCTCAGATAGCCACCCAGCTATCCGCGTCAAAATCTGCTCCGACCCACGATTGGCGACACCCTCGATGTCATGCTCGTTAATGACGACGAACGTTTCGCTGTTAAAGTAGGCAGTTTTGTACGTGGTCTTATTGAGTTCTAAAACTTTCTCAAAAGTGACCTTGACTGTCTCCACCACTTTCATTCCGTTGGTCTCACCTAGTTCACGTCTCAAAAGGTTAGTGACAGAGCTTCTACTACCATTTACCTGATTGATGTCTCTGTCGTCAATTACTTCGACTCCATAAGACCTTGTGAACCCTCTCAGTGCTCGATCCAACAGATGCGTTGGCGGTGCGAGGTCTTCTACAGGTTGTGTTTCTTGATCTCTAAAGAAGCCGTGAACGTTGGTCGCTTCATCTGTTAATGAATTGACAACGGCTGCACTCGTCTTATGTGCCCGTCTTTTTGTCACTGAATTTTTCACAGTCCGACTCATTGGCTTATACTTACACTACACTTTTTTTCTTAGCCCACTCATTGTAGTAAATATCACCACTTTCACACCATCCCAGCTTTGGGTACACCACCCCAAACAGATTGTTGTCAAACAAGTCTTTCACCTTCCCATCTTTGAGGTCAAGCACCTTCTTGAGTGTCTCGAGTTGTCTTCTATGACACAACCTAATAATGTAGTACCCGTATCTGCTGACATTTCTACCCTTTACCAAATTGCATGAGTACAATGCGTTGACAACTTTTAAGAAGTCTTCTTTTATCATCTCAAGGTGCTCACCCCTCACAACGTTCCGTAGTCTCCTTCCCATCCACCAAGACCGTTTGTGAACGCTTTTTAACCGAGTGAGTCTCATGTCGCTGTAACTCTGAGTGTAGCCCCATTCGGTGTCACCACACTTTGGACACGCGTACCCACCACAGTCAGTCAGATGTTTCACAACGTCACAATCCGAGCAGTAGTAAATTCTGAAGGTGTTTCCACACTCAGTTTGCGTCTCACTCGCGATTTCGTCAATTGTGTAGCCGTAACTCATCTGCCTCATAAGTTTGTCCATCGCTTATACTACTCCAACATATTTTTTTTCACCGAACTAGCACCCACACTACTATTCCACTACCCAAGCCTAGCGCGCTAACAAACAACAATTGGTATTCCTTCATTTCCGCACTCGGTTGGTAGTAATCCGCAATCTTCGGGGAGTCAGTGAACACTCGTCCGCTGTACCGTATGGTCATTACGCTTCTAAGTTCTTCCAACGCATGGTTTGTGTCATTGATGTCAGCATTAGCATCAGAGAGCTGTTGTCGTAAACGCTGGATCTGATCTTTCTTAGCGACCTCATTTTCATACCACACTTCTTTCACACTGGCTAACTGCTCCAACGCATGGTCGTGCCTTTTCATCTCAGCTTCGTAGCCTGAGTGGTTAAACTTCGAGAACATAAAGCCAGCGCCTGCAAAAGCCACTGCGTTAAAAATCCCTCCAGCCACAACGCTCACCATTAACTTACGTTGATTTGAATGGATCTGTCGGTATCCACTTTTTCGATTGCAACCACTTTACTAACAGCGTTCCTGCACCAACAGCTGCAGCAAGTTTCACTGTACCTTTCACTGTCTCTGGTGTTCCCAATGGTTCTCCCAAAGCCTTTTTAGAAATCATACTCACTACCACAGCACCAGTCGTAACAAGTAGCGCATCGTACAATTCGTTCATGAGTTCTTTTCGATCGATCGCAGCCATATATACATTGTCGTGTGTTTTGTTTAAGAGTCAAATGTGTCTAACGCTGGACGACAAGTTCTACGATTTTCTGACGCGCTAACCACAGTACTCACAGGCTTCAGTTGTGTCTCTTTTTCGCTGCTAATTGTGTACCATAGCGAAGCACCAGCAATGATAACACCAAGTGTTCCAACAATGTAACCATAGCTCCACTCACCACCCTGTTCTTCGTTGACTATCATTTCACGCATTTTCTTTTCTTTCGCAGCTTTCGATATCTCAGCCAACTTTTTACCAGCAGCGACGCGCTTTGGGTCCTTCACCTTAACACTCTTCACATCAGCTGTGATCTTAGCGTCGACAGCCGTCTGTGAGTCCTCAACCATCTAATACACTATCACGTGTTATCTTACTCACAGTTGACCTCACAGGTGCCTCACAGTTGACCTCACAGGTATCTCACAGTTCCAAACCAAACGCACTAAAAAATTAGGATTTTTTCTGGGAGTATAACATAATGACTCAAGTCCAAGACATCGCAGAAGAGATGACTCAAGACCAAGCCCGCCAAGAAGAGGAGATCGACGCAATGCGGAGAATGTCCTTTGTCGATGCGTCTACCCCACAAGGCGCCTCTGGACCCAACGTCTTAAAAGGGTACTCGCAAGTCTTCAAGTTGTGCGACCCCGATCGTAAAAACGAAGAGGTGTCGAGACAATTTGGTACCCAGATTCTCTATACAAAGTTCGCTCACGAGGCTTGGGTCGGGCTTGATGAAGTTAGAGCCAACAGGATGGTTAACGAACTAGCCAAGATGATCCCTGTGTGGTGCTACTCACCATTCAAACGTCTTACGTTAGCAAGTAGCCACTACTTGAGCAACCCTTGCGAGTCCGCCGCTACACTACTCGGTAACTACCTCGAAGTGTTCTTGGCGACCCTTCTATGGAAACCATGCTCAACCAAACTCAAAGCGTGGCTAGAGCTCGCCGCAAACTGTGACGCCAACGTTTGTAGGGTGGGGTGTAATGAAATACTAGGTGCGGGCGATATTATGAGTCACATACTCTCAGACGCTCACCTGGATTTTGTGCACGGCGGCGCGTCGTACAATTGTTACCCATGTGGTGTGGTTACCAACAACCCAATGCATCGCTCAAGACACGAGAGCTCGAGGTCCCATCTTAAAAACTTAGAGCTTCAGCGGATATTTAACAACGAGCAACAGTTGCCGCAAGAGGGGAGAGCGTTTCTCTGGAGGTATAGTAACCATGAAGAAAGTTGGTAAACTAGAAATCGTGATTGGTCCCATGTTTGCAGGAAAAACAACAGAGACTCTCCGCAGGTTAGTCACGTTGAGTAAATCAGGGCTCAAAGTCCTCTACATGAACAACGCAGGCGACACTAGGCGAACTGACCACGCGTTCTCCACACATCGTCAGACCATTGTTGTTGGATCAGACAGTTTACCTGCGAAGTTAATCACCAACCTTCCAAGTTCTTCCGAGATAGCCGATTATGACGTCATCGGAATTGATGAGGGCCATTGGTACTCTGATCTGTCAGTTACCCACGAATACATTAAAGCTGGCATTCACGTCATTATTTGTGGTCTCGTAACAACAGAGCACTTAAAAAGACTTGGTGAACTCGACACGCTCTTCCCAGTGGCAGACGACATCACATTTCTAAAAGCGTATTGCGCCGTTTGTCGTGACACTTACGGAACGACTGTTGACGCACCATTCAATTGGAGATACAACCCAGGACCATCATTCGTTGGTGGTGCCGAGCAATATCGTGCAGTGTGCAGACGTCATCATCCTTCCACACAAAATTAAGGGTGTTCTCGAATACATCCCACTTTTTTAAATTTAGACATTGGTCACACGAAGCGTCCAATGTCTCCCGTAGAAACATTTTTTCACACAGTGGTCAGAAGGTTTGTGAAATAAATAGAGAAAGTTTTGCAGACACCTTCATCAAGTTAAAAAACGTCTTTAAAAAATGTTAGAACAGTTGTCACCTCAAGCGTCGTCTCAACAATGAGAACGAGTGCTAATTCGACTCGTCAGTCACTGTCTAAAAAGTCTCTTTACAATAGCGTCTCTCGTGGTTACTCAACGCTGATTTATTTTTAAATTTACGAAGGCAGTGAGAGCACTGAAACCCGACGTCAAATAAATATTTTATTACCGTGGTGATAGCGTCGTCGTACGAGTCGCACAAGAGTGTTAGATAACCAGCGGATTTGTATCTGAGCAGCAGAGACCCCTGCTCTTTGGATGTCCTACCTGTGCCACCTGGGTTCTTGAACTCAATCACGAGCCCGCTGTGCTGTCGGTTTGCATTGGCAATAATCAAGTCAGGCGTTCCACGATGGTAACCTTTTTTCCACGAATTTATTCTTTTACTCGAAGTGTCTTGATTTTCACCACAAGCAGCTACCAAAATAGCTTCTGGATAATATTTCCTAAGAAAACCAACAACTTTCGTATGAAGGTCGAACTCGATCGGTGATCATTACGAATTGATTGTGTTTGAGACCAACGTCAGCTAAACTTTTTCTAACGCTTGGTAAGACTTCTGAGTGCACCCACCTTCCAAAGTGTTTCGCGCGCTCCAATTTACTCGAGAACGTTAGTGAGTAGACCCCAAGTTCGTTGATAAACGAGGCCTGTTCCATCTTCATTTTGCAATCAGGTTCGACGTGGTCATTAACTGCATCTTTTGGTCGAGCATAACCTAGAGCGCTCGCGACTTCTTTCGCTTTGAACCATATTTCACCGTTGTGATTAACCGTCGTGATTTGGTGACCATCAAATAATCGCACTGAGTTGGTTGCCATTACTATAGCCCCGCAAAAAAACTACTCGACATTGGCGTCAGGTTTTTTATAGATCTGGTTTGTTGTGTACCAATGCAGCAAATACGTTTTATTAGTCCTCAGTTTTCTACGTCGTCTGAAAAAGTTTCTAATGTTACGAACCAGTTTTCTAAGCCAACCCATCACATAACTTAGGTCACGTCTCCCACCACCCCTACTTTGTCTGACTCTGGTAACATAATAGGTTCGCCGTAAGTCTTTTTAGACCTCATACCAATCTCAGCGTGGAGCTCGAGAGTAACGTCACCGCGACCAAATGACCCACCAGCTTTAAACATGTGATCAGTCGTCTTATTTATCTTATATATTTCGTGAGGTCTCGAAAAACATGCTCCCATTTACTTTACACCATATTCCTTCATCATTTCTCCACCCATGATTATGATGTCTCGGTTCGTCATGTAACCACTCACAATTTTCACACCGTAGAATTCTATCAACGATGGGTATGCATAAGGTGCGAGTGGTATTCTTGGTCGATGTATTCCAAAAATTGTTCCATAGGGTGTGCCTATTTTTTTCATGTTCGCCACGAAGTCTGAGTCGGTTGACTTAACGTTGTTGACTCTGACGTGTGAATTGTCCATTTGCCAGTGTATCGATATCATATGCATTTTACTTATGTCAATAATACTCGGAATAGTACATATGCTCTCCATTGCTGGGATGCTACCACCATACGCGAGTCCGTTGGTCACGCCAGTCTTGTACCCTATGAACTTATCCCACTGACCGTCGTCGTTTGATATAATTGTCTCCCAATTTGATCCAGCGGTGCGAGTAGGTAACCTCACCACAACAAAAATAGAGAGATCACACCATTGCATACTTGGACAATTAAAGTGGAGACCTGACTCAAGTGGGATTGGTGTTAACACGGGGGATAGAAAACTTTGACTCACACCGCTGATGCCGACAATAGGACCATAAGCCGGGTTGTTTTGCACTAATTTACTTGTTTCACCAATGGCTTTCACTTTGTTTGAACCATTGGTGTGAAATTCCACGTTTTTCAAGGCGTGTGTGCTAACGTTGAAGTCGAGCACAAGATTGTAGGACTGACTCTTGAGGAAACCTGATAATAGTTGCTCTAGAGTTCTTTTATTGGTAGCGTCTGAGTCATCGACTGGGTCTGCTACGTTTTTTATCGCTGAGCCTTGCATGTCTATTATTCCAGACATCCTTCCACCGGTCGCGCTTAATTTGGGATCTTCGTCCAGATGCCTTTTCGTTCTCTTTAGTATTTTATCGTGAGGGTCGTCAGACTCATACCCATAGTTTAGACTCATTACTACTTCAAGGTGTATTTGGTTAGTAGATAACCAGAGACTGCTGAGAACCCTAAGATTATCGCTAGCGTTGTCGTGTCTGACTTACTTGTGGGAAGTGCTTTTCTCATGGGAAGTGGTGTCGCACTTTCTTGGTAAACTTTTTTAGCCACAGTCGTTGGTACCACCACACTTTCTTGGTGAGCTTTTTTCTTCACGGTTGTTGGTACTACTAATGAGTGAGTCACCACATTTTCTTGGTGGACTTTTTTAGCTGTAATTGTTGGTGTTGTTGCATTCAAGCTAGTGTTCACTCCAAATCTCATGGACTCTGTGGCAATCTTTAATAAGTTGTTGTACCCGGCGATTTTATTCTTGAGAATCACTAGGTTACTTGGCATTAACCATGTACTTGGCGACACTGCGAGATTTTGAACAACGTTGGTGTCTCTAATCGATTTGTTCATGTTGAGAATCCATGTCGACACGTCGTACTGTATAACGCTGTCAGAAAACAACTTTCGGAATTCTTGTTGGGTTTCTAGACTTCCTGCAGAACCACCAACGACTGATACACGTGTTCTCGCTTGCGCACCAAGTGTGGAGTACACAAAGGCTTCTATGCTCTGATTTAGATATTGCAGTCCAATGTTGGTGAAGCCGTCTGAGAGTCGTGCGACGTATCGTTTGTAATCGTTCTGAGCGTCGTTGAGTGTGAAGACTCTGGATTCGCCTAAAGTGCCATCGCTCAGGACTTTATTCTGGTAGTAATGCCTTCTGGGGATCTTGGAAATCTTACCATACAATTCGGAAGCGTTAAATTCTCTACTTATTGATTTCATGGTCTCACCACCCTCCATTCTTCTGAGAAGTCTTCTAATGGTGAAGTACAAATGAAATCTCATCACACTTGTGACCACAGGGTGGACTTCTTGTGACACTGATAGATGTTGCAATGACACTCCACAACAGAAACTCGCGCAATACGTCGCAAACACAATGCGGTAGTAAGATTCGCTGTCATCCCACTCTGATTTTGTCTTTGACGTGGTGACTCGCAAGACTGGTAGCTTTGACATGAAGTAGCTATTTTGGTTAACAAAGACTTTAAAGTTGTTCACTGAATAATTCAACACATTTTCCGTTGGATAGCCGTCCCAAAGCCCCCAGTGGTTCTTATGACCTTTTGGCAGTGGTTGGATAGTTCCACCACCTTGCCATATTATTGGGAACTTGCTGTTGTGTAGCCACTTCCACATGCTTTTGTCATTTTTGAAGGTTGTGCTGGTTATGTCTGTGCTGAGGATGTCGTTGTTTCTGAAATATATGTCGACACTCATGATCTTACCATCTTGCAAAATATTTGGATAGAACTCGAATTTGCTTAAAGTGGCGTGAGGGTACTTTTTGATGAGGTCTGCCTTTGCATCGTGTGCGGCCTTCGATGTGTTAGCCATCGCGAGTTTGTAGTGCTTTCCATAGTACTCACGAAGGGCTTTCCGCATATATAATATACCATATGTTACACATAACACATGCTACATTATATATGGTCAGGGTTGTAGTATTGATTAGAGGTCCGACGGAAACTGTGGATCTACCAGAGGCACTTTTGACGTTTGGCTCAGATCCTCACTTACTAGTAAAAAAAGCGACCATCTTTTGGGACTACGTTAACGTGGAGACCGGTGTGAATGATGAAATAAGTTACAACAGCAACAAGCACGTTTTTGGGTCTGGGTACCACACTTTTAAAATGATTGCCGACGAATTGAAAGGATTAGGGGCTATCGAGCTAGTAGCCAACAAACACAATTCAAAGTGTGAGATAAAAACTGACCAACAATTGGAGCTGTTTAAATTTGGAGAACTCTTAGGGTTCGATGGTAACACAACGATAAGTAGTAGTGGTTTGGTCAGCCCTAATGTTGTGAACGTTAACAAAGGGCTGAGGTACGTACAAGTGGGTTGTAGCATTGTGAACAGACCTGAGAATATTGTTAATGGTAGCAAAAGCGAGGTTATCGTTGAGCTACCATTGACCACCACCCAACCACTGAAGAGCTCCGTTCAACACTTCTTCAACATTGAGTCGAAGGTGTCGATAAACAAAGGCGTTTTTACGCAACTAGTTTTTAGCGTGACTGACCAAGATGGTAGTGGTGTCAACGTTGGTGACATATTGTTGGACTTGTATGCGACGCTTGAGTAGCTAACGTTAAACGCATGCTAAAGTAATGAGTCTAAACTATGGGTTCGACTCTGGTGGTTACATTGAAAAGCGACGTGTAGACGACAGTCCTCAAAAGTTGACGGTGCTCGTTGAAGGTGTGGAGAAAGTTGTAACTTTTGACTACAGTGTAGTGGCCACACACGATAACCCACACATTGTAGTCAAGACAGCCACTGTGTTTTGGAGCTACAATAACGTGGCGAGTGACGTCGACATTCAATTCGTACTCGCTGCCACAGGAGGACCATCGTCGATAGCCGGGCCAACTCGAGTGGGTAGGGGCTACTACGACTTCGACGCGTTGGTTAGAGCTCTACGACACGCGCTCAGGGTGGTTTATGTAGACTTCGTGGTGGAGAAACTAATAGCCACAGGTAAAAGTAGGGTCAAAGTTCTGCCTTTGAGGTTTGGTGCCACCACTGTATACGAACTTAGGCTAGGTGACATTGGGCTTTTGCTTGGTTTTGCGAAGGACGCAGGAATTTCACCAGATGCTAAGTGGCATGACAGTCCAAACAAGATCGATATGAACAGAGGTCTAAAGTATGTAGAAGTCTCGTGCGACGCTGTTGAGACGGAGAGCAATGTGGACACTGATGGGAAGCGTAGTAATGTGATCACAACATTGCCAATACCCACCGAGCAGTCTCTTGATGGAGGGATACAACGTTATGCATATGTTGAGTCCAAGGTGAGAATTAAAAAAGGTGTTTACTCAAGTATGACGTTTCGTGTCAAACCAAACAATGGCGACGCTGACGTTGGTGCGGTGTTATTGGAACTGTATATTGTGTGAATTATATGGAGCTTGGCGTGGAAACAGAGCAGGGGTTGAGAGACATTTACTACAATCCCAAGACAGGGTACAGTGGTGTAGAGAGGTTGTATCAAAGTGCATTGGGAGACGGATTGAAAGTAACTAGAAAAACAGTGAAAGAATGGTTGACAGCGCAGGACACTTACACTAGGTACAAACCTATTGTGAGAAGACATAAGTTCCGTGCGACTTTTGTTGGATTTCTTGGTGAAGAGCTCCAAATGGACTTAGTGGACATGAGTAAGTACTCAAAACAGAATGGTGGATATTATTGGATATTGACAGGTATTGAAATATTGAGTAGATACGCTTTTGGCATTGCAGTTTATAGAAAAGACACTAAGAGTATGACTAAGGCTGTTGGAAAATTGTTGAGTGACTTTAAAGATCGGTTTGGGGTCACACCTAAGTTAGCTCAATTTGACGACGGACTTGAGTTCTATAACGTTGGTGTTAAAAGTTTGCTGAAAGAACATGGTGTCGAATATTTCAGCACTAAGACTGACAAAAAGGCCGCTGTTGTCGAGCGTTTCAATAGAAGTCTGAAGAGCATTATGTGGAAGTACTTTTACACCCGTGGAACGTACAAATGGATTGACGTTCTGGATCAATTTGTAAGCAATTACAATAGCAACGTGAATCGCAGTATTATGATGAAGCCAAAGGATGTCGATAAGTCAAACGAAGGCGAAGTTTGGACCACTCTATTTGGTCATCAATTTGCGGACAATCCATTGTCAAAGTTTAGAGTTGGTGAATCAGTGAGAATTAGTAAATACAAGAGCGTGTTCACAAAAGGTTACGAAGCCAACTTCACTGAAGAGCTGTTTAAAGTGGTAAAGGTTATTCGTGGTGATCCGAACGTGTACGAAATTGAGGACCACACCGGTGAACAGATTATTGGTAAATTTTATGAGCAGGAATTATCGCTGGTCAATAAGAAACATGGTGACGATGTGTACAGAGTTGAAAAGGTGTTGAAAAGAAAGAAAGTCAGAGGGAAGAAGATGGCGCTGGTCAAATGGTTGGGTTATGAGAGCAAACATAATTCGTGGATACCAGAAAGCGATATTCAAAATGTAGGTTAGTGTAATATGGCCGAGGGCGGTTTCGACAACCTTGAGATGGGTAGCTCTAACGAATACAAAGATGTCACCGACGACGAACTAGAGCGTAGTCTTGAAAAAGCCACTAAAGATAGCGAGCTAGCTTGGGACGACCCAAACGTCGCAGTCGGCGAGAGAGTTAGACTAACTAAAGTGAGGAGTGGGCTGGCTCGCGAACATGGTAGAAGGGAGCGTCAACGCGTGGAGGAGGCCTTTAGCAATATTGAGACGCGGATTAATGACAACGCAAAAGACTACGAAGACGTCGCGAGGAGTGCGTCATTGTTAGACACCACGCGCGCGGAGCACGTCGACATACTTGGACTAACACCAATCGAGAATCGCGAGTTGAATAGCACACTTAATCCAAGCGAGAATATGCTGCGTGAGTCTAGAATAGGCGACGCTGGTACATTGCAAATAAAAGCAAACCATTTTCGAGACTTGATAGACAAAGCGGGTGAGAGAATGGCAGAGCTTGGTAAAAAAGATCTCACAACTGTGGGGAGCGAAGAGCACGTTAATCTAGCCGAAAGAGTGATTGGACTCATACAGGCTAAAGACGTGCTTATTGAACAGCGGGAAATAGAAGAGGTTAGAGAGCGACAAGAGATCGACATTGACAAGTTTCAGAAGTTCAAGAAATGGGCTAGAGAAAATATGGTTGGGATGAGTGCTTTAGCGATTTCAGTGGCAGCAATTGTGACGACTGTTATTATCGCTGGGAGGTCTAACGTTATGAAAGGCGCTATGGCCACGAGGTCATTCGCACAGGCTGTTAAGAATGTGATAACGAAGATGGGTCCATGGGCTGTTGGATTAGCTAGCTTAGTTTACGACGCGCTGGTGGTAGGCGCAAGGGGTCTTGCCTGGCTAGCTCAAAATCTGTGGGTGTTTGCGGTGACATTCGCGTGGCTTGCGTACAATTATCTAAACTAGAAAGCAAACGTGATTCATGGATACCAGAAAGCGATATTCAAAATGTGAGCTAATGTAATATGACTGAAGGTGGGGGAGGTTTCGACGACTTTGAGATGGAGGACTTCGATAGACTTGATAGGTACACCGACGATCAAATAAACGACGAACTCGAAAAACTCACTCGAGACTATAGTTTAATCACCGACGCGCACGTTGGTGATGACATGCCAGACATCGTGCGTGTCAAGCATGACAAATTGTATGATATAATAAATAAGTTGCAGTACGAACAGGATAGAAGAGGGGCTAGAGAAAAAGAGACGCCGTTTATTGACGATGGTAAGACGGTGACTATAAAAGTCCTCGCAGCACCAACAGAGAGCTCTAAAATAGGTTTAGACGACGCGCTTAAAGACATACCAAAAACGGAGAGACTTGGACAAACTATAAAGACATCAATAGTAAGAGACAAAAAAGACTTCTTCAAAAATGCTCTAAGATTGGACATTAGAAAGGCAGATGGACCGAACTCAAAGGAGCTCGTTGATGGGTCAACCATAACTTTCGATAAGAGGGATAAGCAAAGCGGTATTGTGTTTAGAGATGTAAAAGTTGTTGTCTCAAGGAACCAAGGTAAGACGTTTCAGTATAGCAACGCAAAAGAAGCTGCTAAAGTCGTTAAAGAGTTCAAACAACTCATCAAGCGAGCTGGAAAGGAACACAAAAACACGTCAAGTGGTGTGGTTGACGCACAGTTGAGGTCTGAGGATATAGCGCCAACAGAAGAATTGACAGACGCTATTGTTTCGAGCGTTTCTGATAGGGTTGAAAATGAGGTGGAGTCACGAGAGAGTGAGCTAAGCGATGCGACGTCTGAGGTTGGTGGCGGAGAGCAAATGTTGAGAGAAATCGCAGGCGTATTGAATCCAGTGGGTCCAAATGACGTGGTGATAAAAGCTTTAGAAATCACAGCCGACAGATACCGCTTGAAAGCTCTAAACGAGACTGACCCAGTGAAAGAACGGCAGTATAAAAACATTAGTGAGACAGCCGAGTTGAAAGCGGATAGCACACGACTTCGGGAAGGTCTCAAACCAGAACACGAAGAAGCTAATAAAATTATTGTCGACGAGGTCAGAAACAACGACTTGTCTAGGTTAGAGAGATTCAAGAAATGGGCTAAAGAAAATATGGTTGGGTTGAGCGCTGTGGCAATTTCAGTAGCTGGAATTGTGACAACTGTTATTATCACTGGTAGGTCTGCTGTTATGAAAGGCGCTATGGCTACGAGATCATTCGCACAAGCTGTTAAGAACGCGATAACGAAGATGGGTCCATGGGCTGTTGGGCTGGCTAATTTAGTTTACAATATGTTGACGTTGGGTGCGAAGGGTCTCGCATGGTTGGCTCAAAATCTGTGGGTACTCGCGGTGGTACTTGCGTGGTTTGCTTACGATTATTACAAGCTAAAACGGTAGCGATAAAACATATGTAAAGGTATATGAACGTCACGTCGGCAGAGTTGAACCCTGGTTTTAGACGAGCGACTATGGGTGTCATAAAAGGGGTGAGAACACAACACGTAATCACGTTGAACCCTAATAAGGTCAGTCCTGGCGAGGAACTTTACATCGATATACCTAAGCTTAAGGTTAGCAGCTGTTTGGTACCTGGATCGTTGGGTCTAGTGTTCGACTTTAAGAACGCGAACGTCAAAAGCTGGTTCTTGAATAATGTTAGCAAGTTGTTGGTTGAGAAACTTGTTGTGAGACTAGCTGGGGAAACTGTGTATGACAACAATGGGGAAAATTACACTGGTGTTTATCGCGACCTTTGGGAAAGTGTTACTGCGCGAGACCAAATGATTGACTATGGTATTGGTGGTGAGAACTTGAGAAAGCTAGTTTCTAAGGATGACAGTGGTGCGACGAGTGGGAACGTTGCTAAAGTTAGTGACGCGTTAATGTTTGGTGTGATTGGGACGAAGCAGCGGATTAAGCTTGGTAAGATCATGAACGACCACGGGTTGTACGCTCCTTTTAGCATGAACAACAACTTGCAGTATGTAATCACACTTCCGAAGGCCACAGACATCATGGTGGCGCAATCCGGTAGCGCTGTGGGCGGATACACTCTGGAGAACCTCGAGCTTGAGTATGAGACGATTGATAACCAGGAGCTCGCTGACGAAATAGCGTCGGGTTATGCAAGTGGTCGTAGTTTGTCGTATGAGCATGTTACATTGATGAAAACCACCGAATGGGATAAAGGTACGACCATTGTGAATGAAAACGTCAATCTGCCAAGAAAAAGCATGAAGGCAATCGTGTTGCTATTCACGAATAAGGTGCGAACAGACAGCGAGGAGTTTCTTTACCCAAATATTGAGAGTGTTAGAGTCACAATTGAAGGTGTACCGAATAGCGTGTACTCACAAGGCATCCCAAAGTCGAAGTTCTATGCAGAAGCGAAACGATTGTTTGGGTTGGGTGAAGAACACGCTCAGTTCATGACCATGCAGAGGTTCTATAAAGATGGCTTTGCGTTAGTCATCGACTTGAGGAGTGTTCAAGATAATCGCAATGTCGCCACTGGCAAGAACATTGTAAACACACAATCTGGTGTGCTTCTTGAGATCACTAAGAAAGCGACGACTGCGAATGTCATGTGCAGGGTGTTTGTGATAAGTGATGGGTTGGTCAACTTCATGAACAATGGGTTGCAGTCAATCCAGTATTAAATCAAACGTGAGTTAATGGAGACTCCGTTTAATATGCTAATTGTTGGTATGACAGCTTGTGGTAAGACGCATTATTTGCTGGAAACATTGGAATCTGAGTACTTTAGTAAATTTGACTACATCGTGTTGATTTGTCCTACTTTCGAGTGGAACAAAGCGTATCAAGATTGGAAATATGTGCGCGACCCCGACGTGTTAGCGATAGACTGCACACAGGACAATGTCGACGCTGTTCTCAAGTGTGTAACAAATGTTTTTAAAGGCACTAACACTCTGATTGTGTTGGACGACTGTGCGAGCTCTCAAGATGTCAAGAATAGGACTAGTCAGTTGGTCAACTTAGCTTTTAGCGCGCGACATTTTATGTTGAGCGTTATTGTCATCACGCAACAACTGACGTCGATCGCAAAACCGTACAGAGAAAATATTAGTAAGCTCGTTTGCTTCTACTGCCCAAGTAGGAGTGATATGAAGGTCGTTATCGACGATTACCTTGGAAACATTAGCAGAGAAAAATCGTTGGCGATTGTGACCGCACTAAAAAATAATAAGTACGCTAGACTTGAAATCTCACTGCGCTATCCATACAGTCACGAAGTCGTTATTCCGCAATAAAATATGGGTATAAGTAATAACGTGATGGTGAAACGCAAAAGTGAAGAAAATCCCACGATTGAGGAATTAGTCGAGGACACTGAAGCCGCTAGTACTTCGACTGTGGAAGACAACATTGACGTTAGGAGATCCGAACTTATTAGACTGTCTGGTGACGGTGTGGTAAGCCAATCTGAAGCGTACATTAAAAAAGCGTCCGCAAAAGTTATCGACAAGATATGGCGCCAATATGAGTTGAAGAGAATGGAAATCGCAAACGCTTTTCTCACCGACTTGCTAATCAGCAAATTCGCTAGCTTACTGGATGGGTTGAACGCTATTGAGAACCCCGACGAACTAAACGACGAGTTGCAAAAAGACCCGTTACTAAAGAAAGACGTTGAGAGCATTGTTGCGATTGTGACACCGTACGTACCTTTCTTAGGCTTGTTGTCGGGAGGGATCACAACGTCAAAATATGTGTACGATCACCATTTTAGAAGTGAGGCGACAAACGCTGAAAATAGTGAACAAACGGACTAATCTATTATTAACAGGTGGCAATAATCTAATTTGCATAACAGGTGGCAATTTTATCACGCGTGAGACACTTTTACAACACATAAATTTGTAAAAATGTTTAAACGACTATTTTTTTAAATATGATTTGACAAATTTGTGAAAATGTTGAAACGACACTTTCTATTTTTTAAATGTGATTTGACAAATTTGTGAAAATGTGATTTGACAAATTTGTGAAAATGTTGAAACGACACTTTCTATTTTTTTAAAATGCGGTTTGACAAATTTGTGAAAATGTTGAGACGGCACTTTCCATTTTTTAAATGTGATTCGACAAATTTGTGAAAATGTTGAAACGGCACTCTCTATTTTTTAATATGTGAGAGTGAGCTCGTACCACATTTTATTTTTTTAACACGCGAAAATGTTGAAATGACACTTTCTATTTTTTCCTAAATGTAATTTGTGAGAATTTTGAAACGACACTTTCTATTTTTTAAATGTGGTTGAAATGGTGTCAAATTTAGTATAAATTTGGTATTGTTTCGCTAGTCTCGCGTGTGTTTGACACCAATTTAGTAGAAAACGTGGGAGGGATGTCTAGATTGACTAACGATCGCTGTAGTAGTATAGTAAGTAGGGCTGCGAGCTTATTCGACGTCAATCGTGAATATAAACACCAAAACATCGCAAAATTTGTCGAGTCGCGACTTGGCCAAATTTGGTGACGTTTTGGTGTTTATATTCACAGTTGAGGTCGATTGGGCTCGCAGCCCTACTTACTATACTACTCTCCAACACAGACACCTCTCCAACAGACACCTCTCCAACACAGACACCTCTCCAACATACACCTCTAGTCTCCAACACAGACACCTCTAGTCTCCAACACAGACACCTCTCTAACACAGACACCTCTCCAACACAGATACCTCTAGTCTCCAACACAGACACCTCTCCAACACAGATACCTTTAGTCTCCAACACAGACACCTCTAGTCTCCAACACAGACACCTCTCTAACACAGACACCTCTCTAACACAGACACCTCTCCAACACAGACACCTCTCCAACACAGACACCTCTACAATACAGACACCTCTCTAATACAGACACCTCTCTAACACAGACACCTCTCTCACACAGACACCTCTCTTACACCTCTCTAACACAGACACCTCTCCAACACAGACACCTCTCCAACACAGACACCTCTCTCACACAGACACCTGTCTCACACAGACACCTCTCTAACACAGACACCTCTCTCACACATACACCTCTCTCACACAGACACCTCTCTAATACAGACACCTGTCTCACACAGACACCTCTCCAATACAGACACCTCTCTCACACAGACACCTCTTCAATACAGACCCCTGTCTCACACAGACACCTCTACAATACAGACACCTCTCTCACACAGACACCTCTCTAATGCAGACTCCCGCCTGCTTGTTCGCCTTGCAGACTTATCCGCTATAGCTCCCATTAATAAGCTTGGCGCGCAGTGCAAAAAATAAAGGAAAGCATTCCGAAGATTCCTTAACACAACAACTTATTTGTTCGTGTTTCAATTTATTTCTCTAAATCATTACAAAATTATTAAAACTATATATTAAAACATTACTTAAAGAGCCACGATCACTTGTATCATTTTCATGAGCTGAACCAAATGCAAATGATTTGAAACAATAAAAGTGCCTATCTCACGTTTGGGAATTTTACATATTCGTAATATTTGGGTCTTCTTGAGCAAAATCATATATCTTGTCAGCCGAAAATTTAATTTTCATGGACTTTTTTTGCTGTTAAAGTTACCGGATGTGATGTCACAAGAGGCATTTTTGTGGCAAGTAACAAAAAAAACTGGTTTGAAATACCTTTTGTGACATCACATCCGTAAATTTGACAGCGAAAAACTCCATGAAGATGAAATTTTCAGCTGCCAATATATATTATGTTGCTCAGGAAGACCCAACTGTTGCGAATATGTAAAATCCCCAAACGTGAGATTGGTACTTTAAAGGACCGGCATATGACTTAGCTAGTCAGAATATAGTGGTATAGCGCTTTGAAAATTAACCATCTAAAAGTAGGCTCTTGGGCAGCCATTTTGAATACGACCGTGACGTCATGCTCAGCGTTTCTTTGCCTTTCCGCCAACACTGACCGCCTTTACCAAGCACATGACGTCACAGGTCCCTTTGGCAGAAGAACTCTAATTACCTTTAATACGCGTTACAAGCATTTTTACAACCTCGAACTACGATATTCTGGATATTTAAGTCACATAATTTGATATAAATTAAGTTAGGTTCGGCTCATGAGAACTACCAACCTCGTACCCACACGCGCTGGCGAGCGGAGATGAGACCCTGGGTACGAGGTTGGAGAACTACAGCATCTAGTGAATCTGGCCTAACAGATCACTATATTTATATTGCGCCTAAATATTTTCATTAGGCGCACGTCAGTTTGAGTGCATGCAATAGTTTCCATCTCTCAAACTGACGGGCGAGTAATAAGTTCATTCCCGCCTTTATGGGTCTGGCTCTGGTACTCTAGTCAATTTATCCCACGGGCGATAAGTGACTACCATCCTGCGATCAATGTCAGCGGTTATAGTCATATAGGCGGTAAGTACTTCATCTTGTAGAGATATAGCGAACCCATACCACTAAACAAGAGTTAGGGTTAGGGTATATCCCTGCAAGATGAAGTATATGCCATATAGGCCATATAAAAGTGTTTATACAGTGAAACATTCAGTTTGAAATAAACTCTCTTACTTTAAAGAACTATTATATAAATTATAAAGATTGGCGTTTTCAACTCTTCCATATCTCACTTTGTTCTTTAGATATTAAGATTTGTTTGATACAGGTTTTTTTTTAACGTGCAGTTCTACACAAAATGTGCAGTTCTAAATCAATTTGTGCAACTCTAAAAAAAATTATGTGTAGTTGAAAACTAAAGTAATCGAAGGTAATGGCATACATATAGCTTCAATAACAAAAGCAGAAGCAGAATATTTATCTTTTTTTTCTTCGCTGTTTAATTTTTTCAATCTAGGCTGTTTAAGCAAGCTATAAAATGACACATTTATATTGTATCATTGATCATTCTGAAACCATTGCGGCATACCTTCAACGTTATAAAGTAAACAACCACCTTATTCACGAAGATAAACATTAGATTTCCTGGCCTTTTCAGGCCGAATTTCGCACAAGCGTGTTATGTCTTATGAATATATACGATTTCTGTCTATGTAACAGCTTTCTATTTATACTTTAACTTTTACTCTTAGCCCCAATTGAATTGAACCTTATTCTAATAACCGAATATAATAAATAATTAATTGAATCAATACTGTATCATTCCAACAACCATCGTTAAGAGCTTTCTACTTTTTTATAACCATGCAAATATTGTCCAATAATTATAATAGAAATTGACCCTTTCTAGTTCTCGTCAGATCGCATTTGAGGACATTCCCATGGAGGATTAAATCGCCTGGAATTACTGGACAAACTGAAATACTAAAGTCAGCATCGTTCATATTTGTACGGACGAGAATGATGAGTATTAATAAGAAAAAATTTGTGCCATTTAAATTTTATGCTATGACATGTGGTATGACAAAATGTGCAGTTCTAAATTTTTCTTAAAAAAAACCCTGGTTTGATATGTAAATGATCGTCACTTGACACATGACGTCGTATTGAAAAAGCCTGTGTATCTTTGGAATTATGTAACGAAATCACGAAACTGCGCATGTGTGTTCCCATAATACTAACATAATACAACATACGAAGTTTATACGTTTCGAGTGATTTGATAATCTTTATAATTTCTATATTTCTTTCAAATAAGAGAGTTTATTATTATTATTATTATTATTATTAACTTTATTTAAATGACGGTAGCCTATCAACAAATTGTAAAAGATAAAACAACATAACATAATAAAGTATATAAGGTGTTGATTTTCATATAGGGCCGTACTAACTTATTTACATATTTCTAATATAAAAATTTAAAATCTATTTACACACTATTATTAATCTAAAAGTTTAATAAAATACCACGTAATACTTATTTATACACTAATAATTCAAATTATTTAAAATTAAACAGTTGTCATCATTAAGAACTTCCCTGAGTTTAAATTTAAACTCTGTAAGTGACAGGGAAGTGTTTCTTAATTGTAAGGGCATAGTTTCATAGCGCATTTTTTTTTGCATAAACACTTTAAGCCTTATGCCAACTAGCAGATGCTATACGTAGTGCATTATAAACGATAGCATCAACCTCGTTCCCAGGGCATTTTGCCTTTACGCTGGAAGGTCGGCGAAAATGGCCCTGGGATCGGCTGGTCACATGACACCCAGAATTTCTGGGTGTTTAGATATGATTATTTTTGTGCTCTTTGTTCCATTGCCTTTGTCTACTTAAGCAGCGAACAAGCTTAATAATCCACCATACATCCATGGTTATCTCTTACAAAAGGTATGAAGAAGCATATATCCAATTTAGCGAAAGCTATCACTTCTAATTTGCTGTAAAATTTGAAGACAGCATTCAGATTTATAGATGAATAAATTATACTCGGCTGAATAATTGAGTTTTATGACAAGCCAATCGCATTATAGAATGGACCAGCCGATCCCAGGGCCATTTTCGCCGACCTTCCGCCGTGGAGGCAAAATGCCCTGTGTACGAGGTTGCGATAGCATCACTGAGCGCGCCCGCGGGCTAAATTATCTTCCCTCATATTGGTAGGTTGTGCTAATCACTTCTTCACAGCTCTGTACTACCTTACACGTCAGTCTGCCTGCTTGAGGAGCTTCTCGCTCTGTTGTAGTATTTCCAATTCGTGCTTTGTTTATTGTTATTATCGATTAATCTCTTCAGAGATAATATGGGCGACGCATGATATGCTACATCATATCTGATGACTGAAGTGCCAATTAAGATTGTCGACTCTTCTGAATAATGTGTTTGTACGGCTTTCTTAAGTTTAGTCAGTTGTTTCAACTCCTTGATGTGTTTGCATTTTAGTTTTCTCAGCTTTCTCGCTAATTTTTGCATATGATCTTGCAACTCTAACTGCAACGATGCCTGGGAACTTCTCAAATCATTTCGGAGTTTAACTGTATCTATAGTTTAAAAAGAAGTAGGTGCATGAAACACTGTACAGGACATAGTATAACTGAACCTTAGGAAACTAATCCTTAGGAAATGGCGTCCCATTTTACAACGAGTTACACAGACCGGAAATATTAAAATGAAGATTCTTCTTATAGAGTAGCTCGTATAAGAGTTAGGTCATTTCATTTTCACGAGTCCAGCTCGAGCCCGAGTCAAGCTTGAGTCACGAGTCAAACATGAATCAAGCTAAATAGCATGACCAATTGCTACGACCAGCTTCGCCACTGGACTCGTAACTCAATCTTGAATCGGGCTCGAGATGGACTCGTGAAATGACCTAACTTAGCTCGTAACATGTAAGACTAAGACAAAACATTTGACCAAACGCTTTTGAAAAAATATCAAACAAAATCCAACAACAATTCAATGACACGTAGCCTATTTTATTTGTTGGTTGTTTATAACACAATTCGGCGGATCGTAGATTTTGACTAATCTAATCAAACTGCGGTAACTAATAATTTGAAAATCGTTATTGTATATATTAAGAGCTCGGCAAACAGTAGACGATCTTCTACTCGATAAGCAGAATCTTCATTTTAATATTTTCGCTCTATGTAACTTACTGAAAAATGGGACGCCATTTTCTAAGGACCATATGCAAATTAGCTTTTAAGCGGCCATTTTGTCGTTAATTTCTGGTAATGAATACGAACGTGTGTATAGTGCATAGTGCATAGTGCATAGTGCATAATGTATAGTGCATAGTGCATAGTGCGTAGTGTATAGTGCATAGTGTATAGTGTATAGTGCATAGTGCATAGTGCATAGTGCACAGTGCACAGTGCATAAGTGTATAGTGCATAGTGCATAGTGTATAGTGTATAGTGTATATGTGTATATGTGTATATGTGTATATGTGTATATGTGTATAGTGTATAGTGCATAGTGCATAGTGCATAGTGCATAGTGCATAGTATATAGTGTATAGTGTATAATAGTGCATAGTGTATAGTGCATAGTGCATAGTGCATAGTGCATAGTGCATAATCATAGTGCATAGTGCATAGTGCATAGTGCATAGTGCATAGTGCATAGTGCATAGTGCATTGTGCATAGTGTGTAGTGTGTGCATAGTGCATAGTGTATAGTGTATAGTGTATAGTGTATAGTGTATAGTGTATAGTGTATATATAGTGTACGTATAGTGCATAGTGCATAGTGTATGTATAGTGTATAGTGTATAGTGTATAGTGTATAGTGTAAAAAGTGTATAGTGTATAGAGGTGTATAGGTGTATAGGTGTATAGTGTATAGTGTATAGTGTGTAGTGTGTAGTGTGTAGTGTGTAGTGTGTAGTGTGTAGTGTGTAGTGTGTAGTGTACAGTGCATACTTACCACGTGTCAACTTTGCAGGAAAGAACCTTCTCTTTAAAGGTTTGTAAATAAATTCAAACAACATACTCAACATAACAGCAATAAACAGGAGGATGATACTGATAAATAAACATTTCTTGTACATGATATATGATGGATCAATGAGAGATTGGGCACGTCTCACTGACTGACTTACGTCATCTTCCTACAAAACAACAAACACATTTAACAAATAGTTAATCATTTGGCGAGCTCCGTCCAGTGAGCTTTATATATAATTGGAAGACTAAGTTCTGGTCTTTGGTCTCGCAAAAAAGTGAAGCCAAACATGGCGGATATGATATGATTTTGAACGTTAGTTTCATGCAGTCCCGTACGCTGTATCAAAAAACATCCGTGAATTTTTAATTATCTATTTAATTCATTTGCTCAGCCTTGTCCTGCCACTGCTGGTTATAATTTCATGAATCTCGAAATCTTAGGGCGGCTACTTTCGGAGGGGCGGTTACTTTCGAGTTGTTATTTTTAGTATCGGCCAAGTTTTAACAACAACTGTACATTTTGCACAACGTTTCAAAGTTTTGTTATTTTTGATTAAATTACAAAAGAGTTGTTACTTATTATCTAATGATAATAATTTACCGTACTCGATACCGAATATTCAGATACCGCTATGGAAGAGGACGTCTGAACGATGACAAAGACAAACTTATAACTACTGTCTGAAATTCCTGAATCATTGATATTACTGTTTTAGACATATTTTAATCCATGCCATTCAAAATACATTGTTAAACCGATGTTACAACTTATTTATACAATAGTTATAGACATCGGAAGGGGCTACTTTCGGAGGGCGGTTACTTTCGAGATTCTACGGTATGCTAATACATTTGGAACCTCGTAACATGAAATTATAACCCCACTGCTCTTAAACATTTACCTACAAAAACTTTCGTCCTCTATAGAGAAAACTTTGGCCGAAAACCTTTTCAAATTTGGACTAAATCAGTTAGATACCTCGAACGTCGGCTCTTAGCCAGATACATGTATCTGGCAAAGACTAGAGCTTTCGTTCTCGGTATCAAAAGGCGGTGTTACACTATGCAATTTTTCGTGCAACTTGACTCGCAATGTTTCACCATCTTCGTATTTATGACAAGGTACGCATGCGCATCCAGTATTACATTGTGCAACGCTGAAAAAAAGTTGCTGCAATCATTACAGAAAGTAGAACTCGATTCAACTTTCTGCAACGATTGCAGCAACTTGTGTCGCAACAATTTTCGCCGTTGCAAGGCATGTTAAAATTTGCAATGGTTCGTGCAACTTGTCTCGCAACGGCGTTGCAAGACACGTTGCACGAAAAATTGCATAGCGTAACAGCGCCTTAACTCTCATTTTAATTTTATCACCAAGACAAGTTCGTTGTTCTAAAAACAAGCTATATTTCCATCTCCTTACAGAAGCCGAATATTTGGAACGATTCTGATTGGTTCCTTGAACTCAGGGCCGCAACCTCGTACCCAGGCTCTTCTCTCCCTACCCTAGAAGACAATATGTCATACATAATTCGGGGGGGGGGGGTGCCAACGCAAAATTTCCGAATGAAATAGTTTTAGTTGTAATTCAATCTAGCTTGTATAGTTGTATTAGTTGTTTTATATACGTGAAAGAAACAAAGGAAATGTCAAAGTACGCATTTGAGACATGTGGCCTGGGGACCTCGCAATATTCACATTCCCAATGCCCACGCTTGTGTGGCGGGTACTGGGAACGAGAATGGCGAATTTAGACAACGCGTGTTATATCAAATGACAAGTTTTCTGTTACCAGTATATTTAATGTACATTTAAACAGTATATTTTGACATAATAACTTAAAATAGTTTTAAAGAAAACAGGTCCCAATTTTCCGAATAGACCTGTGAAGTTGGGGGGTGCCGCATCCGTGCTCCATCGAGAAATTGAGACGCACGACAGTCAATCAGAAACGGTGTTACCAGTACAATTAAACAAACGAATATAAACAAATTGATTGATTGATAGACACATTAGTAGATGAACAGATCAACATGTAAACAAATAAACAAATAAACAGACAAACAAATAAACGTGTAAACAAATAAGCAAATAAACAAAAAAGTACACAAATAAAAAGAGAAAGGTACACAGCGCTAAATTCCGTGAAGTAATCAGTGTAAATTAAATCATTATTCTAATTTCCATCACACCTCAATCATATCCACATTTTCTTCAATAATTTGGAAGATTTCTTTTTTTCGCTCTTTTATGTGGTTTCGAAAGCATTTCTGTAGTTTCATTCCCTCGCCAGCCAAAACTACACCATAAGCGGAAGAATAATCGTAAATCTTATTGATGCGAACGCCAATCTTATCGAATAAATCTCTTCTACTTCCCAAGACGTATGCATCGATGAGAGCGCCTTGGACAAGGCGTTTGGATAAGGAGTCGTAAATATCATACAGATTGTTGTAAGGACGTTCTGTAATAGAATGTTTAAGACACTTCAGTTCCCTTCAGTTTCCTTCAGATCCCTTCCGTTCCCTTCCGTTCCCTTCCGTTCCGTTCCCTTCCGTTCTCTTCCCTTCCGTTCTCTTCCCTTCATTTCCCTTCCCTTCATTTCCCTTCCGTTCCCTTCCGTTCCCTTCCGTTCCCTTCCGTTCCCTTCCGTTCCCTTCCGTTCCCTTCCGTTCCCTTCCGTTCCCTTCCGTTCCCTTCCTTTCCCTTCCGTTCCCTTCCGTTCCCTTCCGTTCCCTTCCTTTCCCTTCCGTTCCCTTCCGTTCCCTTCCGTTCCCTTCCGTTCCCGTACTATATATCTTTCCGTGCAACTGATTTACAGCTCCACTCTTTCCACCATTCATATTTTACCTAAATCAAGTTTTCCATTTTTCCTCACTGCGAGGCGAAACTCGGATGAGTTGTAAATAGCTGCCACCTAGAGTTGAAACCAAAAAAGGAATGGAAATATACAAGTTAGTAAAGTTACAGCATAAGAATGTATTGTTGCAAGATCATTGAGACTATTGTATAATGCTCCTAAAACTTTATTATTATTATCATTATAATTATTATAATTATTATTATAATTATTATAATCATTATAATTATTATAACTATTATAACTATTATAATTATTACAATTATTACAATTATTACAATTATTACAATTATTACAATTATTATTATAATTATTATAATTATTATAATAATTATTATAATTATTATAATTATTATTATAATTATTAATATTATAATTATTATAGAGCTAGCGCTTGCTAGTCAAATTGAACGTCGCCACGTAAAGACTGCAAAAAGCTGGAAACACTGGAAAGCATGTCCATGAGCTTTGCTAGTCGTGATTAACCCATTACCTTTGCGCCATATAACTTCAAACTGGTGCTGACGACGTCAGTTGTAATATTCGAAGTAACAACTGACGTGTACAAGGCGATTACTATCGAGCCAATCAATATCCATAACACACCAATGCATCGAGCCACGACACTGCGAGGAAAGCGGTCTCCGTATCTAAGATAAAGCAGAAATCTTGAGTGTCTTTGCAGAGTTAATTTAATTCCCATCGATGTTAAGATCAGAGTTATTTCATTGTGTGAATATATATATATACACACTGCTGTAGTGAATGTTGAATGTGCGAGAGCTTGGATTAGACAGACGATACATGTATTACATAGACGATCGTCAAGTTCTTATCCTCAGAAAAATGATTCCGAGCCCGGACAGGAATCGAACCTGTAACCTTCTGATTGCCGGTGGGATGCTCTAACCACTCAGATGGAGAGCGAAGGTTATGGTTCGAATGTACTGGTTCAATTGACATACTGTAACTTTCACTATATATCAGTGATGCTTGGATGTGTTAATATATACACTGCTATCAGTAATGCTTGGATGTGTTATATATACACTGCTGTAGTGAATGTGGGAGAACTTGGGAGTAGAGCATGGACGATAGCATGGATGATACGTCATGCTCAGTCCTCAGAAAACATTTTCTGAGTCCAGGACAGGAATCAAACCCAGGCCTGGTGAGGGGGGGGGGGGGGGGGGTCAGCCTGGTCGTTGACCAGGGGCCCATGGCCAAAGGGGCCCATTTTTAAGCAAACGTTATACATTAAAATATTACAAAGAATATGTTATACATTATCTTAACTGTGAAGCGATAAAATCGTTTTTATAATAATCAAGAACTTCAGTTTTAGCATTAATCGTTACATTGCAGTGTCTGTAAACTCACTAATGGCACTGGCATAGGGCCCTTTATGGCTTTATCACTGCGATGGGGATCCTTTTTGGCATAATATTAATTCATAAATACAATCATTATTCATGACAGAAATCTGGGACTGTGGGACACTTCACCGCATCGGTATACGGCTCGATCTAGGGCGCATCAATACATCTTAATGCTTGATGTTATATTAATATACTGTTAATGTATCAATTGTAAAATGAACATGAACAAACATCAAATTAATCAAAATACATGCATGTTTTGCTCGTTAATTTGAATTTTTACTTTTTACTGTAAATCCCAGGTTAATGAAATTTAAATTTCAGAAATTTTGAAATCTTGTCTGTGATAAAAAGGACACATTTGGGAATTGGGGGGGGGGGGGAGTATTAGAGGGGTCCATAAATATTTTTTGACCGGGGGCCCTAAATTTCTCTCGGCGGCCCTGATCAAACCTCTAACCTTCTGATTCCAGGTGAGATGCTCTATATAGGGCCCAAATATTTTGGTGTTCAACCTCAAAAATCAAGAAAGCGATTTCAGATTTAAGGAGTAATTACCCAAGGGTTGTCATAGTAATGAAAGACCACCATACTCCTTCGTAAAGCCCAGCAATGAAATTGGGAGGAAACTGCTCGGAATTAGACAGGCTTTCCTGCAAGAAAGAAAAGTGACGAAGTAAAGAAGTGTATAATGAAGTGCATTCTCTTGAATTTCGTTCAACTAAACGACAACTTAACGCTTCGTTAGGTAACGAGACTTACATCGGTGTCAAATTTGTCAATCGGAATTTTCACATTTTACAAAATGATCCTAAGACGTCAACATATTCACCGATAACCCTTTGATACCTTAGTATATAGTGCCCTTAAACAAAACACAGCCGGAACATTTTTTTGCGACCGTTCCCGCTGCTACTCATGTCCTTTCCTCAATCCCACCAGAGTTATTACTGCCCACAAATTCGACCACACTATCCGTCATACGTTTCTATGCACGTCCACCAACATCACTTATTGTATTCCTTGCGATAAATGCCCCAAAATCGGTGAAACTGGATGACGACTTTCAGACAGGTTTGCTGAACATCTTCGTTCCGCGAGGAACAATGATGTTGACAAATAGCTCTAATTTTCAATAGCTCTAACCATTTGGTTTTAGACATGACAGTCTGTGGTATCAGGACTCAGATGGCAGAACGAAGGCTACGTTGTGTACTAGTTCGTATGTGCGACACATACGTACTGCTAAATATGCAGTATCGATATGTTTGTATATCTTTTCTATCAGATAAATCTATAGTGTTGTTCCCATAGTCATACCAACACGCTTGGTCAATAATTAAGCTGTTAATATATACTAAACTCGTGACCAAGATCTGGCTAACGGCATCAGTAGCTCAGTAGGTAGATACTTCATATATGGCTAAAGCTGGTTACTACATGTAAGCCTGTCCCCAACACAACTATAATCCTAACCAAAATGTTATCCAAAACCATTTTGTGATCCTAACATGAAGTGGTAAACGCTCAGTAAGCAAGAGCGCTGGTCTAGAGATAGATGTCTCGCGGGCTCAATTCTCAACCAGACGGCCTTGTAGTTGCATTTCCTATTTTTAATTTTAACTACGCTAAATAATAATTAACGTTTTATATAGACCAACTTACCGCAAGCCAGATCAGCAGAGCAAAAAGCCAGACTAAAACCAATATCAAGATCAGAATTGGAAACGTTTGAAACAGAGCGTTAAGAAGCAGTCTCGTTGCTTCCCCGTGTTCATCTTCCGGCACGAGAAACACCACGCCCGGGGATTCAACCAGGGGAATAAACTCATAGTGCTTGGAGTATTTAACCTGGCTAATTTGCCCGTATATTGGGAAGTGAAGTTCGGTATCGTCATCGATGGATTCTCGAAATGCAGACACTCCGTGCTTCAGAAAACCATGGTTCTCAAACAATGTCACCGTCGAGATGTGTTCTTTGCAAAACCCACAGCAAGAGGACACCATACGAGGAACGATGGCAGGAAAAATCCCAGAAATTTTACTGGAATTCTTGTAAATATATGGAGGGTTGATCCACCAGTTGGTGTGGAACGACGAACGACAGTTGCAAGTTTCTGAAAAATAAAAGGCTTATTCAATAAATATTCCCCTCGCAAGCGAGGGTGATAATCTCGCTGCGGCAGGGATCCATTTCTCACCGTGCATGGTAGGACCATTTCCTTATAACTTTATAAGAAAGTAAAAAGTCGTTTTGGGTGATCCGTTTGAATCGGACAATATTTTGGCACTAACGCGAAGCGGCCATTGACGATTTGTGATCTGACGAACTACATAAAGAGGTTTTTACGAAGGGTATACACGTTTGCTTAATATAATAGGCACGTATGTTATGTATTTGGACTCGCTAATTCCAAATCTGTTTCTAAGTACATAAACCGTTTTTACGAAGGGTATGCACGTTCTCGTAATATAATAGACACGTATGTTATGTATTTAGACACGGTAATTAGAAATCTGTTTACAGAATTAAAATCGAGTAAATATTGGCCGAGATTACCCTCAAAATCTACGTACGACGAAATGACTTGAGTTTGCGATTTGTTATCTATGCAGATTACAGAGCGTGCGCGGTCTGGGCCCTGGGGACCATAGATGGGGAAAAGAAACTCTAGGGGATAGGGGGGGGGGGAGGGGTTATTGCGGTACACGTGTTTCTAGTTTATCTTTATTCAACTAGGCGGATTTTCTGAAGGTTTTGGTGGGAAAACATTTTTGTTGATTTGAGCACAAATAGAAGAGAACTAGGTATCTTTATTACTGAAAAAATCCCGAACAATAAAGCATGCTGGAACATTAGTGTTGCTTTCTTTAATGCTGTTTATACTGCAAAAACTGACTGGTTAAAACAACCAATTAAATTTGAGTAAATAGTTTGAACCTAGGAGTATCATTAGATGTGTGAAGTTGATCGTCCAGGTTGTTGTAGTCTTGAGAAAGACTATTGTTGGTGACAAGCTACTAGAAACGGGGACAGGACTAATCACATAGCTGAACACCACGTACAAACAAAACACGATATTGACTGGGACTCGGCTGAATGTATCGCCTTTAACACAAACTACAAACAGCGACTTAACTGATCACAACAATTACCAACGAACAATAGACCTACCGACAAACAATAGACCTACCGACAAACAATACACCCATGCACACTTAACGCATGACGCAACACCCACTCACACTGATTATGACACAAACAACCGATGACGAACAATATTGGCCCACGCTTAACAACACCCACTCACACTAATTATGACACAAATAAACGATGACGTAATGAACCAGACGTATATATTAGGCAAACCATGACAAACACGCTTTACTTGATTCTGAAGATGACCGCCTCTGAAGATGACCGTCTCTGAAGATGACCGCCTCTGAGGCCGTCGAAACGTCAGTCACCAACAATAGTCTTTCTCAAGTCTACAACAACCTGGACGATCAACTTCACACATCCAATTAAATTTAGTTGAACTTTTTTTACGGATTGAAACAGCCAAATTTTATTGGTTGAAACAACCAAAATACGGTCATTTCAATCAAAATATTTGGTTATTTTAACCATTCAGATTGGTATGAGTCCGAGACAACCTATCAAATCGGTTTGTTTCAACCAGTCTATCTTTACAGTGTTAAACGCACGCATAATACCTGCTGAGGTTTGGTCAGATGGTCCATCGCCAATTCTAGTAAAAGCCCAGATTTTTATCTTATACGTGGCGTAAATTTCCAAATCTCGTAACACATACGCGGTCAATGTGTTAGGTCCAACAATGCGGATGGTTTTATTGACACGATACTTTAACGGTTCTCCAACTAGATGCGTTAACTCAAACTGGATTTTGTACCCCAGTAATATACCATGTATGTAATACGGATCTTTGATGGGTTTCCACGAGAGAGGGATGGTGGTTGCAGTTGCCTTCGACGTTGCAACAAATTCCTGTGGAACACGACTGGGGACTATAGAAATAAAACAATAATAACAATAACTATAGAAGGCACTCAGAGACTGCATACCTCTGCCAGCAGGTTGTACTAGGCCAATTACTCACCAGACCTACATGTCTAGCTATAAACTTGTCTCTCTTGAATGAATAAAATGCTTGATTGCATTTGTTCCGTTGAGTTCACCTTTTGGCTTTTGTATAAACAATGAAACTGACAAATTCGTTGTTTTGTGAATTCAGCACTTGTTTGTGAATATTACACGTAAAGATTCATTTCATTCATTTCTTCGGAGAAGAACGGAGAAGCTTACAGACAGATTTTTATCAATATTTCATCCAATTGTCAAAATTTAACCAAAATTTAATGGATTGGTCTTTGGCATATGTCCTTTCATGAAAATATGTTCATTAATTTTTGAGATATCCAGACAGACAGACAGACAGACAGACAGACAGACAGACAGACAGACAGACAGACAGACAGACAGACAGACAGACAGACAGACAGACAGACAGAGGTAAAAACATAACCTCTTGGCGCCTTTCAGCTAAAAGCTGGTATTAATAATAATATTTTTCTCTCTGAACTAGAACCCAAGCATAAATTACATCAGCTTAGTTACAAATTCTAATTAATTACATCTAAGCTTCATTATTAGTTGTTCAAGACAGTAATTTTTTAACTCTATGGCGCCAAATATAGTTTGACCCAATAATAGCTGAGATTGAACAGTCACGGATAACGCCTTTCAAAACATCCTTGTCTCTTGAAAATACTTTTAAGTTTGACCATACATCTTTATGAACTGTTCCAAGAGAACCAAAACATAGTACAAACAGTTTCGTGTCGTAGCCATTTTTCTTCAAACACTCCACCAATGGGTTATATCGAACCATTTTTGAATTTTTAGCCAAGTCATGATATATGTCAAAACATACCGTAATCTCAACAATTTGACAACATTTAGACAATTCATTTACTACAATAATATCCGGACGACGATGATGCAGCTCATTCATTTCATCTTTCAGTAGGGGAAACACTGTTTCTATATTCCTCTCAGACATAACACGAACTCGTCGACAGCACCTCCTGAGCATATTCACGACTATACTCACAATTCGATCGTGGCGTCTGCTGTAAAAGTTTCCAAATGTTCTGATACAACCATTTAACAAATGAGCCATACTTTCCGTTTTTTGACAACCAAAAGGACATAACGGATTATTTTCCCTATTCCAAATATATGTTGTAAATCTCGTAGGCAATATACTCAACCTGGCCTTCGCTACAAATCGAATTAGATGATCATCAACCTTCCAATTATAAAAGATTGAACTTGATAATTTCGGATTTATGTTTGTCATATTCAGGAACTGGCCTTGGATGGATAATTTTTCTGCGTCTTGTACATCGCGATCGCCACACAAGTTCATTAAGCGCTTTTGTAAATTATTTGGCGGTAATTCTAAACCATTAGCGTGAACGGTAATTATGTCATTTACAAATGTAATCGTTACATTCAGCTTTCTTGCATATCTAACCAAATCCGGCCAATCCGACTGACAGCCATAAGACGTACTTGTATGGAGAAAACCTTTATCATTTAATTCATAACCAAGAAAGTTATTATCTGAGTTTGTAAATTGTACACCACGCTTGATCATATCCAACTTCAGTGATTCCCGGGCAATAAAACGAAAACTCAGTATCTCGTGATTTAACATTTTTACCAAAAATGCAATTCTCGTAGTATGATAAACATCCGATATACGTTTCACACCCAAACCACCTTTCAGTCGTGATATAAAAACAAAGAGTCTTGTTGTTGAATGGTATAGGCCAAATAACTCTCGTACTACATTAACTAGATAAGAATCCATTTCCAACAAAATATTTTCCGAAAATCGCGTGTTATAAAAATGGTGAAGAACCTTCGCGAGGGCAAAGTTGTTGAACGCACTGCATTTCAGCATTAACGGAAGCTCGGAGTTTTTTATTAGATCAACTAACTTCTTATACGATGATACCATCTCTTCAATTTGGGATTGATCCTCACCAGATAGACTCAATGATTTACCAAGATATTTATATGGAACATTCTTTGCATAAACAGGAAGCAAGCAATTGTCAATAGAAATATCTGGTACGACATCTCTCTTTCCCTTATACCAATTATTCCCAGAACGACGGCCATAGAACACGGCGCACTTTTCAGGTTTAACTGCAAGACCAGCTCGAGACATTATCGGTTCAGCGGCAGATAACATGTCTGTAATCACATTCAATTGATACGAAGTCAAGGCAATATCATCTGCAAAAGCTTGAACAGGCAATGGATTTAAACGGATTTCAACTTCAATATTCATTGTTACCATGGCAACAGATACCATCGGTTTGCATACACGATCGATGACCAGAATGAACAACAAAGCACTTAAAGGGTCTCCAGTCTTTGTTCCTTGTATAATAAAAAAGCGCTCCGTCAACTCATGACCACATATAACACGAAATGATGAATGGCGATACAGATCTTCAATTAAACAACAGTAAATCATAGGTATATTGAAATGTTCTAAGGTCTCAAAAACGAACTGATGTTTCACACTACCAAATGCATCGGCGAAATCAACAAACACCATGTGAAATTTAGTACTCAGGTGGCGAAAGTCATCCAAGGAAGACTTGAGAGTAAATATAAGTTCTTGTCTATCTCTCTTGTTCAAAAAAGCACGCTGCCAAAAAGAAATTTCACTCTGTATGTACGGAATCATTCTATTACACAATGCCTTCGACATCACTTTATAAACTACTGGCAACAGAGAAATATCTCGTAGCGTCGTAAGATCGCTCTCCATGTAATTCTTTTTCGGAATCCTTTGTACCACACTCTCTTTCCATTGGCGAGGTAATTTCAAATTAATCAGCGACACGTTAAAAATCTGAACAAGTGTTTGCCCATCGTAATCCACGCCATGTTGGAACAATTCTTTTAGGTCTTCATAGTATACACCATCTATACCTGCAGATTTACCATTCGGTAAACTTTTAACAATTTCTTCGATGATCGATAATGTGAAATAGTCAATTGGATCGACCAATAGATCATCACTAACAAAATAACGGTACGAATCCTGTTGATAGAATAACTCACTGACATATTTAGGAGATGCTCTATAATATTCCTCATTTCGCTCTAAAGATACGGCAGCCGAAACTCTTGAAGGCCAACAACCATTGTTACATATAATATTGAAAGCCTTCTTTCGTTTATTTATCCACAGATAAACAAGTTTTTCTTTACATACGCGATGTTGAATCCTATCATTATCTTGACCTTTCAAAGCAAAGTATGGACGAATTGTATTGTTTATATAAAAGAGTTGTTTTTGTAAAAACTCTATTGACGATGTATTAATGTCTTTGTCTATATGTTGGTCTCGAGGGAAAGATTTGACAACTCGACAGCAGTACTTTACGAAATTTGCATTCCATGGTTGATTAGGCTTTCTCTTAAGGCGGAACTCCTTTCGCATGTAGAAAATACTTGACACGATTTTAGCAACCTTTATCCACAAATTGATGTTTCCTCTGCACACAAAATCACCGTGATTTATACTTCTACTCGCAATACGTTTTCTAAACAACAATTCTGCTTCTTCAAACTGACTCCATTCATCAGTGTTCAACCTTTTAAGATACGGGCTAAAATCACGTACAAGATGGCCGAGTTTAACTCCCGTGTAGACAATCTTTCCAGCAGCAAGAGCTTGCTTGTGTATGGCTTTGATTCTTGAAACATTAAACTTGGTCATATACACTCAATAGTTCAACTAAACTTCACGAAAACTTAGATGCAAGCATTAACGACGGCAGCTACGACGGATTATTAACAAAAACCAACGCTTCAGAGCGGAGCGTGCTTACGCACGTCCACCTTATAATAATAATAATAATAATAATAATAATAATGAAATCATTTATATAGCGCTATATCATGCATGCTTTACATCGTTTGACCAAAAAATAAATTATTAAATTATTAACAAACTTATAAAAAATGAAATAAAAAATTCCTAATACAATAATAATAAATTAATTTAACCATAAGCAGTTTAAAAAAGATAAGTTTTAAGATGTTTCTTGAGACGTAGCTCAGATGGTAGGTTGTTCAAAAGAGTAAGGGCAACTTTTGCAAAAGTGCGTCCTCCAAATGTTTTTCTGGATTCTCTTGGTATAAGATGAACAATGAAACTTTGAAATTAAACTAAATTATATTACACTTAAAACCTGTGTTGATTTACTGAGGGAGGAAATTAAAACCGGAGAAACTGGAGAAAAACCCTCGTAACACAGGCGAGACCAACTGAACTCTACTCACATGGACCAAGCTCGAGAACAGGGTTATTCCCAGATGGTCACACATCCAGGTACTAACCCTTCCGACCGATCAGGCGTAACTATTGGTTTCGGATTGCTAACACCACAGCGAGCGAGCGAGTGACACAATCACTCGACTCCAATAGCTCGTTCCTATGCTTCGCATATCCACGAGTTAAAAACGAAAAATCGTAAAAATGGTCAAAAATGCGCTTGTGGAAGATATAAACTAAAACGCTATGTTAGTGAATGCCTCAAACAATCCAAAGATGTTATTTTCATATTTCAACCGCTTAAATTCTGCTAACGCATTTAAAGTAGTACATGCTTACAATCTTCATCCGTTGATACTATGACGTCATCACTGTCAAGACCAGATCCCATAGATGTATATCCCACAACTCGTACAGCATATTTGGTGAACTTTAAAAGACGTGTAATCCTGAGAGAACGTTGAAACGGTGAAGCTACGGTGAATCTTTCAATTTTCGTTTCGTCGGATTTTCTCAAATAGATATGGTAACCTCGTATGATTCCGTGCATAAATTTGTTTGGGATACGTTGCCACATCACATTAATAGTTGTTGAACTCGTGTTAAATGCGATAATACTTACAGGTGACTTGCTAGGCACTGAAATAAAATGAAAGCATTTTAAGGCGCTGTTATACACTGGACAATTAATGGTGGTGTTACACTGTGCAATTTTTCGTGCAACTTGTCTCGCAATGGCTTACTGCTACGTTTCAGTTGAATGAAAGGGGGGTGTTACACTAGGCAACGATACGTGCAGTTGTGCGTTCTGCCATCCTGTGTGTTCGTGGTTCTAGATGTCTGCGAAAGAAAGTCGAACTCGATCCGGGTAACATTGAGATTGCCTGTGCGACAAGCAAGTTTCAATGACAATTGCATAATTTGTTTTCCGATACTTTATTTCCCAGTGATACTTTGTTTTCTTCTGTTTTGTTTTTCTTATAACGTAATGTAGTATAGTAACATCAATCATATAAAGTAGCGAGCTTAGTACTGTTTGTCGTATTGTACACCCAGGAAGAACTAATTCACTCTAATTTAATTGTATTTATTTGATGTTGTAAGATTAAAGTTGTTAATATTGAAGAAAAAAAACAACGATACGTGCAGTCGGTAAGGTGCCTAAACGTTTCATTCAAAAACTCATTAATGATTCATGAAGAAAACACAAAGGAAATCAGTACCATGTCCGTGGTTTTAAATGTGATAAAATTTCATCCTAATTTACCAAAACTTTAGCTTTGATTTTCTCGGCTTGGACAACGTTATTTTTCAAAATTACAACACCAACGAACTTACCAAATGGTGGTCATTTACCAACTTACCAAATGTTTTAAATCTGATAAAACACTGCTGCTCGTGTTTTAAATACTTTTATACTTAATGTGTAATGATTGAACCATTTAGTTTGTCTTTAAAGGGATATGGCAATAAAAATTATTTTTGCCGTTCTGGTTAGCAAATTGCCTTCACAGGGTAATCCAAGGAAACAAAACGACTCTTGTGAAAATTCACCCCCGTCTTTTAGATTTTCTTTAGCATAGAATAGTATTTCAGGTTCGAAAGTGATCATCGATGTAAAAAAAACCTAAAAAATTGTATTTTGAAGTAAATATTTTGAGCTCTGAAATCACTACTATTTATAGGCCACCATTACTAAGAACGTGTTCCAAGTGAGCCCGCAATTTCAAAAGGTAATACTGTTTGTGACGTCAGATTCTCAATGCTACGCCTGAATTTCAGTAAAGGTTACTTGTTTTCTTGTTTTCTTCGAGTAGTAGATGAAATGTCCAGCCTTTCAGACGAAGAATTTGAAAAAACGACCTTCATTTACTTGAAGAATTAGCCATGTGGAGTCTTCGCGTTGAGAATCTGACGTCACTTCGTTACGCTGGTCAGGAACATGAACGATTAATGGCGGACATAACAACTCCAGATTCGGAGTCAGAAAAATAATACTTGCCATCGTCGAATAGCAAAACGGTTTCGACCGAGTAATATTTAGAAGCTCTGCTTTATAAATACGTAAAAATATCGATAGGTAAAAATTTGATCGTAGTACCACTTTAAGATATAACTTAAAGTTCAAAAACGATCATATAGTTGACATTTAAATATTCACTTAAAGTTCCTTAAATCTATTAAGTTCCAATTAATAACACATTAATATTAGATCTTAAATGTTGCCTAAATATTGATTTAAGTTACCAATTTAGTGTACCATAAATTTTCATTTTCTTACCGTCTTCTGCCGTGCCTACATGGATGGGAGTAGAGCGAGGTCCCAGTCCTTTGGATGTGCGACCAGCAACTGATATATTATAGACTGTGAACTTTCGCAAGTCCGTGATATTCAGTGTTGTGTTCGTTGGTGGTACAAGCTGTACGCTTTGGTAAGCTAGTGTAGAATCATGTTCCTTTTTGTAGAACACAACGTAGCCTCTTAAAATTCCTCTGGTGCAAATGGCGGACAGAGGACGCCACTTGACCCATAAGCTTGCGGAACTGCTGTTAACAGCACTGATTTCCAATGGCGGGCCACAAGGAACTGAAACATACGAGTTGTAAAATATATACATTTTGGTTGAAGACATAGGGAGAGGTTTTTTTTCAAAAGGTCCTATCCCTGAAATTATAACCACTTACCCAAGCCGGAGTTGGTCCCAATTTTATTTAAGGCTCTTGGTGAAAGCCCAACCGATCCTGTATTGAGATTCACGATTCCGGTACAACCCGGGATAACTCGCTCTATAGAAATATCCCCCCATGGCCATTCCCTATATTCACTGAAATAACATACCATCTTCGTCAGTAGAAACAACGATACTTCCACTACGAACTCCTCCTTTGCTCGTGAACGCCGATATTTCAAAGGAATATTTTGTAAACATATTTAAGTTCCCAATAACTCGAGTCGTTTCCGCAGCACTGATGTTATCAATCTCCTTCCAAGGTCTGTCGAGAAAGGCTGTCTCTCTGTAAAATATGGTATAACCTAAGATAACGCCATTTTGTTCTTGTATGGGGATTGCGTACCAATGAAGTTGGATTGCCGTTGAACTTTCATTACGACATGAATGAAATTTAGGAGCTTCCTCCGGTACTGGAACACAGAAAGATATGAATTAGGCAAATGCAACGTCAGATTATAACCAAGGTGGCTCGATAGTCAAAATGGTATCATTTTGAGAGCACGATTTATCATACTACAGATTTTATATAGTCATATTTTTTTACATAAGTAGTTAACATGGTTCAATAGCATTTACAAAGAAAAAGATTTGGGTCCATATCTTTAATTGCTTAGCAGTCACACCCTTTTCCGCGAACACAACATTTTTAAAGGAACAAAACTGTAGAATGCGCCAATAGTTATCCAAACAGGTAAGTGCTAAGGGTCTGAAATTTTATGTGTGGTACATGCAATTATTGCAATACCAGAACTGTGCAATGACGAATTATTTTACAGATATGTCAATGCCTTCATATATTTTAGCCTTTCCCAAAAATGAGGGAGAAAAATGTCCAATTACATCTCTTCCAAAGGCCCTAGATATTTTTTGGAGTAGTCTAACAACAAATCAATTCATCATTGCACAGATAATACCTGTATGAACTCACAGTGAAAATTTCATACATATAGGTCAAATATGTTTGATAATATCACAAAAATATAGCATCTCGTTGCCTTCAAATTACAGAATTGGAGGAAAAACACTTTAAGGTGGCTTGATAGTCTAAATCATGAGAAATTGTATTTTTTCGCATAAAATATTTGTAATACAGATCTGAGATTCATTGTGGTTCATTGACATGAGTGGAGAAATCGTGTTTCCAATAAATCCAGAGAACCAATTTGCATAAAATCTGCCGCTTATCATAAACACAATTTCTCTAGATATACAAATGCTACAAGTGTAAAACGTTTCAATAATTAAGACCACCGCTAGAGTTATGCAATGAACCAAAATAAAAAAGCAATTTCTCACGATTTAGACTATCGAGCCACTTTAAAGGACATTCGCAACAAAAAACAACTACTTTGTCGAAGTAGCTAGTCGGAATATTAGCTAGACGAAATAAAGTAGTATGGCACTATAAAAATACGAAAATGTTCGTAATACAGGTAACACATTTTGACAGGTAACAATTTTGAATATGACCGTGACGTCATGTGCTGGTAAGTGTTGTATTTATTAATGTTGTGTTACCTATAGTGGAGCCATGTATTGCCCAGTTTATGTTGTAATAACAATCATCAAACTTACCATCCTCGTCTGTATAAACTACAGTTTTGTTCGACTTTCCACCAACCCCTTTGGATGTTAGACCAGCAACTCGAATTTCATATGCCGTATATTTATTCAGACCGCTTAGAATAACAGACAGGTTAGCTGGCAGAACTCTCTGAACATGTACGATATCATCTTTGAGTGCCTTGTAGAAGATGTGGTAGCCTAGTAAGATGCCGTTGATATCATCTTTAGGAATGGCTTTCCAACTAATGTTGAGCGATGTCGAGCTGGTATTGCATCCAAAAGGTTTTAAGTTTGGCGACGCCTCGGGCACTGTAAAAAAGAACATTTATTATATGGCTAGCTTGAATTTTCCGGTCTGTACACAACATTTTGCGAGTTTTCTTTCCGTTTTGTCGCTCGGTCTGTACGAAAACCACAACCAAATACTTTCGCGTACAGACCTCAATATCCTTTAAGTATAATGTTTAGAAATGTTAATAGTTTTACGGTGCCTGCTCTTGTACTCGAGAAATAACGTTTTCATTCTCGTATTTTATGCTTCTGGACGCCGGCCTGCAGGTATTTTCGAGTTTGTTCGACGGTTCAAGATTGATGTACAGCGGTAGTTTTCATTTCAATTTTGACGTCAATGACGTCAGAATTGAAAATAAATCTCCGCTGGACCTTGAGTCTTTACTTTGTAATCTTTTGTTTGTAATCTTTACCGTTTATATCAAGTTGACCGTTTATGTAATCTTACACTTACTTTATATTTGAATATATATATATACTTTTTCTATCCCTGATACATATATTATACCCTGATACTTTTTCTACGCCTTACTCCAACTTTTAACCCTCCATTCGGTTTTGCCATTCCTCTCGGAATTGAAACCTTTCTATTAATGCCCTCTTCCATAACTTCACCAACCTACCATCTTCATCAGTGAGCACCACAATGGCATCACTTGGAACTCCCACACCTCTCCTGTTTATCGCAGCAATACGAACACTATACCAGCTGTACTTTTTCATCTGCTGCAAACTACCAGTAGTAGCATTAATAAATATCGTGTTGTAGATATTCTTTGTTGCAGTCCCTTGTGCCGATAACTCTGTGTAGGTCACAGCATGGCCCCAGATAGGACCGTTTGCCATGTGGTTGAGGACGGGACTCCAAGAAAGACCGAGGATTGTGGAACTTCGATTGAATGCGGTGAAGTTCTGCGGAAAGCCAAAGGGAACTAAAATGCAAAAAGTGCACAAATTAATATATTTTGTTTCAATGGTCCGAGATTTTGTTTCAATATAGACTTTTTACTCGGGCTACTGTGGTGGTAGCCTAGTCTAGGTTTCGGTAGCATCCTGTATTATTTTTCGGCTCGACAAATTTCAATTATTGCATAATTCCGATTGGCTTTGCAAAACCACGCGGTGTGATCATCTCCTTTTTGGAAAGTTTTCTGCTCATAAAGAACAAATGTTACAGTATTAAGGTTTTTTTGTCGAGTTTTTGAAGAGGGAAAATACCATATTGACTATTGTGTTGATTCTGGGAGTACGAACATGAGAAAAAGGACTCCAGCTGACGCCATCCTTTTTTACGACACTTTTTGTAAGTCATTGGTAATGGGGCCCCGTATTCTAGTTATATATAGAGAGGTCAACAATCAAACTTCGGCCTCCATGTCTGCCATGTTTGGCTTCACTTTTCGCCCGGAACATAGTCCTCCAGTTATATATAGAGCTCACTGCTTCTGGTTAGTACTTATTCTGTGACCGACCCACGGTCCACGGATATAGGAATCAAACCCGCGGGTGTTGGGGGCGCTACACTGTGCCACCAATACGTCTAGCTAGTCATAGATAGACGTCAGTAAGCACCATAAATATTAACTTACCATCATCGGATGTGAAACTAATTGGTGTAACGTTATATGTACCAACTTTTTGGCTTGCATAAAAAGCATCATAAAGATCCATGACTCCAGCATAATATCGAGATAAGAAAATCACTTCTATAACTGCGACAACACTTCCTTTTCTACATGAAAAATAGTAATGTAATGAATAACAATACCATGAGTTCGATTTCGAACTAGTGTATGAGTTCATAGTTTGGACACTTGTGATATTTTCGTGTTGTTTTATCAAGCTCAAATCCTCAGAAAATATCTCAGATAGGGTATCGAACCCCCACCATTGATCTACCGAGAATCAGATGGAGAGGGAAGGTCACAATGATGTACTGGTTCGATTGATATATGTAATCGGTAATGAGAAGGTTACAGGTTCGACACATGTCTCTCTCTCTCTCTCTCTCTATATATATATAGAGGTATAGGTATATTTATTTCAGGGAGAGAGAACTTTAAGTGTTTGTCCATTACCTGAATTCCAAGATCTTTATTTCCTTGAATATATTTTTCTCATAAATTTCAAATATCTGGGAGAGAAAGAGAAGATATAATATTGTTAGTAATGAGAACATCCCTCGATCAAAACAACGTTGCAAATAATGAGGTTTATTATATTGGGTTGACAAAATTACTGCATTCTGATTGATCAAGAGGAGTGCAATTATTTTATTAATTTAATATACCCCCTCTATAATAGCTCACAAATGCGACAATCCTATTGGTTTACAAGGGTGCGACTTGAGAATTCACGCACCCTATGGAGAGATGTAATCGTAGATACCTATAGATACCTATTAGATACTATAATCACTCACTGTATACATGCACCTGAAAACGTTAGTGCAATTTTACGAGTGATTTTACTACAAATTATGTCGAATGTGGTTTCTTGAAACTTTTACCTATATATATATATATATATATATATATATATATATATATATATATATATATATATATATATATATATATATATATATATATATATATATATATATATATATATATATATATATATATATATATATATATATATATATATATATATATATATATATATATATATATACTACATTATATATTTACTATATTTATCATTACTATATTTACTATATATTTATTTATATATATTTATTTATTTTCTTTATCATTACTATATTTACTACATCGTCTATAGTATATATATATATATATATATATATATATATATATATATATATATGTATATATTGAAAGGATTTATGGTGAAGGAAAATTTCGAGTGTTGGAATAGATACATTTTAAGACCAAACCGGGACCAGTTGCGAAAAATGCAACTTAGCGGCCTTCCGGTAGGAATTGAACCCGCGACCCTGCGATTGCTAGTGCAGCGCTCTGACCACTGAGCTACGGAATATATATATATATATATATATATATAAATAAACGATAAACAAAGATGTTACGCGGACTGTCTATATACCGATCAGTCCAAATTACCATTGCCGCGCACGCTCGAACGCAGGGATAACTGTATAGTTGATTAAGCATTACATGTCTCGTGCACGCACGAACATATTTATTGTAATTTTTTCTCTTCGCTTTATAGTACCAGGAATCGAAATATTTTTTGAGGATTTGAGCTTGACGATCGTCCATGTATTGTTTGAGGATTTGAGTGGTTCGGACATCGCTGGTTCTCTCAGATTTTCTCTCAGATTTCCAATGAAATTACTTGATGCTTTACACATGAATGCATACTACCAAACTAAAGAACATGGTTCATGTTGTGTTGTAACCATAGTAACAGATTAGCTTCCAAACCTTTCCGTTACCATACAGAAGTCTTCATTTTCTTCCATTGCAAGCACCGTTTTTGATTTCAAACTTCGGTATTGCATTGGAAAAGCTATTGAAAAAGATGTTGAGAACTGCCAATTTCAACATGTTCTGCACATGAGAGAAAACAAATTATTTTGTTTTAGAAACTAAGAGGTCTAAAAGCTAATCTGTTACTATGGTGATAACATAACTTGAACCATGTTCTTTAGTTTGGTAGTATGCATCCACGTGCAAAGTTTCAAGTAATTTTATTGGATAACTTTGAAGATAAACACGAATTTTAGAATTGCCACAATGTTGTTTGCCTGCTTTGACGTCATCACGTGCCTATCACATATAACTGAATAGATCGAGAACGAAAATAGATATCGAAGAATTGTTAGCGCCATTCTTCATCATTTTAAGTGCTCTTTCAAACATA
This sequence comes from Chrysogorgia sp. JL179-B06, assembly GCA_035772405.1. NCBI lineage: Eukaryota > Metazoa > Cnidaria > Anthozoa > Scleralcyonacea > Chrysogorgiidae > Chrysogorgia > Chrysogorgia sp. JL179-B06. Next base: position 160,776 of record JAYKKM010000493.1, on the reverse strand, counting down.
GCATTATCATTTTTGGGGTCAGGTGCACTTTAATAATGATGATGAAGTTCAAGGTATGACAATGATGCTGATGATAACGAGGAGGAAGAGGAACGAGAAAGATTGGAAGGAGAAAGGAGACGAGGGATAGCATATAGTCTAGCTTGAAAAACGTAATCAACTTACAGAATTTTGCAATTCAGAGCTCAAAATTTGATATCTTCTGGATGATATGTTTAACAGATCGTCATTCCATCTCTCATCCTTCAGTTTAAATTTTATAAGAAATTCGATATCTACAAGAAGCAGGGAGGACAGTCTTCCGTGAATGATGTTGTTCATTTTTTAGGAGGCGATTAGATAAGATATGCTTGCTGATTGTCGCACCAACGAACTAATTAATCAACGGTCAGCCTAATAAATAGTGTTAACTGCACTAAAAGTCAAAACGAGGGAACCATTAAGGTGGCTCGATAGCCTAAAATCATGAGAAATTGCATTTTCTGTATAAAATATTTGTATTTTTCAGATCTGAGCTTCATCGTGATTCATTTACCAGCTATTGTGGTCTAGTGGTTACCACACATGTCTTTTAACTGGAAGACCCGGGTTCAAATCTTGGGTCGGACCACCACTCAAGACTTAAAATAATCGAGGAGAAGGTGCTGCCTTTGCAACAACACCAGCAAATAGTAAGACTTTCGGGTCTTCTCGGAAAACGACCTTAAATCCTCGGAATCCCTATATCAGTATGGTTTTTCGTTCTCCTAAGAGTGATAAACTGAATAGTGGAACGCTTAAAACATGAGCCTCTGGCTCGGATAAATAGGGCAACCTTATCCTGCGTGATCGACTCTAAATAAATCATGCTAATGCTCATTGCATAGCTCTAGTGGTGGTCTTGTTTACTCAAAATTTGATATGCTCAAAGTTTACCTGAGTGCATAAAATCTGCCTCTTATTATAAACACAATTTATCTAGATATGCAAATGCTACAAGTGTGAAACGTTTATGGGGAAAAATGCAATTTCTCATGATTTAGACTATCGAGCCACCTTAAAGGTTATATGAAGTGAATCACATGTGACATGTGCAATTGGAACCATCACATGTGGATAAATCACATTCGGGTCACATGTGGTTAGGTCACATGTGAAATTGGAACCATGAGACATATGTGGATCACACGTTGTTACATTACATGTGGTTACATCACATGTGGTTACATCCACATGTGGGAATGCAATCTGTTCTTACATGTGGTTCCTTAAATTTTCCATCTATTAATAGACCTTATTCAAAAATTATTTATTTTAGCCCTAATAGCCGCGTTTCAAAGGAAAAATAATTTTGAATTTCGTACACAGTAACGAGGCTATGAGCTAATTTATATGCATATAAAAGAATATTAAATTGGCAGCAATTTTCAAGCAAAGTGAAAAGGTGCAGTAAACTGCCAAGATTTTTAGTGACGAAATACTGACGTTTCGAGCGGAGCCCTTCATTATTTCGTCACTAACACTGTCTACGCAGCACTCTACTTTTTTACTATTTTGGAATAAGATCTATTGTCAAATATATGTATATGAAAATTTGACTGCCCCAACCGGGAATCGAACCCGAGGTCTCCGAATCAACGCATCGGCGCTCTAACCACTGAGCTATTGAGACACGGTCAGAACAGTCAAACATTATATACATATTTATACATCGCCCCGACTCTTAAATCTCTACAGGAAGACATCTCTCATCTTCGACGAAGTAGAGCGAAGCCTCTCGCAGGACTTCCTCAAGTAGCGAGCTTATCACCGGCTCTTGTAATGAAGAGAGGAAATATTATAATGGTCAATCCTCTCTTCATCTAAAGAAAATTAAGCCTCTCGCAGGACTTCCTAATCTAAAAGAAAATTGTTGTAAAGCCTCCTGTATACAAGAGCCGGTGATAAGCTCGCTACTTTTCGTCACGAAGATGAGATGCCTTCCTGTAGATATTTGAGAGTCGGGGCGATGTATAAATATGTATATGATGTTTGACTGTTCTGACCGTGTCTCAATAGCTCAGTGGCTAGAGCGCCGATGCGTTGATTCGGAGACCTCGGGTTCGATTCCCGGTTGGGGCAGTCAAATTTTCATATACATATATTTGACCATTAATAAATCCTCTCTTCATCTAAAAGAAAAAAGATCTATTGTGTTGGAATGCATGCATATATATGATCAGTTCTGTGATTATGTTACAGAGATCTTGGATGACAAAGATCTTGTGACAGAGATCTTGCGTGGCGTACCCTCTCTCCTCCGCAGAGGCTTATTTTTATTAGCGGAAGGTGCGTGCAAAATGGGGAAGCGCGCGGGGAGTGGATCGAGAAAAATCGGAGGCGCGCGGAGGACGACGGGAAGACGGGATTTGAGAAAAGGAGCCTCTGCCAGATAATGTGCGGTTCTCTGGTCAAATTCGCGGTTCTCTGGTCCTGGCACGTTCTCCTGAAATCGACGATAGTTTGAACGACGTACAATGTTCTTTGAATGATTTGAGTCTGGAAAATTGGTGTTTAATGTCATTCTGTCCAGGTTGTCGTTTTAATTAACATTAATAACAATTTTAAACCATCTTTTAGTTTGAAGTTTGTTTCTACTTTAATGTATATGCATAGTTGAGTGATTTACTGATTTGGCTTTTGAGCTTGAAGCTCCAATTGTTTTTTATTTTTGCTATACAAGCTGTCTTATAAAGTTGTTGTTATATTAACCTGCAAACTACCGAATGCTAGTCAATGTGAACGTCTAGTCAAGAGCTCGCTGATTTCTGAATTTGAAAACTCATTGGAACGGCCATTATAAATTGTTACCAGTGTGTTAATTGTCGTGGCACTTGTTATTATCTTGGATATTAATGTTTATCATTTTGGATATTAATTATTTGTTTGTTATCTTGGATATTAATGTATCCCTCGAGTCTGACCCAGTTCATCACTGAATTTGGTCGCCATTTGAACACGTTATCTGGCAACCTCGTACCCAGGGTCTTATCTCCGCTCGCGGCGGGCGGCGAGCGGAGATAAGACCCTGGGTACGAGGTTGGTTATCTGGCAGAGGCTTATTTTCTTTCTCTCTTCCCGTCATTCCTTGCGCGCCTCCGATTTGACTCCCGCTGCTTTTAATTTTCTAATAAAAATATCCATGATATAACTAAGCCTCTGCGGAGGAGAGAGTGGCGTACCAATGTTTGGGTCCTTGAGATCTATTACGTCAAGTCAGGTACTGGGGGTTCAAATTAGGGCTTTTTGGCCTAAAAATAGTTATATCGGAAACGAATAGAAAAAATAAAGAACTATAAGTATAGGTAATCATAAATGAATGCAATTAAGGATTTACACTACGAGTGATATTTGAAAATTGTACCAAACTTTTCTAAGTTGCTCCGCTACACGAGGGTGTCGTTCGAATTTGCGTCGCCTGTTCGATTAAAACATTAAAGATGTATAGGAGCGGCAGCTTGATTGATTTACCCTAGATGTTTTACATACCTGGACATGCTTGCACTTCACACCATCTTTGTTCCACCGACGGCCCTAACGTAGAGCAGTTTCGTCCCCCATAACGAGGAAAAGGATTGTTGCAATATCTCCGTCTAACTTGGCTTCCATTCTCACAACTTTTACTACACGGTCCAAACGCCGTCCATGCGCTGTAGTTTCCATGCACAGGGCATGGTCTGACAATACAAGGAACATCCTCAGTTGAGGAACCTAACTTGGAGCAGTCGTCGCCTCCAAATTTCGGCCTGGGATTGGAGCAAGACCTGTGTCTAGTCCTGACGCCTGCGCCACATGTCGCACTACAGACGGTAAATTGAGACCATTGCGTAAAGTTTCCATGAATTGGACATGGCTGTGGGAAACATTCCCGCGTCTCGATACTGGGACCGAGTGTTTTGCAATCTTTCCCGCCAAAGCGAGGCGTCGGGTTCGAGCATGTTCTGTTCCGTGATCGCGATCCGTTCCCACAGGTCGCGCTGCACCTCGTGAACTCCGACCACACTGAGTAATTTCCATCCACCGGACACGGACTGACGTCACATGCAACAATTTGGACGCGAGGGCCTAGTGTCGAGCAGTCGTTACCGCCGTGCATCGGGGCAGGATTTGTGCAGTTTCGCGTTCGCATTTTCGTGCTGTTACCGCACGTGCTCGTGCATTCCATGAAACGTGACCATTCTGAGAAATTACCGTGAACTGGGCATGGGAACTGGTTACACGACGCTGTCTCGGTATCCGAGCCAAGGCTAGAGCAGTTACGGCCACCAAAACGAGGTTCGGGATTGGTGCAATACCTTCGTCGAACTTTGGATCCATATCCGCATGTTTTGTTACAAGGTGTAAAACTCGACCACTCGGAATAATTTCCATGAATAGCGCAAGGTGCGTTGTTGCATAAAATCGTCTCGGCAATAGCTCCCAGGGCACTGCAATTGTTACCCCCGTTGCTGGGTTTCGGATTGGTGCATGTTCTGTTTCTGGTTTTCGTAGCATACCCACACGACGTGGAACACGGGGTGAACGAGGACCACTCGCTATATCCACCATCAACTGGACATGGTCCTAAATTGCACTGTCTTACCCCATAAGCCAACCCTAAGGTCGAACAATTTCTTCCACCAAATTGGGGTTCGGGATCGGAGCAAGACCTCTTTCGCATTCGGAAACCAGCACCGCACGACGTGCTGCAGGGGCTAAAAGCCGACCATGTTGAGTAATTTCCATCAACTGGACATGGATTAGTATTGCAATGTTGAACGTCGATTGATTCTCCCAGACGAGAGCAGTTATCTCCTCCATGTTGAGGGGTTGGGTCGGTACAGTTTCGTCTCCTGTGGCGTGTTCCTCCTCCACACGAAGACGAACAGCGGGAAACGTTTGACCACTTTGTGTATCCTCCAGCAACAGGACATGGGTTCTCGTTGCAGTGCTCGCTCTCGGTCGAGGGGCCTAGAGAAGAGCAATCTCTGCCACCATAATCCGAACTAGGGTTATTACAAAGTCTTGTTCTTGTTCTTGTTCCAGATCCACAAGATGAAGAACACGGAGAAAACGTCGACCACGCAGAGTAATTTCCATGAACTAGAAGTACACCAAATTTTTCTATCATTTCTGACCGAATAGTACGATTTTCTTAATTCTATTTCATTCCCCTGTCAACCAACCAACCAACCAACAAACCAACCGACCAACCAACCGACAGACCCAACCAGCCGACCAACCGACCGACCAACGAACGAATGAACGAACGAACGAACGAACCAACCAACCAACCAACCGACCCACCAACCAACCAACCAACCAACCGACCCACCCACCGACCCATCCACCGACCCACCAACCAACCAACCCACCCACCCACCCACCAACCAACCAACCGACCGACCGACCGACCGACCCACCAACCAACCGACCGACCGACCCACCAATCAACGAAACCGACCGACCAACCAACCGACCTACCCACCAACCGATCGACCAACAGACCCAACCAGCCGACCAACCGACCGACCAACGAACGAACAAACGAACCAACCAACCAACCAACCGACCCACCAACCAACCGACCCACCAACCAACCGACCAACCAACCAACCGACCAACCAACCTGCTCAGCACCTGCTCAGCACCTGCTCAGCATGCTACGGAAAAGGCGGTTCTCTGCGCTGGCGTCAAATTAAATTTAAACGCCAAATTTAACGCACCAAAAAACCGTTGCATATTCAGGACGTCGCAATCACAAACCCTTATAAATCCTAACCATTAACCTTATCCCGAATGTAACTCTTGAACATCGTATCCTTTGGTTAACATGGCAACAAAAAGGACGTCCACCCGTGCGTCCACTGTACATATATATACACACACACACGCGAGGGGATAACTATAAAGGACAAAACCAGTGGCCGATATCTTGAATTGAAAGCTACCTGCCACATAAAACGTCGTAAAACCAGAATTATAGTTTTGAAAAATAGAAAAGAAGTTTTTTTTGAATGGGCTCTTGTCATTCAGTATTTCCCAGCCCTTCTTTGAGAACCAAGCCAGCTCAATTCATATGCTCACTTACCTCTTCTTTCATTTATAATTTGACACAATTTTTGTCTTTCCAAGCTCTTAAACCATACTGCGAAATCATCCACGGCAATGGGCGTGGCCTTCTTTCCCGCGTGGTTCGCGCCTAAAAACAACTTTCTAGCCGGACCTCTTTCGGAATCCAAATTCTGTTCAGGCAGAGGACTAATCTCGGAACAATTCACAAACACGGCCAGTTTCCGATCCGCTGTTGGATTCCAAACAATTGCTATGTGGTGCCAAATGTTGGAAGTAAACTGCGTTTTGACACGATGAGTGGTGGTCAGAGTATTGACAAAAAATTCTAAAGATACTCGCTGATGTTTGAAAATAGTATTTACTGTAATTCCTCGACTTCGCCGATTTAATCCAAGTTGGATGAGAACGCCGTCGTGAAGAACTTCCCTGAGGTTCACCCAAAAGCATATTGTGAATCCACGGCGACAATCCTGTGGATTGGGGAGACAGGTATCGGCGAAATCCTCTAGGATAACGTGTGACGAGGAATTACCGGGCAGTAATTCCAAGGCGGGGTCCTCCTTGGGGCCTGGGATAGCGCGATGTCTTCCCACGATTCTTGATGTTTGTGTACGACGGAAATCAACAACGGTGTTGTTTAGCACCTCGTTGAAATCCCAATATCTATAGGTGTCGTGGAACCAAGGCAGGTGGGCTGGAAAAAAAACAAAATAAACAATTTCAACTGGGGAGTTATGACCGAGGAATACGTGGAGCTCTATTTAATATTTAATCTATTTAATTTTACTTTTATCTATTTAATATTTAAAGATATGCCTGAACCCAACGCTCTATCACTCTGGAAAATAATCCCATTGAAAGAGTCCCTAAATTTAAGCTCCCGGGAGTATACTGCCAGAAAAACTTAAAATGGAACAGCCACGTCGAAGAAATTCACCTGCGAGAATGTAGGAAGGCAAGACTTCCTGTTGACATTGGCATTACTATGTTCTGTTCTAAAATAAGACCACTCCTTGAATATGCAGCCCCTATTTGGGGTGGCTTGCCAAACTACCTCATAGAAGAAGTTGAGAAAGTTCAGAACAGAAGTCTATCTATCATAGGAATACCAAGAGACTCCCTTGAAAAGCTTAGCACGAGGCGCGTCGAAGCGACCAAGCGTAAACTGCAAATAATTATTGATGAGGAAAACCACCCATGATGTCCTAAGTTTATTACTATAATAATAATCATAAATATGAGATCATGAAGTATATACAAGCTTGCTGTGCCACTCTCTGGAACTGAAAGACATAAACAATCCTTTTATATAACCACGCTCGTTGAGACTTTTATAAATTCTTAAATATTTCTAAAAATGATAACAATTTCTTACACTGTACATTTGTATATGTTATATTTCATATTCTTAGATATCCTGTAAAATTTTTATATTCATTTATCTGCTGTAAAACCATTGTATTTATCCTCTAAAGATTATTATTATATTTATCAATCGAGAACGAGGCGAATACTTAACTTAAGGTAGCAATAAAGTTATCTGGTATTGCCTCGTACAAATGCCTCTTTCCTGTCCGGCTCAGTCAACATGGGTCATAGTACAAGAATGATGAAGTCGCGAATCGAAAAACACGGCACATGGTAACGCAAGATTAAAAATTGAAAACAGGCACACGAGATCCACTCATACGCTAATTTGATTTCAAACTAGTTTGGTGAGACGTAATGTTTGTGGGATTCTAAAATTAAATTAAATGCAGAACATCCAAAATTGAGACCTGTAGAGTTTGACCGCTGTCATCAAAATAACACTGTCACGAATTGGCAAGTGATGATTAGATCATCAAAATAAGTGTGAGGACATATTGAATATACGAAAAGGGGTAATAAGAAAACTTCAATATGTCAAAATATACTTTAGTAAGAGTACTTACATTATATTCATGGACGACGTTTCGGACAATGTGTCCTTCAGGTGAGATGGAGAATGGACACATCGTCCGAAACGTCGCCATGAATACACGTAAGTATACTCTTACTTATGTATATTTTGACATATTGAAGTTTTCTTATTTCCCCTTTTCATATTATACCCAGTTCTTTTGAGAACTTAGTAGCTTTCATATTTATTCTTATTACAGCTTGTCTCAAGCCGAAGCTACGCATGGGATCTCATGCCGTGACCAACAGTACAGCGAACTACGAGCATGTTCTTGCGATGACTAACTTAGATAAGAGGCTTTATAGTCACTTGGTTTACGGCTTTTTCATACTCTCACGTCGTTCTTGAGATATTTAGACTTATGTGATATGCTAGGTCCCTCAACTGAGGATTTTCCTTGTATTGTCAAACCATGCCCTGTGCATGGAAACTACAGCGTAAGGAAGGGAGGGAAGGAAGGAGGGAAGGAAGGAGGGAGGAAGGAGGGAAGGAAGGAAGGAATGGCGCCCGGCAATAACAACGAATCGTAAGCAGTGAAACAGCAGTGTACCGACAAAACAATTCTATTTTATGCAGTCCATTCTGCGTTGTACGTAAGTAAACGATTAGTTCAAGCTATACTTGAGATTTCCCCGTTTTCAATTTTCAAGGAAAACGTCGAATATCTTGGAGTTGACGGTTCGCTAGCGAGTTACTCAGCATTGTTAGTCCATTTGTACAGTTATAGTTTCAATGTTGAAGTAGTGAACTACACAATGCCGCTTTCTTGTGCTAAATTATAGTTTGTTGACTCTTCCATTTTATTCATCAAAAACGGTTTTTGAGTTTAACACATGCAAGAACTCATTAACACTTCGGTTTCTGAGTGAAAATGAAAAGCAATTACCGTGTCTTCGATCACACATTTTTCAAATTTATCGTTGATGTTGTTCATCTTGCAAGGTATCGAACTAAAGCTTAGATGCAGGGCTTTCTTACACATTATATTACTAAAGGTTGTGGTGTTATTGTTCAGAGTACTATGCATTTGTATATTTATAACTTCCTGTTACTTGGACAACTACCTTGACTTATTACGAAATACGACACCAACAGAAATTGGCAGCTGTTTTTCTTTCTTTCTTTCTGCTGATTATCCACTTTCTCTTTCTCTTTCGCTTGACAGTCGCATGGTATAAAAATACAGAGCTAACGTTGTCTAATTGCACGTAAAGTTCAGGTGGACAAACGCCTTGACGCGATTTTGAAATTTGACGCGGTTACGTACCGATGACAAGATAACGGCTCAATGTCGCGAATTTCTGGCCATGATATTATTGTCGAATGGCCACAGTTTATATAGAGTCCCTCGCCATGGTTTCAATAAGTTTAAAGGTAATTTTTTACATATATGCACGTTGTAAAGTAGTATAAACGCGAACCGACGGACCTTATTTCGATCATCAATTATTCAAACTTATATAAAGTTTTCTGAGTTTTAATTAAGAAGAAACGCATCAATTTAAAACGTATATTCTGTTTTCACACCTTGAAATCAATATAAAGAAAACCGACGAATTAACATTTTTATATATTTTTCACATGACTAAATTTTCTCAATAAAATGAGGATTATGTATTAAAGAGTTATTCATCTTCATATACACTCCGACTCAGTTATCTTCCCCCCAGGCACAACATAGACACCTGACTACATTTTTGGCGGAGGCGAAAAATAAAATATTTATCAGGTTTTAAAATAATATTCCTGCGAGGAGATATTTGCTAAACAAACAGGACTCGTGTTGCTAATTTCTCTGGCTCGGCCAAAGCAGCGCGTTGCAAGCTATTTGACTCGGGAAAAAGAAGCCACGAGTTGGTTGCCCGTGGAGGTGGTTAAAACAACACACAAGACATATACGAGTTAATAAAATTCCTACTGCGAAAACACAGCATGTCACTGACACATAATATAGAATGTCTTATTACATGACATAGTTATAATCGACAGGGTCGATCACTGAAAAACATTTCCGTTAGCTGAGTTGTAGTTTTACTATATATAATATTTTTTTTATAAATTATGTAGAAAGGATTTTACGGATATTTGGTGATAATCTTCGACACGTTGTCTGACTTGCCCAACCGTAAGATCAGGCTCGAGCGTCAGTATAAAACAGCCAAAGGCACGGATACGTCTAGAATTTAGTACTGTACTACGATACATTGGCTTAGTACGATCTGGGTTGGTATTCATAGAATAACAGCCAATACCTCCGAATAGATATTAGGATGTTTAACGTCTTAAGTGATGTATTTTCATTCCTTTTAGAGTTTTTTCATAGTAGGCAACAGTACAGGGTTATTAGTTTCGCAGATACTGCATGAAGCTGTCGTTGGCGTTATAATAGCGACCTTTAGATTGAGTACGAGTACGAGTACGAAGACGAACTTTTCTGCGCAGTGGAGAAACAACAGTGGAAAAGAACCATGCGCAATGATAAACTCGTCTTCGTACTCGTCTTCGTCCTCAAATCTAAAGGTCTCTAGTAAAATAGCAAGGAGCTTGACCTGTCGGAGATCGTCCGGAAATGGAAAACCTGCTGCATATGTATAAACGTAAACATCAATTTCGGGAAGGTTACCTTTTTCTTGTTCCTGATGCGATCCTGTGGAGAATTTCTAAAACATAATAAATATGAAGATTGACCATGAGAAGAACTATAATACTTGAAAAAACAACGATTCACATGGCAATAACAGATGTTTATCAATGATATCAGGTTCTCGTTGAACTCACTAACCAGAAAAAAACAGAAACAAATAACTGGAGACAATAAATGCATCTCTGATCTCTATTAGTTTTGCGCCGTTTATGTGACGTATATATACATATATATATATACATATATATATACACTCGTTAGATTTCTGAGAAATAAGTTCCGAAGCGCTTATAACGGAGTGTGGTTACATGAACGTCTGGCAACGAACGAGGTACCGCTCTCCTTTATTATGTGCATTAAGATTTGTATTAGGTGTAAGCCCTCAGCATAAAACAACCAATGCCCTACGCCGCTCGCAACTATTAATTATTCACAGGGAAAGACTGGAGTGTCCGTCTATTAACATGGGTGGTCTGCCAAACACAGCTGTTTCTGCTTGCCTCAGATGCAAGATGTATTTTTCAGCTATATTGTTCAAATTTTCTAGTTTCAATAGTTCTTAACTACTGAGAGTAAACCTGATGCAGAATTAAGTTATGGTTATTGTGATTAGCGCAGGGTTAACATATATCTAATCTGACATTTTGGTTTACTGATGATTTGTTTGAGTAATTTAGCCGAAACGTTTCAACACACTAAAACGTTTCTAAATTAAAAAAAAACGTAAACAAACGATTTGGGCACGGCCCTTCCAGCATAAACCGCAACTCATTCGTCAGTCGCTTTGAATTTTGCCGAGTTTCCAAATCACACATGCCACATGTGTTAATATACACATTGCTGTAGTGAATGTGGGAGAGCTTGGAGTAGACAGACGATATATGCAGGACGATCGTCAAGCTCGTATTTAGAGCCTCTGAAATGGCTAGAAATGCCTCCTTTTTGCAATAATAGCTTCAAACAACTTGCAATTTTTGGATAAATTTAATGGTGTTAAATCACACTGTTTCTATGCAGAACTTTTTATTTTGCTATATTACAGTTTACGACTTGTTTTGTATTCAGATTTATAATGAACATCAAAAGATTTATGTACAAAAATAAGCTTGAAATGAACGGAACAATGGAAACAAAACTTAACTATTATTAACTATGGAATATAGTTCAAAATACAGTTATACTCATTCATCATTGTGAGGGCTTGTAAGTGCATTATGAAGCACTTAATTTAGTCACTCGATGAGAAGTTATTTTCAGTAAATGTTCCAAAATAATCGGCGAAAATAGTGAGGGGACTATAGCCCACCCTAGGCCCCGTGTTCCGCGGCTCGGTTGCTTTGGAGAGAAGTCTGGGAGCAGCCTCTCTAACTATGCAGGAAATGTCATTTCAGGACTTAAATTTTCACAATTTTCTCCTGAGTAATATAGGAGAAAACCGTACTCACCGAAAGAAAAATCGTTTTTATTATTTCTATATAGTTGAATCGAATATGGATTATATAATATTATACACTAATACTTCTCGAGAGTCGAGACTACTATGATTAATTTTAAATGTTCTTGTTTTTAACATATATTTTTTTAGGAATAACAATAGCAATTTGTGTTCGTCAGGGGGTTATGCATTAAATAAATAATCTCACGAAATGGCGTCATTTATGACATCTATATATGACGTCAAATTTCATTCCGACAGTTATATTCAGGCACCCTAGAAAAATTTCGCCCGTACGCCTATAGCCTGTTTTCCACCATTTCGCTCGCCGCTAGCAAAATATTTCCACAATGACATCATTTTTTTCAGTTGTCGACCAATGAAAACGGAAACAATTATGTCATCGGCGAACGGGCAGCTGATGAGTTTTTTCGATGATAGGAAAAGAGGCTCAACGTTTGGCCAGGCTGGCAAGCTTTATAAGTAATATCTAAGGTGTTTTGAGGAACCAGCTGATAATTTTGATTGAAATTTGACGGTTAGTTTTTCGGTCGCTATGGACTCCTTATTCCAAAATGGCTACCAATTTCATATCTTTTATATGCATATAAATTATTTATTTATTTAGCTTCGCCTCTAAAAATACATAGAAGAAGCAGGGTCGCCACAACAGTTAAACACCAATTACAGTGGGCCCTTACAAAAATAAAATAATAACTAATAACAGCAAGTTATGGGTTCAGTGAGGCTTCGCGATGTGTTGCACTTTAGGCAGACAGTTTTCCAAGTTCGAGGATCGTCAACATTATAACAGGATAATAGAGCATAATTATAATAGTGATTTCTTAAATTTTTTAAAGTTTAAATGATCTAGCCTTAAGTGTTCAGGGAGAGAGTTCCAAGTCCTAGTTGTTCTAATAAAAAATGAGCGATTGAAAGTAGTTGTTTTACGTTTACGTCGACGGAATGAGATTGCATTGACATTTGCGGAGGATCTAGTAAGTCTTAAGGGAACAAGACGTTCGGGGAAGATATCGCTTGAAATAGGTACAATATATATGCTATTGATGGCCTTAAAGAAGAACAGTAAGTCAAGATACTCGTGCCAGTAGGAAAGTGGTTGTAGTTAGAAACGACTCTGTCTTCGTAGGATTCTTCGCACATATATGGTATAGCTTCAAGATACTCTTGATGCTCGGCGTTGGATGCGCTCTGTTCGTTTGATAAGCTCGATTGACTGCGCGGGCACCAGTCCTTATAGCCTCGTTATTGTGTATGAAATTCAAAAGAAATTTTCTTCCGAAAGCATGCAGGAGATCTCGCAGAAATTGGCCTTTATAATGATCTTATAAAATATTAATTAATGCGACCTAATTTATCAATTCCTTATTACCCTTATGCTTCTACTTACTTTGGGACCGCAGTAATTGGCGATCTCTGTTGTGGCCACCCTGCTACATGTACAATAATTATAATTTCAAAAACTCATTAATATTCATTAACCAAATTGTCCAATCACATTTCCGTATTTAGTCACGCGCAAGGCTTTTATACCTGATAAAAGTATTCATGGGAATACTAATCAGCATGAAAATTATATAAAGTCTTTACGAACTTTATATAAAATTCCTGCTAATTTGCATTTCATACATCAACCCAATTTACCTCTATAGAAAATAAAAACCAGTACACTCCCTAGTGATTACAATCAATTGTTTTTGAAGCTATTTAAATATGATAAAACGCTCCTTCTTGTGTTTTAAATACTACATAACCTCAGTAAATAACTTTATTAATCCTAATTACTAGACATTCTAATATTTGTGGCGAAACCAAATAAATAAGTAAATAAATATGTTGTCGGTATACCTAATTGTGGCCTACCAAGGAACATGGCGCCTCCTTTAAGCAAGCAAAAGTATTCGGCAATATTTTAGTTTCCCTACGGCTACAGTTCGGCTACCAAGCACCCTATCGCTCCACAACTTTATTCGGCTCTCGGTATGTTTTTGCCGGCCGATGTAAAGGCCAACTTTAGACGTCGCACTTCACTCGACTCGAATATTTAATTAGAGTCGACTCTAATATGAAATTCGAGTCAAGTGCGAGTGCCCTAGTCGCATAATGCGACTCAAGTGCGAGTTGGCTTTATACGTCGCACTTTTGTTGATTCGAATCAAATAGGTTTATTCCAGTCCCCGCGCATTTACTTACTTGACGCATGCGTATTAAATTGCATATATTTACATTTGGCTGATAAAACTGCGAACAAGTTCGAAGATGGCAAATAATTTCGTTTGCGAATTAGAATCAGAACATGCTTGGGAACAGGCAGTACATGATATTGATAAGATAGACGATGCTGCTGGCGACGTGGAACGTGTTGAAGAAGAACCGGACGATGAATCTTGTTATTAATAGATTAATAGATTCGAGTCGACTGAAGAGCGACGTATAAAGCCGTATTAGCCGTTGACGAATCCTACTCGCACTTAACTCGAATAGATTCGAGTCAACTAAAGTGCGACGTATAAAGCCGTTGACGAATCCTACTCGCACTTAACTCGAATCTATTCATTAGATTCGAGTCGACTAAAGTGCGAGTGAAGTGCGAATAAGAGGAAGATTACGGCCAAATTTCGCTAACTTTAACCTCGATTTTCTCACAAAATATGGATTCGTTTGAGAAGCAAGTTCTAATACTCGTAATTGTTCATCCTCTCATGATTTCTAAATACGAACAAACCGGTTAACAAAACTTGGCTGCGCCTCGTATTTTCAACCGGCTTGTCCGTATTTAGAAATCAGAGGAAGAACGCTTACTCGTGTTAGAACTATTATACATCAAGTACTCCTCTAAAGGTTGGTGTCCTGTCGAGTAATTGTAATTACGAGCTTCATATTAAAAATGCTAAAACCAAGAACAAATGTGCAATTGAGAGATGTCTCTCGTATTATGGAGCTGAACTATGGATTAGTAAAGTAGTATAGTACCTACTCATTAGGCTTTTCTCGATTGTGCCAGTAAAATTGGCACATTATGCTACTAGCAGTGCTCGTTTTTTGTCTAAATTATGCTCGAATTATGCTGGTTTACAAAAATTATGCTCGTTTTTATTAAATTATGCTATTCTAAAATACACTAGAAAGGTCAAAATTTAACGTTTATTGTTAGCGAAAGCAAGTTTCCAACTTTTAAATGATCACTTATTTGTCCTGAACTGTTCTTAACTTAACTTAACACAATATAAAGTATACTTATGAGAGGTAAGTTATCTTCCGGCGTGGATGACGCCATTTTTTATTTTTGATGTGAGCGTGGAGTTGTGGACTGGGTCCGATATTACGTGTACTTCCGGTGCTTACCTTTGGCGGTTTTTTACGTTTTTTGGCCTGCCCTGGAGTGCCTGGACTACTGGACTACAATAAACCCAGGCATGAACGACCAAACTACGAAAACGACCAAACTACGAAAACTCCGACTCACAGGAAATTAAAGATGGAACTATCGGTATATTGACTTCTAGGGGGTCAATGAAAGTGGGGTTTAACTAAAAGAATAGTATAGAAAGGCCTGGCGTACATCACACTTCAGTTCCTCTGCTGTATATCTCGTGATTTCGATTTTAGAACAGTAATTTACTGTCTTGCCGAATTGCCGAAAAAAGATTTGCCGACAAAAGTTGGGGTTTGCTGATAGATGAGCATGAAATCTTGTTGGTCAGCAGTCACATTAACTGGATAATATCACGGGAATCGAGGTGGGAGTGTTACGAAGACACTTCAGGTGGGGGGTTAGGGTTAGGATCTAAGCTGTTTTAAGGGTTAGCGGTTATTTCATGGTTAAGTGACAAAATTCTGACGATTATATATACCTCGATTCCCTCATGCTCATGGGTTATAGCAAACCCCACAAAAGTTTCATTTGCCGATAAATCCTTTATTTGCCGACAGAACTGGTTTTGCTGGGGCCTGGGGGGTGTCACACACCCCACGCCCCCCCCCCCCCCTTCGCGACGGCCCATGAATCGCAAGTACTCTTATACTTAAGTATTTTTCGACACATTTAAGTTCTGTTATTTCTCGTTTTCATATTATATCCAATATAACTATACTGTTATACACATAATTTGTATAATATCTAATATTCATTCTTTTGTATTTTTATAATCCATTTTATGAAGACCGCAGCTTCTTACGAGGTGAAGGACTTATCGTCTTCAAAGAAGTTTAAATAAAAAATAATTGCCAAATTATGGTGCGAGTTAAACAAGATATACGATCAATGAAATAAAAAACGTAGAGAGAAATTTCCTTGAAGACAGCTCGAGGCGCATACTGATCGCAAGTATTGAAGTATAGCCGAGCGAAGGTCTTCGTCAGAGAGTGAAAGTGAAGAACTCGCACCTTAATTTCGTAATTATTTTTTATTAAAACCTTTTTAAAGACGGTAATACCTTCACCTCGTTAGGAGTGGTCTTCATAAAATCGATTATAAAAATACAAAAGAAAATTAATTACATATCACATACAAATTATGACAGTATGTATAGTTATAGTTATATTTACATGTGTATATATAATGAAAAATATTAAAATACTAAAATCTAAAAACAACAATAAGAAATATTAATAATAAACGATTAGTTATACCCAAAATAATAGTTCAACAGCGCTGAAACATGTACAGTGATATACGGAAGGTTTTTAAGATGAGAAGGAACTATTTTTATTTCGTCAGCTGCATGAAAACCGACATCGCTTAAGCACATTTGTTAATTGGTTTTAGCATTTTTAACATCGAGTAATTGCTATGTAGCTCGTAATTAAAATTACTACACCATTTAAATCCATTTTTCATATAAGAAGGAATTTTCCCTTTCATTGTCTTTCGAACTAATATCAGCTGGTTGCCGCGAGTCGGCTATATTCCACCTTTAATTAAGCTGTCGCGTCATCTGCCTGAAGCACGCCTTGCTCGCCATAATAATATTCAATTTATATCTACTGTATACCTGACAAGTATAAATTCATGCGACAACTTAATGCTCATCCATGGGGGTACGTTGATCTGCAGTGTTTTCATCGAGAATCACCAGCATAACGAGAAACGAATAATCATGATTACACTGATCATTACTTAAAGCTAATCTACAAGTTATACGAGTCGGCGGTTTTCTTACGACACTATAATAATAATAATAATAAAGACTTTATTCAAGTGTCAATGTGTTTAGCATTTTACATACTAATTGAGGACACTATGTATCTATCAAATCTATGAGTTAAAAATCCAAAGTAAGATATATAGTAATAAATTTGCTAATTAGTCTAAGATATATCAGAATATGTATACATAACTACTACGTCGAGCAGAGTTCACAGTTATTGCATCGGTCTTCAAGTAGACTATCAATGTCAATGTCTCTAATATTATATTTAAAGGAGCCTAGACTAGGCTTGCATCTGTCTTTAGTACATAGTTTAGACCAGATATAAGGTCCTATATATGCCAACGAGTGTTTACCATACCGTATAGACCTCTTTCATAATGGCACCCAAATTAAATATTCTTTTATATTCATTTAAATTCGCCTTTCTGACCTCGTTCGTGTGTCAAAATTCCAAAGAATCTTCGCTTTGTAACGAGGCCAGAAAGGCTAATTTGCATGCATATAAAAGAATATTTAGACTGGCCGCCATTATGAAAGAGGTCTATAGTGTCAAACCGAGGTATATTAAAGTCTACATTTCTCAGATTGTATTTCTTGTCTTTCAAATCAAATAGTTCTGTAATGCCAGTCAGTATAGTCATCCTGTCGTGGGCAATCGTTTCTATATACATAGCACATTTCCTATTTGTGATGCGACGCCATTCGCAAGGAAACACAGTATAAATATAGACACCCAGGAATAAAACGTGGACTACTTTATTAAAACAAATAGCAATTAATTTGAATTTGAATTTAATGAATTTGTCACAATTACATAATAAGAAAGAACAAATCAGTAGATAGTATTTTACAAATGTGACAGGGATAAGAAACAGAACTTGCGTTCCAATTGAGATCAAATCACCCTAAATATAAGTAAGTAGTAATGTGAAATCAAAGCATCAAAGTTATTTAGGTGGACAACATGTGGCAACTTGGCTTTATATATTGAACCAATTAACTATGATTGAATACAATTTCAATTTAAAGGTAGATAACGAGTTACATGCTTTATAAATATGTAGAGGAAGAACATTCCACATTTTGGCTGATCTAGGAAAATACGAATTACGGAAATAGACCTGTTTGTGATCAATTTTTGAAACAAGTTATTTACATGGAAGTTACGTGTGTTATAACGAGGAGCACGAATGTAGATAATGTAATAGTAGTATTAAGCTTTATTATATAAAAGCAGTGCTTTATAAATATTTCCGCCACGAATAAATTCAATTATTATGTAGATATCGACTAGGTTAGGGTTAGGATTGAGATTAGGGTTTATTTATTTATTTAATTTAATATTTATACAGGATGCTCCGCTCACCAATGGTGGTTTTCAGGGAGGTCCTGTCGTAAATATATAAGTAATGTAAATACATGATAGATTATAAAACTATAAGAAGAGAAACGTTGCGCTCAAACAAATAAAGTAATTTGAAAATTGGTGTGGTTAGAATAGTTTCTTTAAGTTTGTTTTAAAATATTCTAAACTTGAGGATTCCCAATTAGGTCGGTTGACAATAAATAGTCCAATCGCACACAGAATGATACTTCATTTGCTGTTTACCCCCCAGTTGGTACGTGGTCGCGGTAGATGAAAATTGTCTCGCCGACGTGTGTTGTCATAGTGGTGAATGTTGGAAGTCTTCAGAAGTTCAAAATCAAAGTCTGCGATATGGTTGACATGCTTAAAGGGACACTCCGGCCCAAATACAAATGTAGTTCATATGAAAGATCTTACTGACTTTAGATTATTTCCAAAGTTTCAGCATTCCTATCAATTTAGTTAAGAAGATGTGGCTAGTTGAAGTTGGAGAGTTTGTCCAATTTCGACGCCATTTTGTTTCTCAAATATGACGTCACTGAGTGACGTGATCTCGTATTATGCCTAAGAAGCTCCTCTACTTTCCTGCATGATGAACTAAATAGTTTATTTCGACTAATTTTCGTCCAAAGACCATTCACAATAACTATCACTATGTGATCGCCATCAAAACAACTCCACTGACGATAAAGAATCACTCAATGACGTCATATTTTCAAAACCAATATGGCGTCAAAAATCCACAAATTTTCAACTTCAACTAGCAATATCTTCTCAACTAAATTGATAGGAATGCTGAAACTTTGGAAATAAACTAAAGTCAGTAAGATCTTTCATATGAACTGCATTTGTATTTGGGCCGGAGTGTCCCTTTAAAAATTGAGAGACAACGATGGTAGCGACGACGAAGAGATAGTGGTTTCCAGTTAAGAGATTTTAATGACATAGTAGCAGAGGCGTAGTTATAGGAAGATCGATTGGTATTGATCGATTGGATTGGTAGTTCTAGAAAATGCGAAGGTCCTTTTGAGTCATCCCTTTTAGCCTTCCTATATCTCACTCCTTCGCTAATTCACTCACTTGTGAGATATCCTGTTCAATAGACAATACTCTGTTCAAATTTCATATATTTCCGCATTTCATAATTCCATATTTCTACATACATATTAAAAAATATAAGATTATTGCAGGCTACAATATAAGTTATAGTCTATATTTTGCATTGCATACAAGAATACTCCTTTTCTAAATGGTATAACATTGTTGTTTTCATGATCCAGAAATTAGTTTTATTAGTTTCTAGTTAGAAATATTATTTCCCAGGAAATAATTTTCACAGGTTTTATTTTGAGAATTTCTTACCTATTGGTTTTTAAAAAAGATCTTATCTACACTCTGCTTTATCGCTATTTTCATATCAGTTCGTCTTATTCCATTTTTCACGATGAACGCGAGAAGCTTAAAATTTTACTTAAACAAAATGATATCCTGCCAAATTTCTCGACTATTGTTTCCGAACTTTTTTAAAGTGCCAATGAATCGAAAATTAAGTTTGTCTTATTTGAAAGAACTCTTAAAACAATGAGGAATAACAATTTACAGCTCTTCTATATTTAACTTACCTCTTAAGAAATCACTCAAAACTTTGTAAGTACAGCTCATGAAACAAAACATCAAAGACAAGCTTCAAGTGAGTTCGTTCAATAATCTTTAAGATATACAGGATTTTACAATGTTGTGTACAACTTGCTACTGTACGTATATATATATACGTATAGTAGCAAGTTGTACACAACATTGGAAAATCCTGTATATCTTAAAGATTATTGAACGAAATCACTTGAAGCTTGTCTTTAATGTTTTGTTACATGAGCTGTACTTACAAAGTTTTGAGTGATTTCTTTTAATAATATTGGAAAGATATATACATGATTTTCTAATGTTGTGTATAACTTGCCGTCATAGATCAGCTCATTTAAATATCACATAAGTCTAAATATCTTAAGAACTGAGTCATGAAATATGGAAGATCTGTAAGTTGTTATTCCAGTCATTGTTGCTGCCGACCCTCAGAGTAAATGTTGTTCGAATTAGATGTATGGCGTTCAAATGGTTTAGATTGTTATCGAGTGGAACACGGCAACAAATGAAAGCGTCTTAATTCAAGGAGACACTATAACCTCAATGTTTTTGACAACAGTGACATCCCGCATGATTTCCGCATGTTATTTAATATTAGAAGGGTATTCCCGTACGTTCGTTTTGAAATATGACCGATTTGAAATATGACCGACCGCCAGATAACTCGGACGTTCAATTCAGCAAATATTACAAACGTGAAGTTCGATTTGGCAAGAGTGTTGCTTGAATGGAAAATGTATAACTTCGCGAGGCTTGCTCTTTCGAGTAAATGTTGATCGAATTAAATGTATGGCGTTCAAACCCTTACAAAAACTCCAATAGGAATTCCTATAGGAATTCCTATTAGATTTTTGTCCAAATCCTACAGGATCCTATAGGAATTCCTATAGGATTTGAAATTTCTTATTGGAATTCCTATAGGAAATCCTATAGGAAATTTATTCCTATTAGATTTTGGCCCAATTCTTATAGGAAATGCAATTTTCCTATAGGAATTCCTATAGGATCCTATAGGATTTTTTCGTAAAGGAATGGTCACATTGAAACGCGCCATAATATGTTATTTTAATATTACAAGGCTATATGATCGCCTTAGCTTGATACGTGGTTTAGAATCTACATTCTATTTATTTTATCCTCTGCAGGAGCAATGACAGTCAGAGATAACCATAACACCTTGCTCTAGAACATTTCTAGCATCTTTCTGCTGGCATGGCTGATCCTGAACACTGCTCCAACCTCGTACCCAATGCTCCTGCGTCACTCCAGAGGCAGTATTTCACTTCTGATAAGAACTCCTAGTTTTAAGAGTTTTTTCAAATAAGATAAACTTAATTTTCGATTCATTTGCACTTTAATAAAAATTTTCAGTCCTCCGGTTAAAATCCTTAATATTCTTGTGTTTTTCTGCTCACCTGTAGCGCTATTGCGTCATCTGCTGACAAAGTACGTGCTCGCCATAATAATATATGCAATTTATAGATATACCTGCAGGACAACTAGAAATTCATGCGACAACTTAATGCTCATCCATGGGGATACGATAATCTGCAGTGTTTTCATTGAGAATCACCAGCATAACGAGAACAAAATAATCATGATTGTAATCGTAAAATTTGGTCTCCATGAATACATGTTATAATAATATTATAATAAATAAGGTAAAAGCAAATGGTTACGAATGAGACTTGATCCAATGTCGAACAAAAATCAAATACCTCAAGCAGTTATCAATATATATAAGAATTAATATATCAACTGCGTTCATGGCCACGCTGGCATCCTTTGCCTGAGACTTGTGAGCTCACAATTGTGCAATAGCCTTCAAAGATTTTTGACAAACTGGAGACTCTTGGGTGATATCAAGCCTGATGTTCACCTGTTGCAAATTACCATAAGTAAATGGCGAAGTTTTTCTACCACTAATTGACCGCTTTTCGCAGATGAAACAAAGCCTATCATCTGTCTTAGATAAGGGCCTTCGCTCGAAACTATACTTACACGCTATTTCGGCAGTACACCAACCTTTTTAGATATTTGATGCATATTAACATTTATTACTTTAAAATGGCAACAACGCATTAATAGTGATTGAATACTATTATAAAATGCTGAAATTTTGCTAATGTTAAATGTTTCCATCAATTTCAACAATATTAAAACAATGATAAGTGCGCATTTATTTAATGACACAAGTTTTAAAGGAATCCGATCTTAAAATATGCGTAGATTATATCAACAATTATACATATACTATATACGTATATTTTGTAATACAACCACGCAGTTTCGTTTTATTTTTGTAACCAAAATTAAAGGACCGGCTTCTTCGCTCATTTGAAAGAGCAAATCCTTTCTCTATTTTGTGTAGATCGAGACCATCACATTCGCTCTGGTGTAGATTTTAAGAAGGAGAACGTTGTTGAGCCTTTCCTGACCCCGAAGCACGGAAAACGCGGTGCGTTCAGCAAGATACAGCTTCAGTAGCTTATCGATCTCTGAAACAGTTTTCTGTTGCTTGTATTTTCCGCCATGATATAATACATAGAGAATGAGAGAATGTCGTCACACTAAACCTTGAAAGCGTCATTAGAGTCGTTACCTAGTTTCATAAGCTAACCTCTTTTAGAATCTTTAATCTTTAGATCACTTTTTTTATCCAGAAAAGGATAAAGGGAAAGGCACAACAGGAAAACTACAATTAATGTGCCCCCCCATGATGTAGATAGAATAATATGTATACTATATATATATATTCCAACACTCGATATATATATATATATATATATATATATATATATATATATATATATATATATATATATATATATATATATATATATATATATCAATCGTCAACAAGTGTTAACCTTATCTTTTCGTACGATAAAAAAGTGTTTTGAAGTGCTTCGTTGCCAACTTGACGTTGTAAATACTTCGGAAATTCACCGAGTCTTCTCAAAAAACCCTATATAGAGGCTTTCTTATTCATCCACAATCCAAATACGTCGACTCAGAACCCGATTTTTTTGTTTGAACAGCTCCTCACTTGGTCTTTCACGCTTCGCGTCATTCAACGCTGACATAATTCGAAACGAAAGTCAACAAAACGTTGAGTTGTTTTTTTTTGTGAAAAAATGCAGAAATAATTACTTTCTAAAGACAAAATGAACAATTTATATCAAGGATTGACAAGATATTTACGGATGAGTCCAGGAAGTGAATTTCGTGCTTCGAAAAATGGCCGACCAAGCGTGCAATGCATCACGGTTGACACTCGCTCATTAAGCAAAGTTACAAAGATGTAAAGATAAAAGTAAAGTAAAAAGATAAAACAAGAATAATTACAAATAAAAAACTTAAAAACAGCAATGTGGCGCCTCATTTAAGAGACGTGCGTATTTGCATTTTATGCAAACTGATTTCGGCGAAGTTCTGGGATTGTTAATATCGTAAACATTTTTTAGGGCATTATTATAGTACAAGAGTAAACTTTCTTTAAAGGAACTGAGACACTGCTCCTCAGATGTTAAAGTATTTGGGAGAATATTCCACAATTTCGCTAGCCTTATGGATACTTTTTAATCATTAGAAATGCTATGTAATAATCATTCGACCAGCATGTTGAAAATCTATATGTAAGAAAGTAGCTCAGCGAATCGGCGTACTCAGGAAGATCAGACGTTTTTTTGCCTCTGGAACAAAGGAAAATCTACTATAACGCGATGATTAAGCCAATCTTGCTCTATTGCTCCACGGTCCGGATCTCTTGCTCCAAAGAAAATATCATGAAGGTATTCAAACTCCAAAAACGCGCAGCGCGTGCACAGTAATAATGGGTGCGGATACAAGATCCAACAGCGTGCGTTAGACTTTTCAAATCGCTGGGATGGATCCCTTTCTTTGATGAAGCATGGATAAATAGATTAACACTGATACATAAACGCCTAATTTACGGAGACTGACCTGCTTATATGTCTCAAATGTTGTTACGGAATCATGCAGACATATAAATGAAACAGGATTAAAAAATCTTGTCTGTCCTAGGTTTAAACGAGAAAGCGAAGGAGGAAGGTCTTTCCCATCTCTTCTATACGTTTTTGGAACTCCATTCCAAACGGCCTAAAAACTCTTCAAGGCTTAACGATTTTTACGAAGGCAATGTTTCAACATTTCAATGACAAATATAAGGATATTGACCATTTTAGTATCGATTTTTAACATATTTCTAGTATAATTGCTTGATATTTTATCTTTGTAATTTGATTTAAACTTTGTTATTAATCTGTAAATTTTATTCTATGTTCATATTTGGTGGGCCACTGGTTTATCAATTTTTACTGTTATGTGTAGCTACTTCTTGAAATAAAGTTGATTTATTTATCATTTATTTATGGTTATCGAAAGAAAAACCCACTTTGCAAAAAGGTAATTATTAGACGTCAAAGCAGGGACACGCGAAGTCATTGCACACTAATAGTGAAATACAAAGAAAGTTTGGCTCTGAACTTTAAATACACCTGTTTAGACAAAATTCGCTCAATTCCCAAACTTTCTTTGTATTTCACTGCTGAATCAATTTGCAATGTTTTTGCGTGTCCCTGCTTGACGTCATTTCCTGTAAATAGTAAATCACTTTAGCAGGGGTAAAAGGTATGAAGATAAAATTTTCGAACGACAAGATATTTTACAATTCTTCTCAAGAGAAGAGTTCACAAATATTTAAAATCCCCAAAGCCCGGATCTGCCATTATACCAATCTCAAACCAAACGCAGTCTCTACAAGAAAACCGAGTCGCGTAAATGACACTATAGACATCGATCAGCTAATAATAAGAACCCCCATAGTTTACGACAAACTAGCCTGCGCTAGGTTACAGTTATATCTATTTATTTGATATCTAATGAAAAATCAGGTTGTTATGTTCTTAAAAAGGTTCTTATTTAACACAAACAGTGAAATATGTCGGGCTTAAAACTGGGTTTAAATGTGTGTCCAAAATGTACAATATTGTAGTGATTTAATTTCAAAACATGAAAATTAATCGACATGATTAACCTACACTACTGATTCCACGGAAAATTGTTGACTATATGGATCGGGATTTGATCTCGCACCTTTTTTGGGATTCCGGTCGGCTGCCCTATCAGTTGAGCTGCCACGTCAACTGGGAACAGTGTGCTAAATTTAGCCAAGTGCACGAACGATTTTCGCGACAACTTAACGCTTATATGAGTTATAATCATCTGTAAGGATGTGTAGTATTTATGGCCACACCTATAACGGGTTATATATAACGGGTTATAACGGCCATCATGGGTTATACACCAATAACGCCAACTCAAATAGAAACGGACGATTACTGTTAGAACTAATAGCTAGGAATGTGGGATGATAACAACAAACACAACTTTCGAAAAGCCTATAGGAATAAGCTATGGACCTTTCGATATCAAAAATGGATACCATCTGGAAATCAGACCTCTCACGACATCTCAAGATCTTTCGCTCAACAGTAGAAAGAGTACTTCTGTATGGAAGTGAAACCTGGACAATGACAAAGTCGCTTGAGCAGCAAATCAACGGATGCTACACCCGACTACTAAGGGCAGCTGCACTGAACATCAGCTGCAGGCAACACATCACGAATGTGAGCTTAATTTATGGTACAATACCACCCTTTATAAGCCTGGTTCACCGTTCACACGAGCGACATAAGCATAAGCAACGAAAACAAAGCATGACTTTTGTTCAGGGACGTACGAAGACAAAACAACGAGAATTTTTCTTTGCTTCCTCTTTTGTTTTGCTCTTGCCTTATGCTTCTTATGCTTGGCTTATGCTTCTTATGATTATGATTATGTCCATCTTTAATTTAATTTAATTTAATGATGCTTCGCAAAAGAAAAATTACAAATCGAAAGAAAGAAAAGAACAAAAAAAAGTTACAAGTTAATGTAGCAGGGAAACCACAACAGCTTACGCCAATTACTGTGGGCCGGCCCACGATATGTTAGACGATGATAAGATTGACAAAATGTCAACAGCTGAAAACAACAAGAAATAGGGCGTATCAGGCTGCGCGCGACATTACACTTAACGCAAACTGATTTCCATGTACGCGGGTCGTCAGAGTCATATCGTACATCTAAAGCAGTATGGTAATAATTGAGAAGATGCTTTTTAAACGTCATAAAAGTTAGGGTTTTACGCCTTACATCCTCAGAAAGTGCATTCCAGATTCGAACAGTTCTGATAAAAAAGGATCGCTGATAAGTTACTGTTTTGCATTTACGGACTTGGAACGTGATTACATTATCATTGCTAGACAATCTAGTTTGTTTTAATGAGATCTTAGAACTGGTAAAGCGTCACTATTGATCAATGCTAAGCCATTGACAGCCTCGAAGAAGAATGTCGCAGGCTTGACTTCATTCCTTTGTTTTGCCTTTTGTCTTGTCCTTATGATTATGATTATGCTCTCGTGTGAACCAGGCTTTATAAACGACATTACGTGAGCGCAGACTACGATTTAGCGGGCACTATTGGAGAAGTAAAGATGAAGTCATATATCAGAGTTACTTTTCTGACAACAAGCGCATGGCAGACGTTCTCGTGGAAGACCATGAGCTACAACCTACATTGACAAACTTGAAAGTGATACTGGACTCGGGAGAAATGAAATAGCGAAAGCTATGGAGAATCGAAAGGTCTGGAATAATCTCATCTCATGTACTCGGTCCGAGCTCGCTCGACCTAGATGAGATTCTAATTCAGAAATATAAATTAGAAATAGAAATTTCTGAAATAGAATCTAAACACTATAGGCATGCACTTCCTTACAGATGATGATAAGCTTTAAGCTGTCGCGAAAATGGATAAAATTAACACACTGTTGCCAGTTGGCTAGCCTGCGTGCAGACGCTCCGTATCCCGTCGTCTATATGCGTAGGCTACCAGTTGGCGCGTACGTAGCTCAACTACTGGTAGAGCAGCGGACCGGAATCCTATGCGATCGAGTAGTGATAATTTATCTGATCTAAATGTGTTGCCAACCTAAATTTTGCCTGTGATTATTATTATTTTATTACAATCGGTCTTTATTCAGGATGCCAATATCGCTAAAAGTGTTTTTCAGAAGGGTCCTGCTAAGATATACTACTAAGACTAAAAACTAATACAAGCATAATATGTAAATACAATAATGTATCCTATATTTACATTTAAGTCAAAAACGTTTAAAAGATCTCAATATTTCGCTTCCCTAATCTCATTATTCAATTCATTCCAGTCATTGCTAGTAAAGTTAATACTCATGCAGGTCCAATCGCCCCAACTATGTTTGGCTACAGACTTTCTAATGTTGGGCTTAGATCTAGTGTTATATATACTTATGAATATCTTGGCTATATGTTATTTCAAAATCATGTGAAAATAGGTTATTGCGACAGTTTATAAATAAAAATAGAACGGTTTGACATAAGGGTTGAATTTCCTATATCCCCCAAATATATACTGTACAGTATTGTGTAAACGATAAAGAACTGCACTAGATGTTCATGTTGTCCTTGCAGGACTTTGCTAGTATATAATACAATTAAAATATGATTCAATTTTAAATTAACAACTTATTTCAAATATCAAGCTTAAAAAGGTTCTTATATAGTGGGGCTCAAAATTCAAAATTTTATGCTGAGGTTCTTATAATATATAAGTGGAAGATTCTTATTATATTATAGCGGGTGCTCTGTGCTATAATGTGACGTCTCTCAATGCTTGAATATTTGAATATAAGTGATACAAATCAGATATCTAAAAAGGTTGGTGTATACTACCGAAATAGCGTGTAAGTTGTCTAACGTTTCGAGCGAAGGCCCTTCGTCATAGAGTGGCACTTTTATGTTTCACTCTCTGACGAAGGGCCTTAGACAACTTACACGCTATTTCGGCAGTACACCAACCTTTTTAACACTGCCTACGCAGCACAACCACGTTTAATGAATTATTCACTCTCTGACGAAGGGCCTTAGACAACTTACACGCTATTTCGGCAGTACACCAACCTTTTTAACACTGCCGCCTACGCAGCACAACCACGTTTAATGAATTATTAAGTGAACTGACTCATGATCGATCCAACTAGATCGATCCACAAGCGAGCTAAGTGCATGGATTGCAAAACCCGAATCGGACCTGTTGGGATAATGCAACTGATTACATTCCGGATAGGAATCCTATTCACAAGCCTGTCCCATATAATAATTTCTCCACTATCCCTGGCATCCTTTCACCCGAGAGCATATATGGATGCCGCGAAGTAATAATTAGTTTAGTGGCAGCATTAATTAGAGTTCAACAGGAATTTCACATAGAACGATACCAGAGTACCAGACTATACAGAGGCTACCGAACAACATTCGCGCTTTCACTAGAAATTTTGTATACAGTATACAAAATTTCTACCATACAAAATTTCATTTGATATGAAATTATCCAAAACGGAAATTTCTCACCTTAGTCTCAGCCAACGAAGCGCTGATGTTTTTGGTTGCAATGGTTGGCAACGCGACTATCACACCGCATGACCACAAAACCACGAGCCGTAACAGACGCCACATCTGAAAGAATTAAAATTTCAACAATTATAAAAACAACGTAGATGTAAAAATCCCGGCATATGTCTAACGGTACGAATTCTGAACTACTCACGAACATCCTGTCTACTTGGCGACCTTTATCTATACACAATATGCCTGGATAACAACTGATAGATTATGATTCCCAAATATATTAGCATATATATGTAAAAAAACGATAGATATGTTATCATATATTAGCAACAGAACGAT
Organism: Chrysogorgia sp. JL179-B06; assembly: GCA_035772405.1. Taxonomy (NCBI): domain Eukaryota; kingdom Metazoa; phylum Cnidaria; class Anthozoa; order Scleralcyonacea; family Chrysogorgiidae; genus Chrysogorgia; species Chrysogorgia sp. JL179-B06. The sequence goes on along the minus strand of JAYKKM010000493.1, from coordinate 131,652 downwards.
AGATATGTTATGTATTAGCTCGTTCTTTAAAAAACCCTGCTTTAAATTTCTGTTTTTATTCGGAAATTAACTAAGCGGGGTTTTTAAAAGAATGAAGTAATACATAACATATCTATATCGTTCTGTTGCTAATATATGATAATATATTTGGAACCTTGAAATTATAAACAATTCCACAGAGCGCTTACATTTAAATTTTAAAAGTACTTTTACATGCCTGTAGCTGCTGCACAAGTTAAAGTCAGTGGATGTGACATTAGTTTCTATTGAAAAAACAAAGCTACACGGTTCAACATAGTTCGCAGTTCGACATTGTTTACATTTAGATATCCAATTGTCCAAATTTAATACTATCATTGCTTACAATATATAATAGCTTTTACTTCAATATAAACATAGTTCATTCCGTCATTCGTTGCCTTTCAAATTGCGGTATATTCATACGTTGTCTGCGTACTTTTACATACAGTCATACACAAGCCCAAGTAGCTGCCTGTATAGTCCGAGTTAACGCTTATTCCCGTTCGTTTGTTCGATTTGAAATATGACCGCACGACCGCCAGCAAATATTCACAAACGTGAAGTTCGATTTGGCAGAAGTGTCGCTTGATCATGGAAAATTTATGGCTTGCTCTTTCGAGTAAATGTTGTTCGAATTAGATGTATGGCGTTCAAACATTGAATTTTGTGACATAAACGCGCCATATGATTACCGTATGTTCTTTTAATATTACAAGGCTATATAATCGCCTTGATATGTGGTGTAGATTCTACAGTCTATTTTATCCTCTATATGCTATAGAAATTTCTGGCATCATTCTGCTGGCATGGCTGATAAGTGTCCTGAACACTGCTTCAAAACCTCGTACCACTGCTCCTGTGTCAGTCCAGAGGCAGCATTTCACTTCTGATAATAACTACTATATACATAACATATCTATCGTTCTGTTGCTAATATATATGACATTATAAACAACAAATACGGTTGTTCGATGAATAAATTATATAATTTCACAGGAAGTATTTGCAACAGCTAAAAAGTAATCAGTAATTCTCATCGGAAATTCATCGTGGACAGAAAACAGCAGTTTTCGGTGCAAATTAGTTAAATTATCTGTTCAATTTGGCTATATATATACGGACCGCGGCACCGAACGTCTTGCTTCATGTAATGTCCTAGAAGGTCCCAAATACGATATTACAAATCCAAATTCGGCTGTGAAGTGTGTTAATGTTCAATACGTGATCCGAAATTAAAACAGGATCCTAAATAGGTTTGTTTTTCCGAAATGCTAATGAGTGTGATGTCAAACCCGAAGTCAAACCACTCCGCGCATTTCGGATACAATATTCTTCTGCTAGAGAAATTTGACTTATAATTCAAACGTTGATGGTATACTTAAACGCTACACTAGAGATTTTATGAACTTTTTCATTCAAATCTTCAACAAGATTATCATACGGAAAGCAGAAATGAAAGAGACAAATTCCTGGGATCAGTGAAGGTATGTCACGTAGCTGATCATTAATATTTTAAAACTACAAGTTTACTATATCGCAAGGGAAATCAATAAGCGCTTTGGTCTTCTTAAGAGGATAAAGCATCTTTTACCCCGATTTTCCAAACTGCTTTACTATGTACAGTCAATTACTCTCGTTATAGCTGACACCCTGGGGCCCGTCATTTGGTGTCCGTAATAGTGAGAGTTGCGATGAAAATATCCCGATTTCAGGTTGTAAAATGTCACTACAATGTATTACTATTTTTTTGTTTTAAAATGTCCAGTTTATTTCAATTTTTAGTTGACGTTTAATGTGATAAGTACAAAAATTTGTATTCAAATATTTTTTTATTCCAAAACCAAAATTAATGTCTTTTCTTTCCTTCACTGTAAAGGTACAGTAACAAAACTCAGTAAACTTACACAAAGTTTTATTCTGTGATGAAGTACTTCGCTAGCGTGCTGTGATCTTTCGCTCACGGCATTCTCGCTGGTTTTATATTTTTCTGTTTGTAATTTTTGTCGACAGAAATGATGACGAACGGAATCTTCAAAGTACTCACGCTGACAAATAGCAATATGTAAATATGTCACTCGATAAATTAAAAAGTCATTCACTTTCATGTGTCGAGAGAAAAATACGTCCAAGGTGTCCGTTGTAACGAGAGTAGAACAATAACAATGTATGTTGTGGACCATATGGAGTGTCCGCAATTCCGTAATAGCGAGAGTTATTTCAATACATTTCATAGTAGTTTCGGCCGGGAATTTACCAACTGTCCTTAATAGCGGGGTGTCCGCAATAGCGGGGTGTCCGTAATAGCGGGGTGTCCGTAATAGCGGGGTGTCCGTAATAGCGGGGTGTCCGCAAGGCGAGAGTTGACTGTAGTAGTTTAGTATTGCCCCTTTTTTATTATGGAGACATAATTTGGTGTGATAAGAACAACTCCACGTTAATGCAAACGGCTTACAAATCATGCAAAACAAAGCTGCCAACATTATTCTTGACCGTCCAGTTCACTCTTCTGCTACTGATGCCCTCCAGATCCTTAACTGGCTCAATTTAAGTAACTATATCATAGATGTCTTTACGTTTTTAAGTGTAAAAACGATTTATTATCATCCCTTAGATTAGTTACGTTACATGATGTGCACCGTTATAATACCAGAAATGCACAAGATTTTCGTTTGCCTGCTGTCAGAACTAACTTGGGTAACCAAGGGTTATATTTGATACCACGCTGTTAAGGACTGGAACGCTTTATCATTTGATGTAAGAAATAGCACCATCGCTACTTTTAAGTCTAATTTTTTTAACATCTCACCCCTGTAATCTGACGGCCACCTTATATTGAATTATATTGTATATGTTTTGTTAATTTATAATTATGTTTTAGGACCCCCTTGAAAACCATTGTAATAATGAATAGGGCTTCCTAATAAAGATTAGTTATCATCAAGTGCGAGTTCACAGAGAGTTCATATATATAGGAGCTCACAGTGCGGATAGTCGACGAATAGTGCGAATAGTCGACGAATAGTGCGAATAGTCGACGAATAGTGCGAATAGTCGACGAATAGTGCGAATAGTCGACGAATAGTGAGAATAGTCGACGAATAGTGGTTAGGATCTTTGTTGGGGTTGGTACTCCTTATAGTTTTTATAACCCGTTAATTTACGGTAGAGTTCCAGCCTAGTTTTATCAGTCCATGATGTTTGACAACATGCCGTATTTGCCAACTATTCGCGTACTATTCGCACTATTCGTCGACTATTCGCCGACTATTCGCACTATTCGTCGACTATTCGCACTATTCGCACTATTCTCCTTTTATCAATTGCCCTCACAATGAGCTTGCTTGCGTTAAGGCTAGTTTCCACTCAGGAAAATCTTCCACAGGACCGGAACGGACAGGAAAGTTTCCTTTGTGTTAAAGTCGTTAGTTCCAACCGAGAGCTCACAAGACAAAGAAAACCTCCCTGTCCGTTCCGGTCCTGCGGAAGATTTTCCCGCTGAGTGGAAACTAGCCTTTAGACATCTATGCGTTAATATACACAATGTTGTAGTGAATCTGGGACTAAAGCTCGGAGTAGACAGACGATCTCTAGGTTACAGGTTCGATTCCTGTACGGGACTCAGAATAATTTTTCTGAGGATATGAGCTTGACGATCGTCCACGTATCGTTAGACATCTATCTCGGGTAAGACTACTCACAGCCTGGGGCCCAGCATATGCTTCATCCGACCCTGCATGGGATATTTGCGGATGTCTCAGCATATAGTCAATCGAGATATGGTCTGGAAACTCGGCAAACTTCAAAGCGACTATAATGAGCTACGTTTTGATGTTGAACCGTACCTTACACCGAGCTCCCTTGTTGACCCCCCTTGTGTTATAACCGTTCTCAACATCTATTCACAATATATATATAGTATCAGTGAAGGTAGTCACGTACTGCCGGATCATTAATATTTTAAAAATATAAAGTGTATAAAGTATCGAAGGAATATACTTCACTGTTCAAGGCTATTTGTCTTATAATATAGAATGTTTATAAATAATATATAGAATTTGGGGTTATATATATGTACTTTAATGCCATCAATGTATGATCAAATTTTACAAATGTTCAGTTTACATATTTTGATATGCAAGAATAGAAAAGAACCTTTTGATTGATTCTGAACGTTTAGCAGGTGATACGTTAAAAGATGCCATTAGGGATTGAATGAACCCATAGCAATTGTATAGTTTTTCTTTTCTTCACTTGGTTTAGATTCGGCTATTTCGACTTTATACAGCTATATGCCTTTCTCGACTTTCTTTCCTTTTTATTTCTGTTTGCCTATATTTCGACTTTCTACAGCTGTATAAGTAACATGTCAAGAACGAGAAAGCGTTCTTTACCACGGTATCAAAATACATAGAAATGTGTTGAGAAACGAGGCCGTAGGCCGAGTTTTTTTAACAACTTCGAGGTGTTTTGAGACCGTCGTAAAGAACTATTTCGAGTTCTTGATATAGCTTCTCAAACGAATCAGTATTCAAAGAGAAAATTGAGCTGAAAGTTGGCTTAATTTATGGAAGTTCTTTGCCACGATATCATCATCATCATCATTATTTACCCTGAGATTGCTCATCTCTTGGGCTGCTTGGTCATGCGGCTACCGAACCGCTGATCCATAGCTAGGTACAGTCGTATCAGGCAAACAGGCTAAAATTTGCTGGTTTTTTAAAATTTTAAAATTTTTAAAATTTGCTAAAATTTGCTAAAATTTGCTGTATCAAACCACCGTCATGCCAGTGATTTCCTTTGTCTTTTCTTCATGAATTATTAATGAGTTTGAGAAGAGTAGTATCAAAACCATATCAATAACCAACCGCAACAAAGTCGAAGTAGGCAAATCTAAACCAAGTGAAGAAAAAAAACTACAATTGCCCTATGGACGAAAATTGAAACGATAAAAACATCATATGCCAAGCAGACGTCGCCACACTGAGTACTAAGAGAATTGCTGTTGCTGGCAAGCATGCTGTGGCCCCAGTACGTCGTCGTTCATGCCGTCGCCTTGCGCGAAATACTGGTTGGTGGAATATTGTCTGGCAGACATATTCGGAAGAAAGATTCAAAAAAACATTCAGGGTTTCACGGGAAACATTTACGTTTATTCTGAGTCGTATAAGACATGTGCTAGAACGACAAAGCGTGGTCGAAGAGCCTATCCCACCAGAATTAAGACTTGCTGTCTGATCTGTCTGTATCGCCTAGGAAGAGGTTCGTATTACTTCACCATTGCAGAGATGTCAGGCCTTGGAATTTCAACGATTTGTACCATAACAAAGGAAGTTTCGCAAGCGATCATCGATTTTCTGTGGGAAGAAAGTGTCAACAAGTTTATGCCCCATTCAGAGCAAGAATTCAAGACCAAAATCATCGACATGGAAGAAATGTGGCAGTTTCCTTGTTGTTGGGCAGCTATTGATGGCTGCCACATTCCAATAAAATGTCCTCCGGGTGGCCAAGAATCATGCAAGGAGTACCATAACTTCAAAAATTTTTACTCTGTTGTCCTCATGGGAATGGTTGATTCACACTATCGATTTATTTGGGGAAGTTGCGGTTACCCAGGCAATTCACATGATGCAATCATTTTTCAATCAACTGACCTTTGGGCAAAAATCCAAGAAGGTAACTTCTTACCACAAATTGGGAAACAAGTTGGTACACAAAATGTTCCTCCACTGGTAGTTGGTGATTCAGCATTCCCCTTCACAACGTGGTTGATGAAACCCTTTACCAATGCTGTACTGACGGAGAAACAAAGGTATTTTAACTACCGACTGAGCCGGGCAAGAATGGTCACCGAAGGTGGATATGGCCAATTGAAAGGGAGATGGAGGGTATTGCTGAAAAAGTGTGAAAGTGGCACTGAAGAGGTCCGTACAATTACTCTCGCTTGCATGGCCCTCCACAATATCTGCATTGCTAGAAAAGATACAATTCCGAAGAAGCTTGATTTATCTATTGACCCCAGCACCAATGAGAAACGGGATAGGGAAGCTGTCAGGGAACTCCTGCAGATGAGGGCATGTCGTAAAGTGAATGACACATCAAAAGAAGCAGGAAAAATCAGAGAAGCTCTTGTTGAAAAGCTTTGGTTGGAGAGGGAGACAGGAGAAGTATGCTAAATATTAATGACGGGACAAACATTTTATATAAAAACATGTCAAAGTACAAAAACTTCACACTTCTGTGAACTGTGAATGCAAAAGTGGCCGAGATTTCATCAGTGAATGCTTTTCAAATGTTAACATTTTCGTTATAGTTAACCTAACACATGCATATATGGAAAGACTAGTGTGTGTTATATGATTTAAAAGTATTGGAACACCAGTCATGAAGTATAATATATTGTATGTTTATATTTCATCCACACATAGTTCATTCAATTAGTTGTCCTAAGCAAAGGCGAAAGGTTGAATTTGAGCGCGAAAGGCTTGCTGGGAATTGCAGTAAATTTATGAAAAAGGGAAGCACGCAATTACAATATTCAACCTTTTCCCTTTGCTTCGGGACAGCCTTAATTAAATTTGCTGTATGCATATGGTGTATACAAGTTTTATGATTCAAAATTTGTAAATTCATGTGATACCTCCAGTTTTTTAATCAACTTAATAAAAATAGTGTGCTACTGGGGCAGGTTAGGTATACTTCCAAAACAGAGAACGTATAGATTCTAACATCCTTTGCTCGAAACATTAGACACTATTCGCTCTCTGTTGCAGCAGTACAGTATACCTAGCCTACTGTATTATTTCAATTAATAAATTTAATGATATATATTATATACAACTTCTAGTATTGTTTTTAGAACTTGAAAATGATGTGAATAAAACAATTTCAAATATGGTATTTGAAAAATAAGTTAACATTGTCATAAAATACTGTCAAAGTAAAGTGACACAAACATCTAGTATATAGTAGACCCTAATATAAAATGAATTAGTTATGCACCTAAAGTTAAAATGTCACAATGTATGGTACTGTTTTGGGATATTCTCTGCAGAAGAAGGCCTCATTCCTGGGTGGGTTTGGGGTGGTGAAGAAAAGCCTTGTGTTGGAAAGGAAGGGTCGTGGAAATTCATTTGTTGGAAAACAGGAGGGGCTTGTTGGTATTGTTGTTGTGGCCAATAATTCTCAGGTTGTTGTTGATGATGAACAGGAGATGTTGCATTTAACAGGAGTTTTGCCATCTCAAGCTCATGTTTTCTTGACTTTTCAGCCTCGTCACGCATAAAATTAATTAGTTCCTTTGAAGGATCCTGTTCAATGGCTTTTCTCAACAGTTCAACAGCTTCACCAAGATGATCTGCTGCAGCTTTTTTCCTTCTTTTCAATGGAACAAACTGCTTATTTTTTGCATTGTTCACTTGTGGCTCGCTTGAAGCATGGCTAGTGGTATTACTGCTGACACTGGTGGATGGTTCAATGGCCATTTCTGGTTGGCATGAATCCCTTGACTGGACATGAGGGAACAAATGGTTAAACCAGGCCCTTATCTTCTTGGAATCTTTTTATTCCGGTGGCAGATTTAATTGTCATAGCTGCATGCTTACATTCACTTATGCATTTTTTAAATTTATTTCTCAGCTGTACAATGGTGAAATTTATTATTTCACCCCTTTCATTGCATCTTTTCTTTAGCTGCTCCAAAATTTTACCATAAATAATGCTATTCTGCTGGTTTTTTGTATTAGTGAATACAAGTTTTCTCTTGTTATATTCACTACTAATTATTATGTCAACAAAATCATCAAGAGCGTGGTCTGACCAAAGGCCCTTTCTACCACCTTTTCGTTTGCTTGATATACTTGTAGTTTGACGTGCTTCATCAGCCTCTTCATCTGGCTCACCAGTCTGTAGTGAACTAAAAAATTTAATTTTTAAAGTTAAACTTATTTATACGTTTAAAATGAAATATAATACCAAATTTTATAATACTGGGTATAATATAAAATTTTAAATTAAAAATTAAATTAGTAAAAACATTAAAAAAAATTATTATAAAAAATACGATTACAAACCCAATTGAAACAAAATGCGTTGAAATATTTATCGAGCAAATTAAACTGACAAAAGAAGATGCCAAAAATTGTCCAGAGACAACGTCTGCTGAAATATTTGTAATTTGGCGGGCAACTTTCCAGACGGAGTGATTTAAAGCATAATCATAGCATAACATATACATAGTATGCATTGCGCTCAAGACAATGAACAACAAAGCTAAAACATATATATATACAAAGCAATATTACCGTAAGACATTAATATTAAAATAAATATTGTCAAATGAACTGTATAATATAAACCTGGTTGGATACATGATTTGCATAAACATACGGAGTGATTAGCATAATCATAGCATAATATACATAGTATGCGCTCAAGACAATGAATAACAAACCTCTCTCCTTCTGATGACGGCGACGGCGTTAAACTTTCACGCGTTTCGTCCAGGGAATTCGTGGTCGAAGCTTCTGTCCCACACAACCTTTCACTGTTCGCCATCTCGCCCAAATTCATGTCGCATCCGTTGCAGTAGCCAACTGAATTCCCTGCTAGCCATCCATCAACTTCTTCGTTGTTTTCAAACACCGCACATCGGTTACAAGTCGGAAGGCCTGCTTCAAACGTCGAACTTCTCATGTGCCGAACCTAATACATTTTACCAAAAAAACTAGTTTGTCCAGTTTTTACGCCGAGAAAAACTGGCGCGAGCCTGAAAAATGATACTTTAATTTGGCGGTCTTTTCGATATGGCCGCGCGAAGAGAACAACGCTGTTTTTCTTGCGAACAAACCACAAAATATAGGTGTATAACTTGTAAACGTCGAACTGATCATGTGCCGAACCTAATTCATATTAAGTTCGACAAATTCGACGTTGGTTTCAAACGTCGAACTTAATGAGTCGAACTTAATTGCTACCATCGAGCATTCGTTCGTTTTGATCAGTGGTAATCTGTGCGCATGCGCTAGACTCTTTCTTGTCATATTTCAGTGTTGATAGGTGCGCACTAGATAGTAGTCGCCAGAACCATGTTGAGCCCGCCAACACCACCAACCCATCGGTGACATGTTTGTCGTAAAACAGTCGCAAAACGCTCGTAAATCTACCACACATTATTTCAAAATATGTAAATGTCTAGTATCTTTATACGCGCACGTGGAGAAGAGCGTTCATGGAGAAGAATACATGACAAACTCTCAATCACGTTATTCGGGATTTCGAAATATCAATCGCAACAACGTATACTGCGAGGTTTCAAAATATATTTGTGGACTGACAAAATATATTTGTCGACTGAAAAATATATGTAGTGTCCACTGAAAAAATACATTTGTCGACTGGCAAAATATATTTGCCGACTGAAACTATTATATGCGCATTGCATTTACATTTATACAGTATATTACGGTCGGTGGTCCATATAGTTAAGCATTTCTGCATTTGCCATAGAACATTCGTAAAGTCAAGTCACTCACTTACTAGTCATAGATACTTTTAAATAAGTGATAAAACGTGTTGTGCTGCGTAGGCAGTGTAGAAATACAAATCAAATATTTCAGTAAAAAGGTTGGTGTAGTATACGGCCGAAATAGCGTGTAAGTAGTCTAACGTTTCGAGCGAAGGACGGCTTCGTCAGAGAGTGAAACGGTAACTGTGAAATAATCACTCAGTTATTATTTCAGTTTACGTTTCACTCTCTGACGAAGGGCCTTCGCTCGAAACGTTAGACAACTTCCACCGGACTATATAGACTTGCTACAACCAGTCTTCTCGAAACAAACTCGTCTTTGAAACCAAACCACTCTCGAAACAAACCCGTCTTCTCGAAACAACCCCGTTGACTTTAAACAAACCCAAAACAATCAAAGAGGCAGACTTCACTTGAAGCAAGTCTAACTATTTCACTATTTCGACTGTACACTCTAATTTCGCTTTCCGAGTTCCGACCGTTTGGCGAAATGGTTCGTAATATTTACGACGAACATGTTACCGCTGGGTTAGTGGTGTTGGCAGGCTCAACATGGTTCTGGCGACTACTGTGTTGATATGGCGAAGGCAAACGTGAAGCAAGAAAACAGACGAGTTTTGATAATTCAGAGCATGTTTCAGCGTGCAAGAAGGCGAAGGATCATGGCTGAATCAATATAACCTCGCGAACTTAGTATTAAATACATAATGATATCAAATGGCGAAAAGTAAAACAAGATAGGTCATACACAGAGGCGTAGGAACGGATTTAAAGTTGGAAGGGCTGAAGTCGACAATAAGTGACTGCATTTTTAGGGGGGTTGAAGCCCCCCAGCCTACCCTGAAGCCCCCCGGTTCCTACGCCTATGGTTATACACAAACGTTAGCAACCAATGTAACTAACTTATGCTTATGGGAAAAGTATTTGCTGTGAGCCTCCAAGCCAGCAGTCCACTATTCTTACGTATGTTCAGCGGTGTCATCATAACTCCGATGCGCGAGCTGTTTTTATAAAGTATTGCCCACATTTCCGCCACATTTCCGCCTGTAACTTCTTTAGTTTATAATATATGTAAACCTAATATGGCCACACTTGACAAGAACTGTCGAGCTGTAGACATTCGAAGAAGTTCTTGTTGAACATAAACGAAGCGAGCGCATCCTAGGAATACGTTGTTTTTATTGTAATTAGTTATTTTTGGCAAATGCCTGATAATTATACAGTGATTATACTTAATTCGCGAGAGACGTGAACTCCGAGTAGCGCTATTAAGTGTTTTTAAACAAGTGAATCGTTTCAGTATAAATAGCTCTTTGTCGACGACGTTATTAATTAAAGGTGAATTAAATGCTTGTTTACTTCCGACCGCATCGATTATCGTTGATAGTATTATGCTTTCCCCCTTTTCTTTATATTTATTCTTCGCCAAATTATCTGCAGTTTAAGCGCAGAAATCGCTAAAAGAAACATACCCGCTAATCCCGCTACAATGTTATTGATCGCCATCTTGAAATTTAAGATTTCGCGCGATTTTCGACCTGGGATAGAATTCCTATACATATATATAAACGTTTGAATTTTGAATTCACTGGTCAATCCGGAATGAAATTAAATCAGCCCCTTACCGCCTCTCAGTCAAATTCTTTTTGTAAAATTTGTTTCCGTTTATATGAGAAGGCCAGCCATGCAAACGAAAAAATTAAGCGTAGCGTCGTTAAAAATAAAACAACTGCTCATCTCATTACACGTATAAAATGCACATTACGAGAGGAAATTCTTTGTTATATAAAACACGATAACCAAGCAACGACTTCTCATATTTCGTCCATAAATATCAAACATATGTAGTAAGTCACAGCTACGAAGAATGACATACGAACATAGATACATAGTATACATAGATACATACGAACAAAAAATAATGCTTTGGAGAACACGGCGCGCATCCCATTTTACGTTCGACAGACGCAAAGCTTTCTTTAACGTAAAATTCCTTGGCTTGACGAAGAGCGCAATTCTCCCAATGAACGATATTGCGACCCCTTTGAATGTGAAAGCTGATATCCAAGAGGAGAATAAGTCGCGATTGTTTGGATGAATAAGTTTCGGGGGTTTTATCTCAAAGACCCTGTTCATGTTTTGATTTTCGCGTTGAAAGGCAACGGCGAACTGTCGTAGACGAATGGCTTCGACAAAGGGTGCGTTGGTTTGGATATTTCTTGGATGTCTCGGGTATTTCTGGCCGCTCGAGGTAAAATGTCGGGATATATTTACGGCATACAGTCACATGGCTAAACTCGCCTCTGTCGAACTCGAGCTTCACCAAGCTTTGAATGATTATATTAAAAGCGAAGAAGAGAAGTTGAAGGAATTCCGTGAGCTGGAAAAACGGGTTAGAAGGGAACGACAATTGGAAAATAGCGCGGAAGGTATCAAAGATTATGCGTCAAATCCCATACGAGCTTATTTGATGTTGAAACGATTCGTCAAGGAATGGCAGTTGTTGAAATTAAAAATGCCAGGAAGACAAGGTATGGTGACTATGGTTTCTCCGAACATGTTGAAAATCTTCAAGTTAACAATGCGCGTGGTGTCTTGATTATTTACTTTAAGTTTAATAAGTCTATTAACATACGGTAATATACACTATAATATAATACATGTATGTATGTATACCTGTCTACTATATATATATATATATATATATATATATATATATATATATATATATATATACACAGTATATATATACACAGTATATATATATACAGTATGTATATATATATATATATATATATATATATATATATATACACAGTATATATATATACAGTATGTATATATATATATATATATATATATATATATATATATATATATATATATATATATATATATATATATATATATATATATATATATATATATATATATATATATATATATATATATATATATATATACAGTATATATATATATACTGTATATATATATATATATATATATATATATATACTGTATATATATACTGTATATATATATATACTGTATATATATATATATATATAATATATATATATATATATATATAAATCTAATTAGTCATCTGAAGATTGCCCAAGGCATGAAACAAATATACATATATATACATATATATATATATATACATATATATACATATATATATATATATATATATATATATACATATATATATATATATATATACATATATATATATATACATGTATACATATATATATATATATATACATATATATATATATATATACATATATATATATATATATATATATATATATATATATATATATTATATATACACACATATATATATATACACATATATATATATGTGTATATATATTATATATATATATATATATATATATATATATATATATATATATATATATATATATATATATATGCTTTATTATACTGTATATATATACATATACACCCAGAATCTTATCCCGGCATTACCACCACTATATATTACAGAACTCGTGACTAGGCTCTCGGCAACGACTTCCATAGCTCAGTGGTCAGAGCACTGCATTAGCATCGCAGGTTCGATTCCAGCCAGAAGGCCTCTAAGTTGCATTTTTCGCAACTGCATGGTGACTCGGTTTGGTCTTAAAATGTATATATTCCAACACAATATATATATATATATATACACAATACTACAGTTACATGCTTAGATAATTTTTTTTACGTTTCGACAAGATGTCTTTATCAACTAAGCGTTTACAATAAAGGACTCTCTACGATTGGGGTCAGAAGCATCGGTCTTATATTAACTATGGTCTTATCAATAAGACAAATCCAAAATGTGTAGGTGGAATAATAACTCCGCCCCTATAACGGGTGTTCCTGCCCTGTAACAGCTTTTCCAGCTCTGGCATGCTGTATAATTATTCCAGCTAAACCAAAATCTATATGTCGTCTGTCTAACACACACACACACATATTTATTATATGGCTTGGCTCGTGAGCAGTCTTAACGCAGCTTTTCTGCAATCTGATTGGTTACTGAGTGGTCTTTACAAACCGGTAAAGACCAGTCATTACGGAACCGCTGAAAAGATTTAAAAAATTATGAAAACATTGAGGAAATGAGAGAAATTTAAAAGAGCCATATAATAAAAAACCTTTATCAACATTACATGTATTAATATTACCTCGTTTGGTCGGTCTTCACGGCACAGACCTCGCTTCTTCGTCGCTCGGTCTGTACTGATAATTTTGCTGTAAAGACCTCCCGCTCGGCAATAAGTGTTTAGTCTAACACACACACACACATATATTTAACAATTATTCACCGAAGTGGAGGTGAATAGTGGTGATTATTATAAATTATTTTAAATTATTAATTATTATAATTAATAATTAATTATTTATTATAAATTATTATTATAAATTATTATTTATTAATAAAATTATAATTAAATTTAGAGTTAAATTTAGAGTTTATAATAAAATTATAAATTATTATAATTATTATAATAAATTATTATAAATTATTATAAATTATTATAAAATATTATAAATATCCACACTATTCACCGACACTATTCACTGACGTTTCGAGCGGAGCCTTTCATCAAAGTACTGTAAGACGAGATGAAATAAATAAAAGGGTTTGTTACATGTATATGCCAAAAGGGCGTCACAGGTAGAAACTAGCCAATCAAATGCACCGGAGATAAACAAACTAAGAATTAATGTGATGCGAACTGTTAAAGTGCCCATAACCTCAAAATGTTTTATTGTCTTGTTTGGAAGAACTTTAACTTTAAAATGATAAAGTAACTTCTTTTGAAGATTTTCGTTTCTTCGCTTTCTTTTTGAGATATATCAGTCTGTTTGATATGCAAATGTTTGGAATTTCGTCACACATGCATAATGACTTATTGGAGAAATGTGTGTATCTCTTTAATTCTCGAACGAAATCCTTTAAAATCAAGAAGTTTGGTGTTGTGGGAGAAACGCACACACGTGTTATTCACACTTTAGTGTTTTTATTTCATGAACGCAAAGATATATAACATTCTCTGATAACTCATTATGCATGTGTGACGAAATTCCAGATATTTGCATATCAAACAAACTGATATATCTCAAAAAGAAAGCGAAGAAGTGAAAATCTTCAAAAGAAGTTACTTTATCATTTTAAAAGTTCTTCCAAATAAGACAATAAAACAATTTGAGGTTAGGGGCATTTGGGGGGAGTACTAGTCAAGGGTGCAATGACAGGTCCAATACTCAAGGGGAATATGGGATAGTAAAGTGGTGGGAAACAAAAACTTGAAAAGGAATGAAAGTGCATGAGCTAATAATAATAAAGTTCCTCGCAAACTAAAATAACAAAAACACTTGTAGGAAATTAAATAAAAGAAAAACGTTCGGCCATGGAGATGTGTAGTGCCAAGTTTGAAAATGAGACGCTTCTCTTGCCGTTTGCGGTTATCGTTACCACCTGAGATGGGAAGGATGGTACAGACTTTTATGTCTGAAACCAAATGGTTAGAGCTGTTGAAATGGCGGGCTACAGGTTTGTCAACATCATTGTTCCTCACTGAACGAAGATGTTCAGCAAACCTGTCTGAAAGGCGTCGTTCAGTTTCACCGATGTATAGATTTTCGGTTAGTTATCGCAAGAAACGCAATGAAATGAAATCACAAGAAACGGATTGTGTGGTCGAACTGCGGGGCAGTAATAACTGTGGTGCGATTGAGGAAAGGGCATGTGTAGCAGCGGGAACGGCTGCAAGAAAATGTTCCCGGTGGTGCCGAGGTATTTTGTTTAAGAGAACTAACTAAGGAATCACGGATTGTTTTTATTACGGCCAAAATATATCAAAGGGTTATCGGTGAGAAAATGGACGTCAAGTCCTTACATACTGTCATTCCCCTTCATCAGCGCACTCAGTTAAAACACTCAACATCCATGTTACTCCTCTTAGCAGAACTAGTGCTTAGTGCTTACCCTTAACAACTTTTCGTTTGATGTTGAACACTATCAACAAATAAGTGGTCAACAAATAAGTGGTGTTGCGATGGGCACCAAAATGGGTCCAAGCTATGCTCACTTATTTGTTGGTTTTGTCGTCTACCTTCTCTACTTTCTCTGTTGTCATCAACATATGGCTGGCTAGACACAACTATATAGACATATAAGTAATACATATATACGTATACAGCTATACGGTTGTGGTATTGTATTTTTCTTCAGATATTATTCTTGGATACCTAAACCACTACGAAAAATTACTCCCCTCTAAAGTTGACTTAGTGGGAGCACGCAAGGCCATTGTTCGCATCCAAGAAACCTACCATCTGCCACCATCATATATTACAGCAGGCTTACGCGAAAACCCGACAGATAACGTCCATCTCACTGCAGGAGACACATACACAATTGGGAGAGCTGCATATGTTGAGGGAAATTTTCAGACCACAAAGATATGGATGGAGGAGGCGTTAAGATTGATGAATGGATCAAAGACTCAAGGCAAAGTAAATATCGGTGATATCTTGGACCACTTGAGCTGGGTTGAGTACAAGGTACAGTACTTCACCAAAACACAAATTAATGTATAAAAACAATACACGGGCACAATACACAATTTATTGGCTATGTATGGTATTAAATGAAAGCTACATTCATGTAGATTATGATAAAACATGAATTGATAGCAGAGTGTATACCAGTTAGCAGCAAACGATACAGTAAGTTAATAATTTAATAGCTTACACAATGAGTATATGATCAGGTACCGATGGGAAAACAGTAATATATCAACCAAAACTAGTTCCAATGATACGAAACTTGGAAAAACATCTAACCAAAGACAGATCTGTGTTCTGTAGTAAAATCAGGGGTTACGGTGAGATAATAATTTAAAAAATCAAATTTTCTATTATTATTTGATTCACAAATAGGTTGTGGTCGGAACAGTAAAAATCCGCTAACAAGAACCTACCATTATTAAGAACCACAGGCTGAAATTAAGAATTTGTTTATATCAGAACATATAAGAATATAAGAACCTATCCCAGGCTGATTGGGTAAAAGTTCTTGTTAGCGGGTTTTTACTGTACTTACTCTGGAGATAAGTTTATGATTTTACAGAACACATATCTGTCTTTGGTTAGATGTTTTACCAAGTTTCGTATATCATTATGACTAGTTTTGGTTGATATATCACTGTTTTCCCATCGGTACCTGATCATATGTACTCATCATTCAACATCTCATTGAAATTCTTAAATTTAATCAACACCTTTAATTTATTACAACATGTCAAAGAAAGCACTCACAAAGATAATCATTCACTGGACCTCATCATTACTCGAAGTGGCTCTAAAATAATCGAATCTGTTTCAGTAACCGATCCCGGCTTCTCCAACCATTTTGCCGTCATTGCTAAAATTTGTTTGGAGAAACCTGTCCACCCACGGAAGGCAATATCCTACAGAAACCTAAAGGCCATTAACCATGTTGAACTCCTTAATGACGTCAGAAATTCTCCTCTGACTTACAATTATGCGAACTTGACCACCGTTGCCGATGCTGTCGAACTCTATGAGAATACGTTATCATCACTGCTTGATCTACACGCGCCCTTAAAAAAGAAAACCATCACTTTGCGCCCAGTGTCTCCGTGGTACACCGAAGAAACCCATAAATTGAAATTAAATAAACGTCGTCTTGAACGTCGTTGGCGAGCTACAAAACTGCCATCTGACAGACAATCGTATGTCAAGTATTGCTCTTATTTTAACTCTGTGTTATCCAATTCGAAAATGTCCTATTATTCAGAAGTCATCGATGGACATAAATTAGATCAAAAGACGTTATTTAAGACCGTGGATAAAATGTTACATAGGACAACTGAAAAGCTCTGCCCATCCATAGATCCTGCAGACAAACTGGCTAATGACTTCGCTGACTTCTTTGTTAATAAGATTACAAAGATTCGATCTGATTTGATTCAACAAAACACACTTTCTGGACAATCAATCACCGATTTGGATGATAATAGATTTTCTTTACCTACAGAGTTCTCAAAGTTTTCCCTAGTGACGGAAGACCAATTAGCTGAACTTATCTCACCCACAGCATCAAAATCTTGCAGTCTAGACCCGATACCTGCATCTGTTTTCAGGATTTGTTTTGATAATACTGCTGCCTGTTTTAACCAAAACTGTCAACTTATCCTTGATTAATATAGTGAAGTACCGCCAAGCCTGAAAATTGCTATATTGGACCCACGGCTGAAAAACCCATCTCTTGACCATGAGGAGTTTGGAAACTTTCGACCTATATCCAACTTAAAATTTATGGCCAAAGCTATTGAAAGAACTGTTGCTGGTCAGATGAACACTTATGTCAATGAAAATAACTTAGGTGAAATACTCCAATCTGCATATAAACAACATCATAGCACTGAAACTGCCTTAGTTCGGGTGCATAACGATATTCTCAAGGCAATAGACAATCATCAATCAGTGATTCTATTACTACTAGACCTATCAGCGGCCTTTGACACGATTGATCACACCATCTTACTTTCAAGACTGTCCAGCAGATTCGGATTCAAAGGCGATGTCCTTCACTGGTTTACTTCCTATTTGTCAGGAAGAAAGCAGTTTGTGAATGTGAATGGTGGCACATCCCAAATACATGATTTGCCTTTTGGTCTTCCTCAGGGATCAGTATTGGGCCCCATGCTCTTTCTCTTGTATACTGCACCACTTGCGGATATTATTCGCCAACATAATTTGCAATTTCATCTTTATGCCGACGATACCCAAATTTACATTTCTTTCAAGACCTCAGAGTTACACGAAGCCGATCTATCTGTATCTCTGATTGAAGCGTGTACTCGGGATATCGACCAGTGGATGACACAGAACATGCTGAAAATGAACAGAGACAAAACAGAGCTCATGGTCTTATGTGCCCGACATCACCCTCCACCAACTATTACTTCTATCTCCATTTGCGATGAAACTATTCAACCTTCGGAAACTGCTAGAAATATTGGTGTAACTTTCGACTCGTTCATGTCCATGGAATGCCATATAAACAATATCTGTAAATCTGCATTTCTGACACTACGTAATCTGTGTCGTATAAGAAAGCATATCTCGGCACACTCAGCTGAAACCTTGATACATGCATTTATTACATCCAAGCTAGACTTTTGTAATTCTTTATTTTTTGGTCTACCGAAACACATGATCCAAAAACTCCAATCTGTCCAAAACTCTGCAGCCAGATTAGTCAGCTCGATACACAGACATGAGCACATAACACCTACATTGAAGGACTTACATTGGCTACCTGTGGAGCATAGGATACAGTATAAAATCCTCTTACTAGTCTTCAAGTGTATGAATGATATCGCACCATCTTATTTGAAAGATCTCATTCGCCCATATGTGCCCAAACGTCAATTGCGGTCTTCATCGAAACATTATCTCGAATCTGAACCATACAAACTGATAGGTTATGGCAAGTGAGCCTTCTCAGTAGCAGGGCCCATATTATGGAATTCTTTACCAGACCATCTAAGAGATCCCACCATACCTAAAGAAACTTTTAAGAATAGACTTAAAACACACTTGTTTAATTTAGCTTATTATTAAGTATCCATTTTAATTATTGAACGTTACTTTTCTACTTGTAAATTATTAATAGTTAGGAGTTCTTTAAGCGTGTTGTAATTATTTTATTTATCTTCATTGTAAAGCGCTAAGGGCTAAAGGGATTAGCGCTATATAAATAAACATTACATTACATTACATACATTATGTGAGCTATTAAATTATTAACTAGCTGCTAACTGGTATACACTCTGCTATCAATTCATGTTTTATCATAATCTGCATGAATGTAACTTTCA
The DNA here is from genome assembly GCA_035772405.1 of Chrysogorgia sp. JL179-B06. Classification (NCBI taxonomy): domain Eukaryota; kingdom Metazoa; phylum Cnidaria; class Anthozoa; order Scleralcyonacea; family Chrysogorgiidae; genus Chrysogorgia; species Chrysogorgia sp. JL179-B06. Next base: position 112,167 of record JAYKKM010000493.1, on the reverse strand, counting down.
TTTAATACCATATATAGCGTATTACGTATAGCGTAAAATGTGTATTGTATAGCCCATTATCACGTATTTGCCACCTTAAGTACAGTACTGTAAAATGTGATGTGTTATAGATCCAACACCAAATATTGTTGTGCTGCCGTGACAGTTCACTGTATAGTATATAATTGTCCACATTTCCTTCTTCAGTTTGTTTTGACACATGAATCTTGCAATCAAACCACTAGTCATAGGACAAGCGTTGCTAAACAATGTTTTTTCCGAATTGTATTAGTACAACTATACAGAGGCTAGGAGAGAAGCTATGGCTTAGTTAAGGTGATCTACCTACGGGCATCATCTACGCGAGATTTCACAAACGGGTGTAGCCTGAATAGCCTGAAGTGTTATCCAATCCCTAAACAATCTCGTTCCCAGATCTGGGAACGTGATTGACCCCTAAACCTTTGCCATCACGCGAGTGTTAGATTGGTCGCAAACCACCCTTCTATCACTGGCGCACAAAATGGCGTCACCTGGTAAGAGGCATCAGGCAAGCTTGGATTAATTTGAACTACGCTCGCTGTAGAATTAGATGAAAAAGTTTGTTCAAATTGCTTCAAATTGTCTTTCCGAGGTTCTAGATTTCAAAATTTCCGGGGGAGGATCCCCGACCCCCTAAAAATGCGGTCACTGATTACCTGTTTGTCAACGTCAGCCTCCCCCCCCCCCCCCCACTTTAAGTCCGTTCCTACGTCTCTGACGGTGAGGGAAGAGTCACTAGCTAATAATAAACCTTGTACTGTATATAATAATAAAATGATTCAACAAAATGCTATTTGACAAACCGACTGCGCATGCATATTGTCAATGTCAGAACTATTGCGGCAGGACTACAGAGTCTGGTGTCGGAACCCATATTACCACACTGTATACTAGGGTGGTCCTTATTTTAATTTTTTTTTATTTTGTATAGTCTGACCCTCTTAAATGGTTCCAATTGGGTTAAAAATGCTGTGTGTAAAATTGTATTAAAAACTATTGATATTTAGGGGTAGCTCAAGGTCCCTGAAATTTTTACTATAGTATCCCTATGAGAAAATCAGCCAAATTGTCCAATATGCTATAAGTCCTCAGGGGAGTGTTGGATTGGTTTAAAAATCCACTAGTGAGTAGTTTAGACCTGGTTTCCTATTTGACTTTAAGACAAACTTATAGCCAAAAATGTATGGTTTCCGAGATATAGGGCTCCAAACATTTTTAACCAATGAGAATTTTAAGAACTTTGGAGCCCTATATCTCGGAAACCATACATTTTTGGCTATAAGTTTGTCTTAAAGTCAAATAGGAAACCAGGTCTAAACTACTCACTAGTGGATTTTTAAACCAATCCGACACTCCCCTGAGGACTTATAGCATATTGGACAATTTGGCTGATTTTCTCATAGGGATACTATAGTAAAAATTTCAAGGACCTTGAGCTACCCCTAAATATCAATAGTTTTTAATACAATTTTACACACAGCATTTTTAACCCAATTGGAACCATTTAAGAGGGTCAGACTATACAAAATTTAAAAAAATTAAAATAAGGACCACCCTACTGTATACTGAGTAGAATATACAGCGTATCACTGGTTACATTTTCTCTTGTGAATGCAATAGGTGATGTTTTCCAAATTGTTTTTAGTTAGGGAATTTACAGCCTGCAATAAATCTTACAATCGATTGGTTGAGGATAGGTAAGTCCAGGTACCGACTTTTTAAATCGTTATCCCGTTGAAAGAACGCTGAAATTAATGAAAAATGGCTTTTACGTGCCTTTTTATCTTATTGCGTAATATATGTAAATCGTTTCAAAATTTGCATAGCATGACCAGTTGCTATGGCCAACTTCGCTACTGGTCGTCAGCATACGTAGCGTGCTTTTTGCTTTACTATACAGCAGTGATTTTATAACTACAAAGTGTTTTCACTTTTCTCATTTCAGATCCAACTAATTCCAGAGCAAGAACTAACTTAATATATCTGACAAAAGAAAATGCAAGGGAAATGAGAGAGAACAAGGACAAGATTGAGGAACCAAAACCCAAGGCCAACGAGAAAAAGCTGAAACCAAGCCAAAGACCAAAGCAAGATTTTAGAAACTTTGACTGGCCGACTGAACGCGAGAACTACAAAAGATTATGTCGTGGTGAGGAAATGCTTACATACGAGGTAACTTAACTTATTTACTTAATATAATCAACTTCTCTACAGTTTCACTTTTTTTAATCGATTTTATTAGATATTAATGTAATTACAAAAAATACCCAAACGGAAAGAGCGCGAACAGGACTCGAGTACCCATGCGAGGCGCCTTCCCGTTAAAATTAAAAATACATACAGTAAAGTCATAGACCAACTGCTCGGAATTCACAATACACCAACACACACACAGCTCCAACCGCATTCTTCCGAACTCCACTGAAAGAACAAAATGAATAAAACTGAGTGGAATTCAAAAGAACGAGGTTGAAGTTGCACACATACAACGATGCTCCGTGGAATTTAAGCAGTTGGTATACATTAAAAAACTATCAGTGACAGGAACAGTTACGCGGTATAATGACCATGTACAAGTCATATCAACGTCAAAAATAGATGTCAGTAATGATAAATAAGTATCGAGTAAAAATCGTTTGAATGTTGCAAGACTGCAGAGACTATTGGGTGGTGTTATTTTACAAACAGAATTCCAGAGAGGAACAATTCTGTTCAAGTTGGAGGCTTGGAAAGTACTAGTTTTACAGGATGGTGCTTTACCATGCACTAAAGGCGTGTTTACACGATTCTGCAAAAACATGCGACATACGACGTACAATAAAATCGCATTTTGTAGACAGTCAACCAACAGTCGCAGTGGGCTGTACGGATCGTCGAATACTGTAGATTAATATTTCTAATTCCGTTAATTTCAGTAGTATTGGTTCCGTTGCTTCAGATATTTGAAAAATAAGTTTGGTGACCCCCGATTTTTTCAGTTATGTTTTTCCCTCAAGCATGAATGATCACTATAGGCAGATTATAAAAAAATCTGTAATGCTATTTTTTCAGAAACAAAAAAATATCGTTTTTTGGTGTGGAGACTTTTAGCAATACTTACTCGTGAGCGGTCTTAAGGCGAACTTCTCTGCAATCTGATTGGTTCCTGAACGGTCTTTATAAAATTTAAAAATTTAAAAAAATTTAAAAAACAGATTTAATAGAGCCATATAATAAAAACCTTATTAACCTCGTTTGGTCGGTCTATACGGTGAAATAATCCTGCCCTTCGTCCTAAAACACCGCGGGCAGGATTATTTCCCCGGGGTGGCGATCGCCCCCCCCCCCCCAATGGTACCAAAGACCGTTCTCGTGAAAAGTCTAAATCGGAAAATTTTTAAAATCTAAATTTGTAACGAAAATTTAAGCCAAGGGCATCCGGCTGACTGTCAAAAAATTCAATATATGTTGGTCAGCGGCTAAACGTAACCAAGTATCAAGGTTCTAGTAGCCTGTGTACAGCCTGAATATACACCTGTAATACAGTCTGAAAATTCGCGCGATAGCTTGTCGACCCCCCGCTGAGCTTCTCAGATCTAAGAAGTAGATTTTGATTGTCCAAATCACAACTCTTGTCTTATTCCAGTTACAATTGGTTCTCTGGGAATTCTTGTGAGATCAAATAATCTAATCAAATAAACAATTATGAATGATATGAGTACATGTATTAAACCACTCAAAATCTACTACTCAGTTCTGAGTAGCTCAGTGGGGGGTGGACAAGCTATCGTGGGAATTTTCACAGACTGTATTGCAGGTGTATATTCAGGCTGTACACAGGCTAGGTTCTAGCGCCATGTGACTGACTCATATTATGCAATTATGTAAAATGGCTGAAGCTCCTGCTCCTTCAAGGCTTGAAAGTCTTATGAGCAAAAGGTTTGAAAGTTTTATGCTGATGTCCGTGGAAGCTGATTTATTGGAAGAGCTTGATTCGGAAAATCTCGTTCAAGCATTTGTAGACATATCGCTCCAAGAAAAATGCCGGTTTTAGTTGATTACGAAATGCGTGATCATTAATATTGAACATACATGTATCTATTACTATGAAGAGGGGATATTTCGTATCTTTCAATCTTTGTCTGATTTTTTAGTTGGGATGTAGGTAATTGGACCAACACTGGGGTTGCTATTATGTAGACGAGTATGTATTTAGCATAGTATGCGACATTTGGTCTATGGCTAAGACTGAAATGCGCACCTTGGCATATATGTAGGCGTAGTTTCTATCTTTGTCTGGTTACGGCGCTGGACAATGAAGTGTTATAGTATATATACATAAAATCATTATAAAGACAAGAATAAAGATGCGTATTGTATTGTATATTGTGTAGATTCTTTGGGACACAACCAACAAGAGAAACAAAATTTCATTCATGGAAAAATTAACTGATTAAAATACTAGGTACTTATTAAAAGGGTCTATGATTTTAAGAAATGTTTCGATTTAGAGTTGTTCACCAATGAGTCTCAAGATATATTGACGTGTATTGTGCCATATTCTGATTTAGTTTAGTTTAGTTTAGTTTAGTTTAATAAATTTGCCACAAAGTACAATATACAATACAACATCCACAAATAGCATGGCAGGGGTTGGGAACAGGACTACCGTCCCAATTGCTACCCAATCCCTTAAATTTAGTAATTAAATTTAGTAATTAAATTATTTTTTGCGATTTATGGCCTTTTAAAAATTCGCCTCAGAATGCGGGAAATGGTGTTTCAGAGACCCTAGAAATCCAAAATTTCTCGAGGGAGCATGCCCCCGGACCCCCCTGGAAAAATAGCGCACGTGGACATTTTCGCCCTCGCAAAGCAGGGACCCTGGTACGCCACTGAATAAGTGTTTAGTATTCGGTGAAATGACATCCCATGAAGATGTCAAAATAAATATTGTACCGGGTGACCCAAAAAAAAGTACTCCGGTTTGATTCATAATAACTTCTAAACGAGTGAAGCTATTAAACTGAAATAACTTTCATTAGATAGATGGAAGACTAACTTAGATTTTGAAATATGACAGTTGTATTTTACTTAAAAATTCACGGAGATATTAATGTTCAAACTCGGTAGCATATTTCTGGATGTGTCTAAAATATGCAAAAAACGCCGTATCAAATTCTTAATGTTGGATGTCTCTGGGGAGTTGCATGTTATGTCTTATGGAGTTATGGTTTGATTGTGTTTCATTCTGAGTTTATTCTGAACATGAACAAATTTGGAATGTACCACATGATCAGCAACCGTAGAATTTAGAAGAGCTTCGCAGCATGCCGTAATCTAGAACAACGAATGATCCATGACTCCTTCGACGCAATGGTGTCACGGGCTAGGCAGTGCATTCGTGCTAGAGGACACGCGATTCCGAACGAATAAATCTTGCTTGTATTTTGTAAATAATAATACTTCGTTTCATAATAAACAATTTGTCAAGTGTCATTTATTTACTGCTAATAGTGCGTGTTTCAGTTGAGCAAAGCTTGAATGATTAATATTTGATACGGCGTTTTTTGCATATTTTAGACACATCCAGAAATATGCTACCGAGTTTGAACATTAATATCTCCGTGAATTTTTAAGTAAAATACAACTGTCATATTTCAAAATCTAAGTTAGTCTTCCATCTATCTAATGAAAGTTATTTCAGTTTAATAGCTTCACTCGTTTAGAAGTTATTATGAATCAAACCGGAGTACTTTTTTTTGGGTCACCCGGTATGTAAATATTTGTTCTCTAGTCTAGATGAGGCAAAGCTTAAAAAATAAAAATAAAACATCGGACATTGAAAAATAACAAGAGAAATATTGAATAAACATTCTCAAACTCATTAATAATTCATGAGCCAATTAGCCAATGAAATCACTTTATTTTATCACATGACTGAGGGGATGACTGAGGCTGGATACTTGAGTAAAACACGTAAAAATCATATACCACCACATTTATTAGATCAAACCCGGTTTTGATCTAATTGCTGAGATCTTAATTAATAATTCATTTTTTGGAGAACGAAACGACCTGCCTCCGTCTTCGCTCATCCTCAACTGAACAGAGTCTGTTAATTTTCTGAATAAATTTTACACACCCTCGTGAGTTCAGTCCCGTGAGGGTTTGTTCTCAAATGCGTTTTAAGTAAACATCCAATTAAATCCGTGTTCGATTGAGAAGCCATATAAACAACTCGTTTATCGTGTTTCATCAGGGGATCCAAACACTCGAAAACAATAAAAACACTCGCGCTTCGCGCTCGTGTTTTCATCATGTTTTCTCGTGTTTGGTCCCCTGATGAAACACTCAAACTCGTTGTTCGTATATTACATAAATATTGTTTATTTTTTCTTGTTTATTTAAATGTTATTTATTAGTTCTTGTCTGAGCCTCAGTTTGTCTTCGCTTCCCCCAGAATTACAATACAGTAACTTAATAGTCTGCCATGTTTGACAATAGGAAAAGCAAAATTACTCCAAGCTCAAGTGCTCGTACTTCACAAAACATCCACTGCTTAAGCTAAAGCCAGCCAAGATGGAACAAGTTTTTGAAAAGCCACCAATTTATATATTCCGATCTTTTGCAAGTCCAAGGGAAATTGAGGACCTCAAACTTATATCCAGTCCACAAGTGAGTTATTCCCAGTGTTCAGCAAAGTACTGATATTTTGTACTTAAGTAAAAGTAAAAAGTAACTCCTCAGTTTATACTGAAGTAAGTAAAAGTAAAAGTATGGCCTGAAAATCTTACTTAAGTAAAAGTAAAAGTTGGCCTGAAAATCTTACTTAAGTAAAAGTAAGAGTATGGCCTGAAAATCTTACTTAAGTAAAAGTAAAAGTATATCCTGAAAATCTTACTTAAAAGTAAAAGTAAAAGTATGGCAAAAAAAATATTCCAGAAAAGTACTTCTGAAACAAACTATATATTCTCGAACCACTAACCACAAATGACAATTTATAATCTGGTACTGTACTTTATTCTGGGCGCTGTTTGGCGACGCCAACTCAACAGTTGCCAATCACGTGCACATGCAAAACCAACTTCACGCGATTTCTCCGCTCTAGATCTCCAGCGGATGGATAGAGTGGACCGAGTATTTCGCGACTCCGCGTTCCGAATTTCTTTTTTTACTTTGCCGATAAAACAAAAAGTAACGAAGTTAAAAAGTAATTATGTAACAAAAATTTTACTTCGTTACAACTAAAAAGTATTTGTTGAAAAATATACTTCGTTAAAAGTAAATACTGATTTTTTTACTCAAGTAAAGTAACGAAGTATATAATTTACTTCGTTACTGGCGAACACTGGTTACTTATTTCCCTTCTGTATAATTCAATAGAGTTACAATACAGTATACAGTTACTGCCATCTAAAGTACAGTATCTCAATAAAACATGTCCAGTAAATGTTTGATTATACTTTCTAGTTATCCAGGGCAACAGTTCATAACCCAACCACTGGCATAATCGAGTTTGCCAACTACAGAATTAGTGAATTGTGAGTATTCAATGATTAGCAATCGTGCAGTGTCACTATTTTCGTCATTTGCCATAACACTACGAGGCGCAGCTGGATTGACTATAATTAGTCGCTGGGGTACCTGTGCCCACAGCGACTCTAGGTTTCGCGTGCGGTGTTTCGTCTTCGTCCTTTTTTGGTAGGACACAAAATGGAATAATTCATGTAATCATGCATATAGTGGATCCAGACAAGATGGCGGCCGCATGCAAGGCGTGCGTTCGCACTTATCTTCAAATCTATGCACAGGGCCGTAGCCACCGGTACGGTTGGTCCGGTTTCAACCGGACCACTTTCCGGAGCACCAAAAAAATCTTTTCGAGGATAGCTAGAGTTATTTTAGAAGATAGTATTATTATTAGGGTTAGTATTACGGTTAGTTTCTTAGGGTTAGTATAAGAGTAATACTTACGGTTGTCTTGCACTGCATACAGTACTGCTCAGAAATAACCTAACACTGCGGTTGCGGTTCGGTTCCGGTTAGGTTGCGGTTCGGGTTCGGTTCAGGTTCGGTTAGGTTGGGGTTCGGTTCCGGTTAGGTTGCGGTTCGGTTTTCGGTTCGGTTTGTTATCGCTTCATGTCTTCATTCTTCATGTCTTCATTGATCTCATGTCTCGCCATTCACATTAGGGATTTCAAATAAAGTTGGCGCTTTCTCGATATACAAACCGAAATACAAACCAATCCCTAATCCTAACCCTAAAACTGACTTAGGTTGATGTGTACTTGATGCTATAATAATTTTACATTTCGGTTGCTCACATATCGAGAAAGATCGCTCTGCCAAACTCCTTATGTTTCGTGGCAACGTAGTGAACGACGTCGGTAGCCGGTATTAAAAGCGTATTAGGGTAATTAAAGCGCGAATCTATTCATGCTTCGATCGAAGTGGGGAGCTTGCGTAAAAAAAGCTTGCTTCAACTTTATTATTTTAATACGTCGTGTTGTTTTCCACTGATACGTAATGTTTATGTGCGTTTACTGACGTTTAACTCTCTGCTTCATGTGCGTATTAAAATTCCGACACGCATAAATATACAAATAAATATGAAGTTAATCTCGATCGGTTCGAAAAATTTCTGGAACCGATTCATGATTGAATGTCAAGTTAAATCACTTCATCCATGCGTTTTGATCGAAAACTTTCATTCCGCTTCCTTCATGTAAACAAAACAAGGGAGCAAAACGAATGACAAGTTTTCCTTGATCTTATGTCAACAATCCTTTGCAATTCACAAACGAAAAAATGGTATACATATTCATAATATATGATTTCGTAGTCTTTGATCAATATTCAATTAGGCATTATATAAAAGGTGATACATTCTCTTTTCGACCGAATCGGTCAGTTCTATTTTAGACCAGAGGACAGCAAGAACCCCAGTTAGGACTCGAGTTAGGATTCGAGTTAGTATTCGAGTTAGGATTCGAGTTAGGACTCGAGTTAGGATTCGAGTTAGGATTCGAGTTAAAATTAAATTCAACGCGCGTTTCAATTTCAATTACAAGAAGCAGGCAACCTTTAAGATAATGTGAAATTTGTAAGCAAGACAGATATTAGGACAGTTATTAAGACAGATATTAGTATCTGAAAGTGTAATAGAAGTGTCGTATGAACTATAACGGGAATGGCGGCTTGAGCGATTTGACAAATTACAATATAATCATTGTCAGAGTGAGGTGTCATAGCCGACCTTTCAAGCAACGTCGAAACCCTAACGGAAACGTATCATTTTACCGCATTTAATGACCCAAATATTAATGACGGCCAGTGCGTGGGCAAATACGCACAAATATGGCAAAGATATAACGCGTTTATCAAGTATGATAAATTTGGACGCTTGTTTGTTTCGCCAAAGTTTTGAGGCAGAATGCCAATCTCTTAAGTTTGTTTGGCTCCCGTACGAATTGACAGTAGCGTGCCTTCTCCACCTTCCAACCCAGCTTCTTTCGTCTGATTCGACGAACAGTATAGGATTGGAAACATTCACACCGCATTCTTCCATCAGTTTAGTTTTCAACTCTGCTGATGTTAATTCGTCGTTCTCTGTCATCTTATCGTTGATGTATTGGCAATGTTGTTCGGTTAAAATTTGCTTTCAACGAGACAGAAATAGGCTAACAGCCGATCTAGATGTGCTTAATCCTTCTTCTCGAAGAATATTTGTAATTTTTGTGACATCTATTCCAGAAGATTGCAGCGAAATAAGGCGATTCCTTGCGTAAAGAGACAGCTTTCCCATTTTACAAACGACGTTGGCGAATGGCGAAGGCGAACAGTCTCTAGATTCGACCTAACCTAGGTTCGACCTTAGGTTCGACTTAGGTTCGACTTAGGTTCGACCTAGGTTCGACCTAGGTTCGACCTAGGTTCAACCGCGGTTTTTGTTAGGTTATTTCTGAGCAGTACTGTATCATCAGTTTCGCTTAATAGTGATATATGATATGTACGACGATAACTGATGACAGACATTGATTGAGGAAGTGAATCACAGAAAGCCCGGAAAATTTTAAGCCTCGCGGCTTTCACGTGTTTGACGCCAAAGGCGCCGGCCGGAGATTTATGGCTGCTGATAGTTCAAAAGCGCTCTTTCCAAGTTTTCCTGATGAGCCTCATCATCCGAAGAACTTCGTATTTCCCAAGCGATCCTTTGGTAAATGGAAACCCGTTCTATGCTCAGCTCAAAGCCAGTGGAACTGATGGTTATATTTGGCTGATCACTTCCCCATTGTCGGTACAATGATGAACTGTTTATGATATAAATTATTTGGTTAAAACTTCCCACAAAATGCAGGAAATAGCGTTTCAGAGCCTTAAATAATCAAAAATTTCCAGAGGGAGCATGCCCCCTGACCCTCCTAGTTTCTAGCGCCTTTGGTGCTCGCAACCACCACGCCCAACCGGACCACTTCAAAATTGGTGGCTACAGCCCTGATGCAGGCCTCTATCACAGAATAGGCCTCTATTTTAATAACCCCAGCGACTAAACGCTCAATAGAGCGTCATGTTCACATAGAAATCGAGGGCGATGCACTAATTAACAATTAGATTTATGATCTCGAAATAGCTATTGGAATAGATTCTAGTTTTTGCCATTGTCTGTTCAATTATGGGTGTACAGATGACGTCACAATGTGGCGAGAACATCAGTTGCTCACTCAACTCCGTCTTGTGGGGCACGTTTTGCTTCTTACTACATTGTGACATCATCTATTATGCTGTAACAGAACAGACAATGACAACTATCGCAATTTTCAAATATCACTGACTCTAGTGTAAATCCTTAAAGGATATCTGCTCTTGTACTCGAGAAATAGACTTCTTTCTTAATGTCGGACAGTCTAAATATTCTTTTATATGCATGCAAATTAGCCTTTCTTGCCTCGTTACAAAGCAAAGATTCTTTGGAATTACAGACACACGAACGAGGTCAGAAAGGCTAATTTAAATATTTCATTTGGGTGCCATTCTGAAAGAGATCTATAACATCTATGTTATGCTACTGGACGGCGCCATTTTAGAGTCTGCTCGCGACGGCTCAAACTTGATATAGAAGTGGCGGTTTCTTTTGAATTTGGACGTCATTGGGAACAAAAGACAAGCACTCAATGACGTCAAATTTGAAAGGAAAACACAGCTGTACATCAACTTTGAGCCGTAGAGCAAACTCAAAATGGCGGCGCCCAGAAGCATAAAATACCAGAATGAAAACGTTATTTCTTGACAAGAAGAGCAGATACCGTAAAACTATTAGCATTTCTAAACATTATATGTAAAGGCCTTTTATTTAAAAGTTTTACTGCAATTCCCCTTTAATTGCACTAATTGTATATTCGTTTTAATTGTATTCATATTTCAGTGCCTGGTTATATGACAGTGATGGTACTACGGTGGCAAACGTTAATGCAAGGCTTGAGGCTGTCACACAACTAAGTGTGGCAACTGCCGAAGGATTACAGGTTAGTTGTGCCACACAATGCCACAATATAATAATAATAATAAATAATAATAATAATGGTTTAATACGACATATCCAAAAATTACATTGGCTCTTCTTCCGCAATCACAATAGACCTTACCCATTATGACGCATGAATCTATTAGTGACTACTACTACCAGAATCCTTTTCGGTATATCTTTTTGTGCTATTAAGTTGAGCAATTGTTTTCCGTCTCCCAGAGGGACTCGTTCAGAAGCCTACTCTCCGTCAAAGATTTCATTTCAGTTTTGAGATGACTCAGAAAAACTGGACTAGTTTCAGGAATATTGTACTAGGTAGGCTATTAAAGCGTATTGCACAAGAGTGCTGGAAACTTCCGGTCTCGAAAGGTATTTTCAGTTGCACGTCTCCAGAAGACCTCAGCGACCTGGATGGTATATATCTCAAAGGCAAATACGCTGGCCAAACTGCACTATAAAGAGCCTTATGAGCAAGCTTCAAAAGATTGTAGTCTCTGCGTTCTGGGATTGGTAGCCATCCCAGTGATATAAAATCCTTCTCACATGCAGGCATATCGTTTGAGCACAAATCCCGCAACGGCAAGGTGGACCTTCTGTAATCTTTCAATCAGATACACCGGTAGATGGTTGAACATGGTATCGTTAATCGTTGTAGTCCAATTTACTAATTACAAGGCATTCCGCCAACTGTTTCCTCACGGAGAAGGGAGCGAGGTTCTTCAGTTTCCGTAGGATTAACAAGATGAAATGGTTTTGTTTACATGAACATAGTTTTGTTACACTATACGATGTATAAAACATAATCAGGAGTAACGCGATGTACAGTACATAATCTAGGTTATTATAATATAGGCTATTGCTAATTATATGTACGGTACATAATACAGTCAACTCTCGTTATAGCGGACACCCTGGGGACCGTCATTTGGTGTCCGTAATAGCGAGAGTCCGCAATAGCGGGATGCGATGAAAATATCCCGATTTCAGGTTATAAAATATCACCACAATGTATTACTGCTTTTTTGTTATAAAATGTCCAATTTATTTCAATTTTTAGTTGACGTTTACTGTGATACATATAAGTACACAGTACAAGTCAAAATACAAGTCAAAAATTTGTATTCAAATATATTTTTATTCCAAAACCAAAAATACAGCGGTAACATGCATGAATCAGTGCCAAATGTCTTTTCTTTCCTTCACTGTAAAGGTACAGTAACAAAACTCAGTAAAGTGTCCGCAATTCCGTAATATCGAGAGTTATTTCAATACATTTCATAGTAGTTTCGGCCGAGGATTTACCAACTGTCCTTAATAGCGGGATGCAGCCAGGAATTCCCCGACGCAGGGGCTAAGGTCTCCGACAGGTGGTCTCTAACAGCTACAACAAAACAACAACAGCTACAGGTCTCTAACAGCTAGTGGTAATATCTGTAGGGGGGTCCGGGGGCATGGTCCCCCGGGGAATTTTTGGTTTTCTAAGCCTCGAAAACGCTATTTCCGGCATTTTGGGGGCAGTTTTAGCAAAAAAATTAAAATACTGTAAAAAACAGTGAAAATCATGATTTTATAGTCAGTATTTCCTTACTGTATATACGAAACTAACTCTAACAATAATATTCAGTATTCACGCAAAAACTAGATAACAGTGAGTGCGCGAAACAACACAGAGGTGATAGATAATTTGTGCCAGAGATGAAAGTTGATTACCTTTGACGTTGTTTTGCGAAACGTTTGTTAATGCGTAAAAGAACTTTTACGATTCTAAGAAAACATGCAAAAGACGAACTTTTTTTCTTTTTTCTTCTTGTTTTCTTCCAGCTCGTTCCCCGACGAATTGTTCATTTTTCCCCAACAGAGGGGCCCTGCCCCCCTCTGGCGCCACCCCCGACGGGGTGTCAGTAATAGCGCGGTGTCCGCAAGGCGAGAGTTGACTGTATAGGCTATTATAATCTAGTCTATGCGATGCAAATGCACGGAACATAATATAAGCTACATAATCTATTGGTATGTACAGTATAGGCTATTGTAATCTAGGCTATTGGGATGTACAGTACATAATCTCCTCGCAAGCGAGGTTTTGGTTATCAGTTTGAATCGGACAATATTTAGACAACGCCAAGCGGCCATTGGCGATTTGTGATCTGACGAACTACATAAACAGGTTTTTACGAAGCGTACACACGTTTGCGTAATATAATAGGCACGTATGTTATGTATTTAGACTCGCGAATTCCAAATCTGTTTTCAGAATTGAAAACGGTTAAATATTGATCGAGATAACGTTCAAAATAATTTACGGCGAAGCGGAAGCCTGATTGCCGACTAATTTCTAAGTACATAAATCGTTTTTACGAAGGGTATTCACGTTCTCGTAATATAATAGACACATATGTTATGTATTTAGACTCGGTAATCCCAAATCTGTTTTCAGAATTGAAATCGAGTAAATATTGGCCGAGATAATGTTCATAATCTACGTACGACAAACCGGCCTTTTGGGATTTTTTATCGACAGACGCGGTCTGGGCACTGGGGACCATGGATGGGGGGAAAAGAAACTCTAGGAGTGGGGTGGGGGGATGTTTATTGGTAGAAAAGGCGGCGAGGGGATATTGCGAAACGTATTTCTAGTAATATAGGCTATAATCTATTGGTATGTACAGTACATAATATAGGCATTACAATCTTGGCTATTGCGATATATAGTACATAAATGTAGGCTACTGTAAATATGCCTGGCAGATGCATTGACAAAATAAAATTCTTCCAGTGGCGCGAAACAAACTGAACAAGTCAAAATTACCCAACATGTCTATGCGTTAATATACACAATGTTGTAGTGAATGTGGGAGAGCTCGGAGTAGACAGACGATACGTGGACGATCGTCAAACTCATATCCTCAGAAAAATGATTCTGAGTCCCGTACAGGAATCGAACCTGTAACCTTCTGATTGCCGGTGAGACGCTCTAACCATTGACTCGTTAGCTCAATGGTTAGAGCGTCTCTCCGGCGATCAGAAGGTTACAGGTTTGATTCCTGTACGGGACTCAGAATCATTTTTCTGAGGATATGAGCTTGACGATCGTCCATGTATCGTCCAACATGTTTATGGTAACTTTTCTCGTGTTTTATTGACTAGGTTCAGAATTATGGCATGGCTGGGCAATATGATCCTCACTTTGATTTTTCACGGGTAAGATACGTTTAGTTTCATATCGTTAAACTTAAAAGCAATCTGTTGTGTTGAAAAACGTTCAATATATTCAAAATGCTGCAACTATATATTGAAGTTAAAATTTATTTTAGTAAATATGGGTGTAATTGTTGTTAGACATATTGGTACATACTGTATACTGCAATTTTAGCTGATTAATAATAATATTTGCAAAAGAATGGCGGATATCGGAATTAAGACCAGGACATTGGAGTTGCAGAAAACCGTTATCATTCATTCTGCTAGGATCCTTAGAAAAGTTCTTGAAATTTGAGGCGAGGGGTAAATTACTCTGAAAAAAGCGTACGAAGATTCTTGGGATAAAAAAATCCCTGCAATTTTTCTGGGGATTCTGGGATTTTTTTGCCAAATTTTCAAGGATTTTTGGATTTTTTCAAGATTTGTTTCGAAATATTTTCCCAGTTTTTTTTTTCGCCGAACTTTTTCCGCAATTTTTTGCGACATAATCTATCGAGTTTTTTTTTTAAAACGAAGTAAATGAACGTTAAGGAAACAACATTTTATTAAAATTTTATTATTTTAAGAGTGCAGTCAATTAAATTATTTTACACCATGGGCCATACCATGGGCTTCACAGATCAAAAGTTAATTGGATATAAGGGTATTTTAAGGGTTTAAATAGGATATTCCGTGGGAGATTTTTCAAAATTTGATGGATTTCTCGATTTTGCGATGATGTTGAGGTTTTTATTGTTTTTTCTGAGTATTTTCTGAAATATTTAGAGATTTCGTGGGGTTTTTTTGGATTTTGGGATTCTGGGATTTTTATTAAAATTAGTAAAGATTTTGGGATTTTTTAAAAGATTTTTTGGGATTTTTGACGAAATGACGAAGATTTTCAGAGTAATTCACCCCTCGATTTGAGGAGTATTGTTGACACTGAACATCAGGAACTATAATACCGTTGATAATATGATCAATGTGAAAGTGATAACATATAATAATAATAATAATAATAATTTTTTCGTTTCGTACGGCCGTCGTTGTCAACTATTCCAGAGAAAAACGTGGGACCGAATTTTTGTCGAAAGTCTATTTCATTAACACTAACCCTTATAACCATTTTATACCAACCTTAACCTAACACTAACTTTAATGCTAACCATAATTTTAATCTAGCCCTAAAAGAAAGAAAAAATAAAGGATAATACAAAATAGCACCCCGCACTACGAAGGGAACTCTGACAAATCCAAACAAAAAATCGTACTTAAGGTGGCTCCATACAGTTTCTTGAATAGTGGAAAACACATGTTTCAGACCAAAAATCTTGTATATTGATATTTTGTTAGATGAATGAAACTAAGTGTCGTGTATAGAACAATATTTTGAAAATCAAAAACTGTGACGAGAAAGTGCGTAAATATGGTTGCTATGGTAATAATGACGTTTCAAAATGGCCACTAATTCGTGTTCAAACTAGTTTTATTCAAAAATAATGTCGGTGACCCTCAACTTTTATTTTGTTAAAAATTTTCTTCTAGTATGAGTAATCAATAGGCCAATTTAAAAAAAATTCTGTAGATGCAAAACATTTTTATCAAAAATAATCATGTTTTTTGGATTTGATAAATTTTGGATCTACAGAATTTTTTTTTAATTGGCATACCATTTTGAAACGTCGTTATTGCCATAGAAACCACAGTTACGCACTTTTTCGTTACAGTTTCTGATTTTCAAAATGTTGTTCTATACAAGACAGTTATTTTCATTCTTCTAACAAAATATAAATGTACAAGATTTTGGGTCTGAAACATGTGTTTTCCACTTTTCAAGAAACTGTATGGAGCCACCTTAAGGCATTCTTACTCAGTTCCGCCGTAGCTAGCGACTTATAATTAGGAGGAAAAAGTAATAAAGCATTATTTGAGCGGAGGGTATATCTACATGATTCTTTAATGGTGACGAGATCGCGGATGTAAGGCGGAGCCAAGCCATGAATTGCTTTGAAAGTGACGTTGCAAACGTCGAATTTTTCATGTGCCGAACCTAGGCACTTAACGGAACAGATGAATATAATTCAGACGAATTTATTTTCTTCAATTATATTCCACAGCCTCGATTATATTCCTCTCACTCGCATTATCCGTCTGACTCAAACAAATAATACAACGCAAATGTGGTTTTCCGATGAAAGTGGTTCTTAAAGTAGTTCTCCGATGAAAATTAATCGTCTCTCCAATTTCGATTATATTATATTATAGATTATATTATATTATATATTTCGACATCTGAAAGTACTTTCAAAATGAGACAGAATGGCTTTCGGGGTTTCTTTTAGAAACATGCAAATTAGATATCTATGACGTCATGGTCATGGCCAAGTGTTGAAACTTTGCACATGAATGCCTTTGAGGAAATAACACACCACTGTTTCAGTAATATTTTTGCCAATTAACGTATATTTGTACGAATATTTGTACGAATATTGAAATGTATACAATGCAGTGAACATTGTTTGATCATGATAGAGAAATAAACAAATTTTGTTTTACAAGTTGAATGGGTCTGACACATGGTCTCAATGACAACAACATACTGTGCACAATGGTGTGTACTTTCCGCATTGGCATACATGTGGATAGTTTCAATCTATCTGTTATTTACACAGAAATATGCATCATTTTGTGAATTGTTTTAGTCTATGACCATGACGTCATAGATATCTAATTTACATGTTTCAAAAAACCTGAATATCTCTGGAACGAGATGAGGTATTGAGAAACCGCGAAAGCCATTCTGTCTCATTTTGAAAGTATACTTTTAGATAAGATCACAATTGGATACACGATGTTTTCATCGTTGAACCACTTTAACCGACGAATAAAATGAGATAACGTTATAAGACACGAACACGCAATAAGATCATTAAGATGCAAACATCGATTAAGTGGGGATTTTGCATATTTGTATAATATTTGGATTCTTTGGGGAAGATTTGTAATATACAGTATCTTGTCAGACCAAAACTTTATCTTCTTGCACTTTTTTGCCTTCAACGTTGGTGATTTTGAGAGTTTTTCAAAACTGACCATGAGAAACAAATATCCGTTCATCTAAAAGAGTGATAAATCTAATAAACTAAATATCGGAAATGACGTCAAAATGACGTCAATAGGAACGCTGTCTCAGAGTAAAACAGTATTTAAATCGCGATAAAAACCCAAAGAAGTTAAAATAATAACTTAAAACTAGGAGTTCTTATCAGAAGTGAAATGTTGTCTATGGACTGACACAGGAGCAGTGGGTACTTGGTTGGAGCAGTGTTCAGGATCAGATATGCCAACAGAATGATGCTAGACATTTTCTATACTTATACAGTAGCATAGAGGATCAAATAAATAGAATGTAGAATCTGAACCACGTATCAAGCTAAGGCGATCATATAGCCTTGAAATATTAAAATAACATACGGTATAATTATAATGTCAAAATTCAATGTGACCATTTGAACGCTATACATCTAATTCGAACAACATTTACTCAAAAGAGCAAGCCTCGCGAAGTCATAAATTTTCCATTCAAACAACACTCTTGGCAAATCGAACTTCACGTTTGTAATATTTGCTGAATTGAACGTCGCAGTTATCTGGAGGTCGTGCGGTCATATTTCAAATCGAACAAACGAACGGGAATACCATTCTAATATTAAAATAACATACGGAAATCACCGTTGTCAAAAACATTGAGGTTATAGTGTCTCCTTGAAATAAGACGCTGTCGTTTGTTGCCGTGTTCCACTCGATAACAATCTAAACCACGTATCAAGGCGTTCATATAGCCTATTATAGCCTTCTAATATTAAAATAACATATGGTAATCATATGGCGCGTTTATAATGTCAAAATTCAATATGACCATTTGAACGCCATACGTCTAATTCGAACAACATTTACTCGAAACGAGGTTATAAATTTCCCATTCAAGCGACACTTTTGCCAAATCGGACTTCATGTTTGTAATATTTCTGAATTGAGCGACTTATCTGGCGGTCGAGCGGTCATATTTCAAAACGAACAAACGAATAATATCCGAAACTGAAACCTACGTCACAAAACGTCATAAAACTGGACAGATATCCATCCAGACATCCACTATGCCGAGTCTATGTTTACATAGTTCCGCGAAGAGGTCTGGACACGAAACACAGGGACCAAAGTCAAAATTAGCGTGCTGCCTCTCTGAGGGTCGGCAGCAATAATAACTTCTTTGGCATTCTCCCGATATAAACACTGTTTTACTCAACACCTGTTTTATTCTGAGATCGTGTTTCTGGTTTGACGTCATTTCCGCTGTTAGAACCCAGTTTTATTTCTCACGGTCGGTTTTGAAATCACCAACTTTGAAGGCAAAAAAGTACAAGATAAAGTTTTGGTCTAGAGAGAACATAAATGTGGTGTAATATGGCAAAATTTGCTCTCCTTAAAGACAAACCGCGCTGCCGCATTCTGCATACCCGTGTGGTTAATAATAATAATAATAATAAATGCTTTATTTGAATTCTGATGACCCATTCAGTTGAAGTAGCTGATCTGACCCAGCTGTAAAGTATGTTGAACGGGGCCATACGATACAACATAATCTAATAGAGGTAATATAGGTTGTTTATAATTCGAAGTACGATTGACTTAGGTAAAACAATAGTCTATCTTCAAAACTGTTGTGTGATTAACCTGGGATTGCTTGATGACTTTTGATTCATAGATTAAACTCGAGAAATCCCGAGCCGCTAAAGTAAGTTAAAAAGTGTACGTAAGTTTGTAAAACGTTTTTGTTACACACGTCGAGCCCGGCGTAACTTGCTTGTATCTACTAACTATTATCTGCTCATTCTACTATCTACTAACTTCTATACAAACTACAAACTATGAAACTACTACAAACTACTACAAACTACTATCTACAAACTACAAACTTCTATCGACTAACTACTAACTACTAACTACTACAAACTACAAACTACTAACAGAAGTACTAACTAACTACAAACTACAAACTACAAACTACAAACTACAAACTACAAACTACTAACAGAAGTACTAACTAACTACAAACTACAAACTACAATTCTACAATCTACAATCTACAAACTACAAACTACAAACTACAATCTACAAACTACAATCTACAAACTACTAACAGAAGTACTAACTAACTACAAACTACAAACTACAAACTACAAACTACTAACAGAAGTACTAACTAACTACAAACTACAAACTACAAACTACAAACTACAATCTACTAACAGAAGTACTAACTAACTACAAACTACAAACTACAAACTACAAACTACAAACTACAATCTACTAACAGAAGTACTAACTAACTACAAACTACAAACTACAAACTACAATCTACTAACAGAAGTACTAACTAACTACAAACTGCAAACTACAAACTACAAACTACAAACTACAAACTACAATCTACTAACAGAAGTACTAACTAACTACAAACTACAAACTACAAACTACAAACTACAAACTACAAACTACAATCTACTAACAGAAGTACTAACTAACTACAAACTACAAACTACAAACTACAAACTACAAACTACAAACTACAAACTACAAACTACAATCTACTAACAGAAGTACTAACTAACTACAAACTACAAACTACAAACTACTAACAGAAGTACTAACTAACTACAAACTACAAACTACAAACTACAAACTACAAACTACAATCTACTAACAGAAGTACTAACTAACTGCAAACTACAAACTACAAACTACAAACTACAAACTACTAACAGAAGTACTAACTAACTACAAACTACAAACTACAAACTACAAACTACAATCTACTAACAGAAGTACTAACTAACTGCAAACTACAAACTACAAACTACAAACTACTATCTACTAACAGAAGTACTAACTAACTACAAACTACAAACTACAAACTACAAACTACAATCTACTAACAGAAGTACTAACTAACTGCAAACTACAAACTACAAACTACAAACTACAAACTACAAACTACAAACTACAAACTACAAACTACAAACTACAATCTACTAACAGAAGTACTAACTAACTGCAAACTACAAACTACAAACTACAAACTACAAACTACAATCTACTAACAGAAGTACTAACTAACTACAAACTACAAACTACAAACTACAAACTACAAACTACAAACTACAAACTACAATCTACTAACAGAAGTACTAACTAACTGCAAACTACAAACTACAAACTACAAACTACAAACTACAAACTACAATCTACTAACAGAAGTACTAACTAACTGCAAACTACAAACTACAAACTACTAACAGAAGTACTAACTAACTGCAAACTACAAACTACAAACTACTAACAGAAGTACTAACTAACTACAAACTACAAACTACAAACTACAAACTACTAACAGAAGTACTAACTAACTACAAACTACAATCTACAAACTACAATCTACAAACTACAAACTACAAACTACAAACTACAAACTACAAACTACAATCTACTAACAGAAGTACTAACTAACTACAAACTACAAACTACAAACTACAAACTACAAACTACAAACTACAATCTACTAACAGAAGTACTAACTAACTACAAACTACAAACTACAAACTACTAACAGAAGTACTAACTAACTACAAACTACAAACTACTAACAGAAGTACTAACTAACTACAAACTACAAACTACAAACTACAAACTACAAACTACAATCTACTAACAGAAGTACTAACTAACTGCAAACTACAAACTACAAACTACAAACTACAAACTACTATCTACTAACAGAAGTACTAACTAACTACAAACTACAAACTACAAACTACAAACTACTAACAGAAGTACTAACTAACTGCAAACTACAAACTACAAACTACAAACTACAAACTACAAACTACAATCTACTAACAGAAGTACTAACTAACTGCAAACTACAAACTACAAACTACAAACTACAAACTACAAACTACAAACTACAATCTACTAACAGAAGTACTAACTAACTGCAAACTACAAACTACAAACTACAATCTACTAACAGAAGTACTAACTAACTACAAACTACAAACTACAAACTACAAACTACAATCTACTAACAGAAGTACTAACTAACTACAAACTACAAACTGCAAACTACAAACTACAAACTACAAACTACAAACTACAATCTACTAACAGAAGTACTAACTAACTACAAACTACAAACTACAAACTACAATCTACTAACAGAAGTACTAACTAACTACAAACTACAAACTACAAACTACAAACTACAAACTACAAACTACAAACTACAAACTACTAACAGAAGTACTAACTAACTACAAACTACAAACTACAAACTACAAACTACAAACTACAAACTACAAACTACAAACTACAATCTACTAACAGAAGTACTAACTAACTGCAAACTACAAACTACAAACTACTAACAGAAGTACTAACTAACTACAAACTACAAACTACAAACTACAATCTACTAACAGAAGTACTAACTAACTACAAACTACAAACTACAAACTACTAACAGAAGTACTAACTAACTACAAACTACAAACTACAAACTACAAACTACTAACAGAAGTACTAACTAACTACAAACTACAAACTACAAACTACAATCTACTAACAGAAGTACTAACTAACTACAAACTACAATCTACAAACTACAATCTACTAACAGAAGTACTAACTAACTGCAAACTACAAACTACTAACAGAAGTACTAACTAACTACAAACTACAAACTACAAACTACAAACTACAAACTACAAACTACAAACTACAAACTACAAACTACAATCTACTAACAGAAGTACTAACTAACTGCAAACTACAAACTACAAACTACTAACAGAAGTACTAACTAACTACAAACTACAAACTACAAACTACAATCTACTAACAGAAGTACTAACTAACTACAAACTACAATCTACAAACTACAAACTACAAACTACAAACTACAATCTACTAACAGAAGTATACTAACTATAATTACAAACTACAAACTACAAACTACAATCTACTATCTAGTAGTTTGTAGTTTGTAGTTACAAACTAGTAAACTACAAACTACAAACTACAAACTACAAACTACAATCTACTAACAGAAGTACTAACTAACTACAAACTACAAACTACAAACTACAATCTATTATCTACTATCTTCTACTGTATCTACTAATTTCTATCTACTAACTTCTATCTACTAATTTCTATCTACTAATTTCTATCTACTAATTTCTATCTACTAATTTCTATCTACTAATTTCTATCTACTAATTTCTAACTTCTATCTGGTAGTAGTTAGTAGATAGAAGTTAGTAGATATCTATGGATATAAGTATTCGGAAATTTTGGAGGCATTCATTATTTCATTCACTTTTATTTGCACGTAAAGAAGATAGTTACAAAATATTATTATATAATTAATACAGAATGTAAAAGAAAAGAAAAGAAAAGTATTATAGTAAACAGGTCGTGCGTAGCGGACAAAGTAGCGTATAATTTTCGAGTTGTTCACTAGGATGAATAAAGAGGAATAAAGGATGATGATTTGAAAGAAAAGGAAGTTACGTTAATGCTTATCAGAAGTGCCAATTTGTATACTTCTCGGTGAGACGAGAGGATATAGGATGGGACCGCCGGAAAATCGCACAGTAAAGCGAACGCACAGTTTATTTATTGACTATCCAGGAAAGCCACGAACTACTGAGTGCCGCGAATGAGATACATGTACATGTACATACTGCTTAGAAATAACCTAATCAGACGAGAGTAGCTGGGTTGAAGCATGAGAAAGCATGCTACTCGTGCGGAAGCCAAACAAGCTTAAAAGATTGGCGTTTTGTCTCAAAGCTTTGACGGAGAAAGACACGTTTGAAAACGTGATATTAAACGCACTAAAATAGATATCACTTGACAATGAATGTTCACATGTTGCGAAATTCGACGTTTAAATCAAAACGGCAAATCGAATTAAAGTTTGACAAAACTCATTTTAGCTGCAGAACGTTTGGCCCTTTCTCGATATATGAGCAACCGAAATTTAAAATTATTATAACATCAACCCAAGTCAGTTTTAGGGTTATGATTAGGGTTAGGATTAGGGTTAGGATTAGGGTTAGGATTAGAAATAGGATTAGGGTTGGCGATTATTTGAATTTCGGTTTTTTAGGTTTGATCATATATCGAGAAAGCGCCGAACGTTTTCAGAATTGTATTCGGTACATGTTGGTCTATCAGAGCTAACAGTAACAGCAGATTGCATGCATTCTGATTATATGATATAATCCGTATAATATTCTATAATATGATTGCGGTGAACAATCCGTTTTCAAAAGTTAGCGTTTTCATATTTGGAGAACCTTCAGTTATAAAATTCCGCGTCGCTGTGTAAACGAGATATGAAAAAGCTTCATCCGTGTGAATAACTTCGCCCGAAACAGCACTAGAATACAATTATTATTCAATATATTCATACGTTCCTCGTGTTGTCGCCAATTCTATTCAAACCTGTCAGGCGGTATTTTGATTTACGACGCTTTTAGTTTCTGCAACAAAGGCATTCTAACCGTTCAAATCTAATTTGGTTAATGATGATTTTTTGACTTCCTATTAAAAGATTTTCACTAGCAGATACAGGATACAGTATTCAATGACGTCGGATCGAAAACAATGCACACTCGATCCGCTCAAGAAATAGTCTCGATTTATTTTGTTTTGAAAAGTCGAGTCGATCCGGAATTGTAAGCCGATAATTTACGATTCGCTTCATGTAAACACAGAAATGGTTGAAACTTCATGCCAATCCACTTTTCGACATGTGAATTATTAGGAATCGAAAATGCTAAAAGTTTGGTGAAGTGCCGAAATCGTGAATAATAGGTCTAACAATTTCGAGAGAAGGCCTTCATCAGAGATATAGGCTCTTTCTAGTTTCTGCCATGCTATCGACTGACACACTGCAGCTGTAAATCTGATAAATAATAATGATCGGGAAAAAGGTTTAGGAATTAAAACGGACACACGCTCTGCTAATACTATTACATTCATTAGATTCGGCGAGGATTCACTGAAAACGGTGCCACGAGTGCAGTATAAGTCGAACATTCTGACTTAAATTAGGTTTTGCAGGCGAAAGCACAACGTTTCAACTGCGAATCTCTTGCGCGGGTGTATTCTTGTCAACAGGACATGAAACAGACAGAATGAAGCCAAACATGGAGATCTATTTTACTTTTGGTGCCCTCTCTACATTTTAAACTAAACGCTTTCCATGTCGGAAATAGTCGGAACCCAAGCTGTTTTCACACACGCTAATGTGTATCGACCGCAAACCGAACCGCAACCTAACCCCAACCTAACCGCAACCGCAGTGTTAGGTTATTTCTGAGCAGTACTGTAAATGTAAAAGCTAGCTGAAATGTGCTGAGATTGTTTTCGAACAACGGATGAAAGCGCTCGTCCCGGAAAAAGGGAGTACTACAAATTCCCAGGCATAGAACTGGCTGAAAAGGTTAAGAAGGAAAAAGTATTGGAAAGAGTTGCACGTTTCGGGGCAAGCCCCTTTGTCAAGATACGAGTACACAGATTCTTGAAGCGCTAATATACTGTATACTCTACCACCATCTAATTTAAAATTTACAAAAAATCCCTAATATTAATTCCCCGAGGTATAAATGAATCTAACTTGTATGCCCAGAATCCCTCCCTTGTTGTCGGATATATATATATATATATATATATATATATATATATATATATATATATATATATATATATATATATATATATATATATATATATATATATATATATATATATATATATATATATATATATATATATATATATATATATATATATATATATATATATATATATATATATATATATATATATATATATATATATATATATATATATATATATATATATATATATTATATATATATTATATGTATATATGTATATATGTATATATAAAGGCTCTCGGCAACGGCTTGTAGCTCAGTGGTCAATCATTGACAAAACAAATGTAAATGATATATATATATATATATATATATATATATATATAGCAAAGTGAAAAGGTGGTAAACTGCCAAGAATTTAGTGACGAGATACTGACGTTTCGAGCGGAGCCCTTCATCAGAGTAAGACCAAGATGAAGGGCTCCGCTCGAAACGTCAGTATCTCGTCACTAAATTCTTGGCAGTCCACCTTTTCACTTTGCTATATATTCAAAACACTGTCTACGCAGCACTCTACTATATATATATATATATATATTATATATATATATATATATATATATATATATATATATATATATATATATATATATATATATATATATATATATATATACTGTATATATATATATATATATATATACATATATATATATTTTGTCTGAGCCAGAAAAATTAACAAGAGCATGGGGAAATTAAATGACAAATTAAATTAATCGACCAATCCCTTCACAATCCTTATAAATCCTTGCAATCCCTATACTTCCTTGCAATCCCTATACTTCCATGCAATCCAAAACATTACTTGACTCGGATAAAAGAAGCCACAGAGTGCTAGGGTTAACCTCTCATTCCTCCCCACTTTTTTGTTTTGTAATGTAAAATGTCACTAGGTATATGGACATATTAATGGTCTTATTAACAGATACAACAAACGTGTGACTTTACAAATTGTTTAGCTTGACGATATGTGGAATATTCTCGAGGTTTCGACGGCAGATCTGTACCCTTCGACGGGTAAATGATGAATAGAAACGTGAGGAATTACGGGCGTAATACGATGAATAGCGGAGCGCACAGATGACGTAGGTTGTTGATGTTTGTCCGCATTTAGCTACCATTAAACCTAAGTCCTAAACAATAGGAAATGAATAATTTGGGAATTATGCACACTCAATTTTAGTTTGTTTGTCCGCATTTGGGGTTTAAAAATAGAATCTGTGCGCTATACGCTACTGTTTCGCGGCGAAGGCTGTGTACATGATATCTTGTATAGCTGAAAGATACAGTGGTTGCCGAAATATACACTAGTGACTAGCAATTTTATTAACATGTGGTTCAGATAATTAAACATTTTATTTTGATCAACAGAAGTACGAGAAAGAGTTGATCAAAGAAATGGGAGATGGTAACAGAATCGCAACTGCGCTATTATATGTAAGTACTGTATGCTTATATGTTTCGACTGGGCGAAATAGAACTCGTAAATCTCTCCCGGTGTCACAGGAAATTCGCGAATTTCCTAGGAATCTTGCCCTCCCGGGGACGAATTTCCTAGGATATTCGCCACCCTCTAGGAAATTTGCCCCCCTCTCATTTCGTTTTAAAATCAAAACTTCTCAAGAACATTGTTTATTAAATTTTATATTTTACAAAAAAAATACTTAAATATATTAGTTGACCAGTTCAGACACGGGTTCAGAGGACTAGTTTAGTCTTTTTATAGCTGTTGGACTTGTTTAGAAATAAATGAATAAAAATAGAAATTATCAGATAAAGTGCCTCAAATTTCGACAATAGCAATCGTTAACAATGGTCTTCGCGGTGACCACTTTTTAACAATGACTCACACATACAAAACAACAATATGAACAAAGAATTTGAATAGGGTCGGTTGCGGAACATTGGTCTCTTCCACAGATCTCTAAAATAGGACTGGATCGGACCTTCCTATTGTGTGTGATGTTTTAACTTTATCTTATAATCGCTTTTTAATTCTCTGGGCCCCTCTGCTTATATTATTACCAGAAAAGAGTTCTTAAAATAACGATTTTGTCGTGGTGACAAAATTAAATATTGCTTTGGAAAATGCATTCATGAAGGTGAATAGCAATGTTGGATAGTTCTTAAAAGAAGTGTTCAAAACGTAGCAGAGTCAGAGTTAAGAAAAAAGTGGAGAAAAACATTAAAATAAAAAAGAAGGATAATGCATTTCGGCGGACAATTTATCAACAAAACATTGAATAACGTCACCCCCATTAATGAAGTGATGCTATATTTAACAACATACTAAAAACAAAACCCTGGCACATTAGGAGAAAGATGTTTTCCAATCGCTGAGTCACAACTAACAATTGGCTCACTTCGACATTGCCGTTTTGGCTGCTGACGAGTGGAAATAGTTTTATTTCGAATGACGAAGACACGTGTTACCACACATTGACGGCAAGTGGATTCCAATTTATATCTTGCGACTAAAGAGGAGGCCGAAAGTCTAATTAAAGTCATTTATGAAAGACAAAACAAATCCCAGTCTGACTTTCAGATGTGATCTAAAAGTCGAACTGGGATAATCTTTTTAAAAATACTGCGGTTAAAATCGCCGAAATCAGATCAAACAAACTAAACATGTAGATGTTGTATTGTTGTTAAAACAGTGTCCAAGCAATCATCACACACTGTTAATCTGAAGGAGTTATTTTAACTCCAAAACAGGAGTTAAATAAAAAGGTACAGAATAACTCCTGTTTAGGAGTTATTTTTTACTCCAAACTTTTAACTCCATTTGTGGAGTATATTTAACTCCACTGCTGGAGTAATATCAACTCCACCAAGAGTGAAATTAACTCTGAAAATGGAGTTAAAATAACTCTTGATTAGGAGTTAAATTTCATGCAGTTGTTTACTCCACTTTTGGAGTTGTTTTCATGGAGTGAAACTTCCTCCGGTAACAGCGCTATAGATTTGTGCTCACAAAGCACTTTAACAACAACAGTATTCCAAGATATCAAATTATTTTTATTAAAAATATATGAACTATACAATGAATGCTTAAAATAATAAATATAACTATAATATAATAAATAACTATAAGGCTAAAACTTATAAAAAGGTTGATATATGCAAGTCTTCTAAAATATACTACTAAATAAGTATATATATATAACTTCTTTAATGTATTTAAATAATAACTACAAGGCTAAAACTTATAAAAAGGTTGATATATGTAAGTCTTCTAAAATATACTGCTTAATAAGTATATACTGTATATAACTTCTTATTCTTATTCTAATTCAAGCATAAATTTATTAATAGCAACCCTCTTTTTTGCCTCACAAGGCTTGTCCATCACCACAGCCTCGGGTACTCAATGTTATAGACATAGTAGCAGGCGATAAGAATTGCCAGTGCTTGGGCTGGCTGCATCTTCGGGTTGAGCCGACACACAATTTTCCCCTCTGCAGCCACATACATGCACGACAGCGTTTCCATATCCCCAGAGGCAATCAGCTCTGGGACCAGGGCCTTTGCAATCAAGTCATCAATTGATTCATCTTCCTATAACATATTTTAAGTCATTAACAATCTGTCACTTACTCGCCATAACCATTTCCAGCTGTAGCCCTGCATGGAAAAGGGTATAACAAGAAAGATAATAGACAGAATCAGCCTCATATGCAAATTGCCCATTTCAATGTTTATTTATACTTTTAAGAGATGGTTTCTTGTCAGTACAATGATATTCAGGTACAAAACAATGCATCTAATTACAATAATAATCAAAACTACAATTTGCATCTCTCAAAAGTATAAATAAACACCGAAATAGGTAATTTGCATATGAGGCTGCTTCAGTCTATTCACTAGCCTGGGAAAAATATTAACATAATATTAGAACAGTGAATACAGATACTTACAGTGCAAATTTTTAGAAGTTGCGCATTAGAACGACCAGAAGAACGATCTTTTAATAGACTTGGAAGCAGCATCATGGCAGCAATTTCTTCAACTGCTGTAAAGTCAAAGAAGTACACAATATTACAATTATGTAGCCAGTTACCATGCAACACCTGCATGTTAGTAGACAACCAAATACATACAGGCATGTAGAGCACTTAGAGTATCAAGGATACAAAAAGAACCACATACAAGAAAATAGTTACTGAATTTGGTTTCTGCATGATATTCACTACAAGTGTGCAATTTTAACAAGCAATTTTACAAAACTCTTCAAAATAATTCTGGAACTAAAGATTTAACTAGGATAAGTGAATTGTAGGTTGCACTACCGATAGCTCAAAATTCAAACAATGGCAGAAAGCTTGATCTGACCAGTAGAACTTCACCTCTCGGAAGGACGCCTCTGATTGGTAGTTGTAAATTGAGGGTTGCGAAGGTTGCAACCAATGGCTCGTAGTTATTTCGTCATGTGGTTTTAGGGTTAGGATTAAGGTTGAGATTAGGGTTAGGATTGGAAGTACTGTAATAATTCATGAGCCGAAAACAAAGGAAATCAGTGGCATGACGGAGGTTTGATATCGTGGTAAAGAACTTCCATAAATTAAGCCAACTTTCAGCTCAATTTTCTCTTTGAATACTGATTTGTATAGGTAATCGCATGGGGCCGAGGAAAATTAAGGTTTAATTTCACACGTGTTTTCAAAGTTTTACAAAAAAATTTACGAGGAACCATGTGATTACCTGTTAATCATATAGAGGGCAAAATGTATTCATAAATACGTTAGCTACGCACGTAAACAACATGAGGAAGCCAGCATGAGGAAGCCAGCTAAATGTCAAAGTCAAGCGTGAAAAACAACTATACAATCCACTTAAAGTGCATATAACGTCTGTGGGAATTTAACATATATGTAATCTATGGATTCTCCTGAGATAAATTGTAATATATCTTGTCAGCTGAAAATTTCATCTTCATAGACTTTTTTGCTGTTAAAGTTGACGGAGGTGATGTCATAGCGGGCATCTGTAAAGAGGTTTTCATATAGACAGATGCCCGCTATGACATCACTTCCGTCAACTTTAACAGCAAAAAAGTCTATGAAGATGAAATTTTCATCTTACAAGATATATTACAATTTATCTCAGGAGAATCCATAGATTACAAACATATTAAATCCCCCATAGACGTTATAGGCACTTTAAAGTAAACAGTACATTACACAAACTTTATTGAGTCAAACATTGACTTAAGAGAACATAGGCAACTTAATAAATTGGAGTTATCCAGAACAACAAAAAGGAATTTTTGAAGGTATACCATGGAAGTTGACTTGTAATGGCCTATTAAGATTAAGATTAAATTACTACTCTAAACAAGGGGACTGAAGGAGTAGTGGTAAATACCTGATTATGGTTGTCTTTGTGGGCTCGAATTCCATTTCGCAATCGAATAATCTGCCCCACTTTGATGCCACACTGCTTGAACAGGCTGTCGCTCGTTGCTTCAAGCAACTCCACGGTATTAAGCTACAAGACATGAAACAAGTATCTCAAACTCATTAATAATTCATGAGGAAAACACAAAGGAAATCATAACCGAGACGTGTTTGTAAATGGTAAAGAACTTCCATAAATTAAGCCAACTTTCACCTCGATTTTCTCTTAAAATACTGATTCGTTTGAGATGTATCAACCTACTTCTCGGTGACTGGCTATCGGATGAAACACTCTTTCTCGTGTTTGATCTATTACTTACAAAGCTAAAGAATATTTAACAAAAAATTCACACTAGAATGAATCTGTGAATGATGAAGGAGTCGAAGACAAATCCTACCTTGGCTTCACGTAAACTAGCAAGGACGTCTTCTCTGACACCAGCTTTGACCAAGCAGTTGATCAGTTCTTCTGACATTAGCTAAAGTAAGATATATATTGGGTTATATACATGTATAATCAGTATATATAATCGTCGAAGAGTGAATACAACGATCGATTGATTTCCGTCGTGGCCAATGATGCTACATATATGATATACTTAGCTATTTTGTATTGATAACTAAGGAAAAGTTTGAAAGCAGTCAGGCGATATAATGAAGATAGCGTCAAAGAAGAAATACCTCGATAGTCTCCTGCATCAAATATATCCTTTGTTGTGCTGCTCAGGGAAAAACTGTTGAATAATTCACAACGAATGTCAACGATCGGTTCTTTGAATGTTCGTCCAATGGTGACCAAGGAGAAAGGACTCGATTTCAATGTTGCCACGCAAAATCGCATGCTGCACATTCACGTGACGTGCATATAACTTTGTGATTGGCTGATATATTTATTTTCCCTGACGTAGCTCTGATCTAGTGACGTACCCCTGACACATATTTTTAAATAAACAAAATATGAGTTGAAATTGTTTAGTTATATTGTGTGTGTGTTATGGCTTATCGCTGTAGTCATACATCAATTTGTAATTGCAGGACAAAGTGGGTTACTTTACATGGGATGAAATATATAGTTGGTGCCATAATTCATATTGGACAAAGTGAAGATAAATTGCCATTATTTTGGTTGATTGAAAAGATTGTTGTCGTAAACAGATCAATTCGAGATATAATGTTTCTCGTTACACAGAAGACCACTGTTCAATTTAGCCAGCATTTGCAGTCTTATGAAGTGACCACTCCCAATATTCCAGAGAGAAAAATGGTTTCGCATTCTGACTTTTCATGTGCTTTGCCTCTCAATCAGTGTAAGGCATTTGGCTTGAATAATACACGCAGCAGATATATCTGTCATAGATACGATTTAGAATTTGATTAAAAATGCTTGAGTATGAAAGATGTTAGGTAATAACATGTAAGATAATATATTTATATATACACCTGTATGAAGTGGTTAAACCTGTACACCTAGAGACAGTCTATGTTAAGAAAGAGAGAGCTTATTATCATATGCCAACTGCTACCTTAGTTTTTTGTTCATATTGAGTCTTTGTAATTGTATAAGTATTAGTAAATAATTTATTACCAATTATATTTATAATCTCATGGATTACCATTTATGAGCAGCCTTTACTTTTAAATTTCCTATGACAACATTTTTTACAGAAATGTACTCCTTTTTAACTCTTGCTGGAGTTAAAGATAATCCTATAGTTAAAATGTTGGAGTTGAAATAACTCACATATTTTAACTCTGTTAGGGAATTTACTCCTCTTATTTAACTCCTATGGGAGTTAAAACTACTCCTTGAGTTAAAATATTGGAGTTGTAATCACTCTCCTATTTTAACTCCACTAAAGGAGTTATTTCAACTCTTCCATAAGAGTTAAAATAACTCTCAGTGGAGTAAAAACGTTTGGTGGAGTTAATATAACTCCGATTTTGGAGTGGAAATAACTCTCAAATTTTAACTCCCCAAAAAGGAGTTATTTTAACCCACCCCAAGGAGTGATTTTAACTCCTTCAGATTAACAGTGCAGGTGATTATTCTCGATGCATTAAGTAATTTCGAAAGTAGACATCGACGTGCCGCCAAGTATAAAAAAAAGGGAAAAGTAAATATTAAAAACTAACAGCTTTTGATCTTCTGGTACTTTCGTTACGTTGGGCCGGCCAATCCTTATCGATTTTTACATGAAATCTTTAAACCCGAATGTCCTTGAATAATAGCAAGCTGTCAACGTGATTGGTTCCAGTACAAATCCTCCCAACAAGATTGGCAATTGACATCTGCGTAGTCGCAGGTGCATTCTCAATCCAGAAAGATAGTCCAGCCCTTCAAACAATTTGTTTACGCTATTTCGTAAATTCAACAGCTATTTCTATTTGATAATCACTCCCTATACGTCAGTATTTCGTTACGTCAGTAGTCTTACTTAAGTATTTTTCGACATATACAACTCTCACCTTGCGGACACCCCGCTATTACGGACACCCCGCTATTACGGACACCCCGCTATTACGGACACCCCGCTATTACAGACACCCAGCTATTATACGGAATTGCGGACACTTCATGTTCCCCAACAAACATTTTTATTGTTCTACTCTCGTTACAACGGACACCTTGGACGTATTTTTCTCTCGACACATGAAAGTGAATGACTTTTTATTTTATCGAGTGACATATTTACATCTTGCTATTTGTCAGTGGAAGCACTTTGAAGATTCCGTTCGTCATCATTTCTGTCGACAAAAATGACAAACAGAAAAATACAAAGTAAGCGAGAATGCCGTGAGCGAAAGATCACATCGAAGCACGCTAGATAGGTATACTTCATCACAGAATAAAACTTTGTCTAAGTTTACTGAGTTTTGTTCTGTTCCTTTAATTACAGTGAAGGAAAGAAAAGACATTTGACACTGATTCATGTTACCGCTGTATTTTTGGCTTTGGAATAGAAAAATATTTGAATACAAAAATAAACTGGACATTTTAGAACAAAAAAGCAGTAATACATTGTAGTGACATTTTACAACCTGAAATCGGGGTATTTTCATCGCATCCCGCTATTGCGGACTCTCGCTCCCCAGGGTGTCCGCTATAACGAGAGTTGACTGTAGTTAGTTAGTTCTCTTATTTCTCTTTTTCATATTATATCCAGTGCAATACAATACAATGAACTACAATTGCATTCCATGAAATATATGGTTTCCTCTCTTTCGCTTGATGCAGTAAATATTTTTGTATCGTCATGAAGCTTTACGTTGACTTCGATAATAATGTTAATGAGACATTAGACAATTATTGATACTTATTTTATTTAGCCAAGCTAACTCGATGCGGTTCGACGCGAAACACCCCGGAATGAAATATCCAATACTTGATGCAGGGGTCGGAATAATTGCTTCTTATGCGGAGGAGATACTGCTTGTTTGTTAGTGTTCAGAAAAGCTAAGTACGTGCAGAAACAGCGTTTGGAGAAAATAGAGAAAGCTATAAGATCGCTTTGTTTCCGAATCACCGTTGGGTAGTACGAATAATTGGATAATTTTAAATCTTTGGTAATTTAAAATTTAAAATTGATTTTCGTGTTACCCTGAGGATAATTCTGCAATAGAACAGAATCACTACACATCCCCATGGATCAGTCTTAATGCGTCGTCAGAATATCTCATGTATTCATCATGTTTTCGTAGACTCTTAGCAGTATGGGGTATTTAACATCGTCTCGTAGTTCGACGTCTTTCAGCACTGAATTATGTGCTAAAATGTATGAACTAAAATGTGTATACAAATAGTTAATTTGATATAATTTATCAGTCAAAACTGTATTTGTCTCTCACAGTACCTTGCGTTTCCTTGTAGATGGATCCTTCCTAGTATTCACTTGACTTGATATATATATAGAGAGAGATGTTCTTTATTCCTTTTCCAACTATTCGTCTCCAATTTTCTCTCTGCATGTAGATGAGTGAAGTGGAGGCGGGCGGTGCAACGGTATTTCCTTACGTAGGAGCTCGTTTGACGCCTTCTGAGGTAAGTAATATATATACAGTTATATATATCGTCACTTTCCACAACGGTCATGTGGTTGCACTTTATCTTGTGAATTCTGATCAGCGGTTGATCTACGTAAATGCCAAAATATTAAGGATAAGTATTTGTTAATTATTTATTTGCGAATTAACCACATACGTGTTGTCTATACGCCTGCTGCGCGTAGATAACGTGTATACATTAGTATTTAACTCCATAACGAAAGACCGAAGACTTTAAAATCTATCGAATTGTTTCTCCAATAATACCATGATGACCTCGGGTTCTTTTGTTCTCGCCGGGTGGTTTAATCACGATATTCCCGGCTTTAGCGGGGAGATCTCTAAATCTCCCGGCAAAGCCGGGCAGATTTCTAATTTCTCCCTGATTCAAATTCATGAGCCAAAATTCAAAGACACGACAAAGAGTTTTGTTAATACGTTTTACACAACAAACAAAATAATTACACTACAATGTTAATGACAGTAAGATAAAGTGTTAATTACTCGACTTATTAATATTCACTTTTCACTAAACATTTCACACAATTATATTAATTTCCTACAATGGAAAATTGTTGAATACATCACTGATCATGCATTGTATTACACAATACTCCTACTATCAATTAGTTTTGTACAATGAAAACACTAGTTTCACCTCGGTCATCATGGTATTACAAATTAATACAATGGTTTTTAAGAATATAGTGATCAAATCTCCCGCAAACCGCGGAATGTTTGTGAAAGTCCCTCGGGACGCCTTCGGGCTTCGCCCTCATGCTTTCCCTCGGGACTTTCACAAACATTCCTCGGTTTGCGGGAGATTTAATCACTATATTCTTAAAAACCATTGTATTACTTATAAGAAACTTACACATTTTGTATCTACTGCGCTTGCGCGAGTGGATACATTGCTTATGATGTTGGGTCAAAAAGTGTAAGTAACAATCAAAGTGTAATATACACAATGATGTAGTGAATGTACGATACGTGGACGATTGTCAAACTCTTATCCTCAGAAAAATTATTCTGAGTCCCGTACAGGAATCGAACCTGTAACCTTCTGATTGCCGGTGAGACGCTCTAACCATTGAGCTAACGAGACTCAGATGGAGAGCGAAGGTTACAATTATGTACTGGTCCGATTGATATTTAAGAAATAGAAAACATTTTCCGTGTTTACATACTGTTATATAAACACGAGTGGAAGTTTGGGAGAACGAGAAATCATAGTGGGAACACGAGCCCGTAGGGCGAGTGTTTCCACGCGATTTCGAGTTCTCCCAAACTTTCACGAGTGTTTATATAACGTATGGGAACACGGATAAAAATGTTTTCTATTTCTTTTATAAAATAACCCGTAGAAAGCAAAGAAAATGTACAAATATCTTTTTTATCAACACGTAAATTCTCCTTACTCGTATGACGGCGCCGTGATGTCTAATTGCTGGCGTATGATGGCTAATTGATGGCGTACGATGGCTAATTGATGGCGTACGATGGCTAATTGATGGCGTATGATGGTTAATTGATGGCGTATGATGGCTAATTGATGGCGTATCACGATGGCGTAATCCATCCATGTTATATTTAACAATTAGACAACGAGCCCGCGTTTTCTATGAGCAGATAGTCAACGAGGCGGAGCCGAGTTGACTATCGCTCATAGAAAACAAAGGCGAGTTGTCTAATTGTTTTAGTATAAATTTGCAAGTTTCTAACCCAAGAAATAACTTTTATTTCAAATTGTTCATGAAAAAAAAGAAATATTCTTTTGAAATCACGCAACTTTTACCGCAGAGGTTTATATCAGCGGATATAAACTCCTCCAACAGCCAATGAAAATTGAGGATTTGTGATATAAACTTATCAATTTATACTAAAGCCTGATATAAACACGGTAACTGACCAATCACAGCGTGCGTAAGACACGACTTATTTTATAAATGTATATAGCCTATGCGGCAGTCACTATATATCGGTAATGCTTGGATGCGTTAATATACACACTGTTGTAGTGAATGTGGAAGAGCTAGGAGTAGACAGACGATACGTGGACGATCGTCAAGCTCATATTCTCAGAAAAATTATTGTGAGTCTTGTACAGGAATCGAACCATTGAGCTATATTCAGATGGAGAGCGAAGGTTACAATGATGTACCGGTTCGATTGATATATATATTATATATTGTGTATATTAACATCCAAACCTTACCGATATATAGTAACTGCCGCATAGGCAGTACATATATCAATCGAACCAGTACATCATTGTAACCTTCGCTCTCCATCTCTGAGTCTCGGTGGCTCAATGGTTAGAGTGTCTCACCGGCAATCAGAAGATTACAGGTTCGATTCCTGTACGGGACTCAGAATCAGAAAAATTTTCTGAGGATATGAGCTTGACGATCGTCCACGTATCGTCAATCAAAGTGTAAGTAACACTAGAAGAATCAGAACCAATCAAAACGCGAATGCGAAGAGGAAGTATCGTTCGGAACGAATGAAATATCGAACACGAAGAAGAACAATCTTTCGGAAGTATACGCGGAGTCTTGCGGACCCGTATCCAGATGTTTTCCGATAGTATTTAGGCTTATTTATATTATTATTTATATTATTATATAGGTTTATCTTATGGTAAGTTAATTCATGTCACGTTCATCACGTCGAGACTGACGTTCTATACTACTAACCGATTTGGAAGAGCATGGTCTCTATTGTTATAAAATGTCGATACATTGAGAAGTTACTGATGGCGTCTAGAATTTAGAATACTTTTAGAATAAAAGGTCATATTGACATGTTATATGATATATAACACTAATGGCGTAACCGCAATGCGCAAATAACGTCATCAAATGTTATTGTTTTATTTGGAAGATCTTTTAAAATGATAAAGTAACTTGTTTTGAAGATTTTGTTTTTGATATATTTCAGTTTGTTTGATATGCAAATGTCTGGAATTTCGTCACACATGCGTAATGACTTATCAGTTATCAGAGAATGTTATATATCTTTGCCTTCATGAAATGAAAAAACTAAAGTGTGAATTACTGAGTAACATGTGCGCGAGTTTCTCCCACAACACCAAACTTCTTGATTTTAAAGTGCATATAACGTCTGTGGGGATTTAACATATTTGTAATCTATGGATTCTCCTGAGATAAATTGTAATATATCTTGTCAGCTGAAAATTGCATCTTCATAAACTTTTTTGCTGTTAAAGTTGACGGAAATGATGTCATAGCGGGCATCTGTCTATATGAAAACCTCTTTACAGATTCCCGCTATGACGTCATTTCCGTCAACTTTAACAGCAAAAAAGTCTATGACGATGAAATTTTCAGCTGACAAGATATATTACAATTTTTCTCAGGAGAATCGATAGATTACATATATGTTAAATTCCCACAGACGTTATATGCACTTTAAAGGATTAGTGATACACAAACTTCTCCGATAAGTCATTATGCATGTGTGACGAAATTCCAGATATTTTCATATCAAACAGACTGAAATATTTAAAAAACAAAGCGAAGAAGCAAAATTCTTCAAAAGAAGTTACTTTATCATTTTAAAAGTTCTTCAAAATAAGACAATAAATTTTTTTGACGTTATAAAACTTTAATGGAAGAAAACTTCATTTCTGATTTTAATTACAACATACTTTTCACAACACGATAACAAATAATCGGCTACTATAACAATAATTATTACTAGTATACATATATGGTATATATGCAATAATGGCGGTCAAGATTTACGGTCAAGATTTA
Source organism: Chrysogorgia sp. JL179-B06 (assembly GCA_035772405.1). Taxonomy (NCBI): domain Eukaryota; kingdom Metazoa; phylum Cnidaria; class Anthozoa; order Scleralcyonacea; family Chrysogorgiidae; genus Chrysogorgia; species Chrysogorgia sp. JL179-B06. The sequence goes on along the minus strand of JAYKKM010000493.1, from coordinate 73,436 downwards.
CCATCAATGATACTGATTGACAACCAAGAACTTGAAGAAGCAGACAAATTCACCTATATTTAGGCACAACATTAACCAACATGATCTCTCTTGATGCTGAAATCGAGGTACGCCTATCCAAAGCTGCCTCTACATGAATGGCCAGATTTAAAGAACGTGTATGGGAAAATGACATGCTCACTGCTTCTACCAAGATCAAAGTCTATGAAGCTTGCATGCTAAGTACTTTGTTATATGCAAGAGAATCCTGGACAACGTACGCAAGACAGGAGAAACAACTTAACAACTTCCACATGCGCTCCTTCAGACGCATTCTCGGCATAGAATGGAAGGATAAGATTACCAATGCCTCTGTACTCGTAAGACCTGACTGCAATGACACTCTGCTTACTCAAAAGAGATTACTATGGCTTGGACATGTCATCAGGAAGAAAGAATCCCTAAACAACTGCTATCTGGTGAACTCTCCCATGGTAAAGGCAATATTGGACGCCCAATTCTAAGATACAAAGATTCCTGTAAAAGAGAACTTAAATCTGCAAACATCAACATCAGTCAACTGGAACAACTAGCAGAAAATAGAAACGAATGGCGTACTCTTGTCCAGAAAGCCACTAGTGATTGTCAACAACAACACTACCAACAGAAAAACGTGCAGTAAAACGCAGTCTAGCAAAAGAAAGGAGTAACCAAGAAGGAATTGATAGTGAATGGACATGTTCAAAGTGCTCACGTAAATGTAGATCACCAATTGGATTGTTTAGCCAAGTGACTGCATAGCTATATATGTAAAAAAGTAGAGTGCTGCGTAGACAGTGTTTTGAATATATAGCAAAGTGAAAAGGTGGTAAACTGCCAATAATTTAGTAACTCGAGATACTGACGTTTCGAGCGGAGCCCTTCATCAGAGTAATATGTGTTATTATATGTGTTATTTGCATAGTCTGTCAAGACTGACGCAGGCCAATGATGGCAATAATGGCATACTGAGACCTATCATATCATTTGATAGCAGCAGATGTCTAAGCGCACCTATTTTTTAATTCAATTGTTTAGGGAGACCTCGTATTTTGGCATAACTTGATGAAATCTGGTGACGGAGATTTTCGAACAAGGCATGCTGGTTGCCCTATTATTTCAGGGACAAAATGGGGTTAGTATGACTAATGACTATCAAATAAGCTGCACGCGAACTCGGTTTAGATAAGAATTTTTATTTCTCAAATAAATCATTTTGAATTGAATTTATTTGATTTGTCACAATATACAAGAATCGAAAGAAAAAAGCTAAATAGTATAGAATAAATAGTGACAAGAAAGCCTAGAAAAAGAAGCCGAAGCTTGTAACCTTTTAGGCTTCCTCAGCTGTTACAAGTAAGTTGTTAACAAAATATAATTTGGCGGTTGGAGAGTTTAAAGGTGCGGTACAGTCCGGTTTGCGCATGTGCAAATTGGAGTCTCCGACTTTCATTTGTAAACACGGTCCCATGCTATTCATCAAGGCACCAGCGAAGGTACTATTCCTCAACCGAGTTCTCTGTACTACCAAAGTGAATTGGCGGCCGATCGATAGACGAAAAAAGTACAACGGAAAAAGACGCAACAAAGATCTCTTCGATCATTTCGCGAGACGGAGGGATTTGAAAAAGGATCTGAACTTGAAGACAGACAAAGAATTGGCAGGCGTGCTGCTTGATAATGTTCTTAGAAGGTGAGATAGGAAATTATCAAATTGATATTCAATAAATTTACTTGTAAATCGGTACTCCTACTGTATGATTTATGAGTATATATATATACACATTCGAATAGCAACGATAATATATTTTCTTCCTGAAATAGTGAAGTGTAAAGTGTTCACTCAGAGTCAGACCGAAGTTCAAGACGAAGTTATTCTGCCAGCCGAAGAAATGGAGCCTTCAAGTCAACACCGTCTCATGAGTCTCCAGTCTTCTCGCCATATGAAAATCGAACTTCGTCTTGAACTTCGGTCTGAGTGAACATGCACTTCACTATTTCAAGAAGAAAATATATTATCGTTGCTATTCGAATGTGTATATATATATACTCATAAATCATACAGTAGGAGTACCGATTTACAAGTAAATTTATTGAATATCAATTTGATAATTTCCTATCTCACCTTCTAAGAACATCTTTATCCCCAAACCCCAAAGTAATTATCAAGCAGCACGCCTGCCAATTCTTTGTCTGTCTTCAAGTTCAGATCCTTTCTCAAATCCCTCCGTCTCCCGAAATGATCGAAGAGATAGATCTTTGTTGCGTCTTTTTCCGTAGTACTTTTTTCGTCTATCGATCGGCCACCAATTCACTTTGGTAGTACAGAGATTAGAACTCGGTTGAGGAATAGTACCTTCGCTGGTGCCTTGATGAAGGGCGCAACAACAAGCGCGATCGCGCGATATAGCATGGGACCGTGTTTACAAATGAAAGTCGGAGACTCCAATTTGCACATGCGCAAACCGGACTGTACCGCACCTTTGTTTAGTAAAGTTTCGTTCTTTTCAAGTTAGTTAGAATATTGGCATGGCATGCCGTATGCATCATTTAATATGCATCATTTTGTGAATTTTCAATGTGATCATTTTGTTTATGTGACGCCATGACGTCATAGATATCTAATTTACATGTTTCAAAAAACCTGAATATCTCTGGAACGAGATGAGGTATTGAGAAACCGCGAAAGCCATTCTGTCTCATTTTGAAAGTACTTTTAGATAAAATCGCAATTGGATAGACGATTTTTTCATCGGAGAACCACTTTGACATTTCTAAACATTACACCTAATGCTTTTTATTTAAATGTGATTTATTTTTTGACCACAGTGTGACGATCTTACTCGTCGACGTGGGCGTTGCTATTTTCTTTATTTTAATTTTTATTACTTAAAGCCTAGATATCTAACATAAAATAACCATAGTCAATCGAGATATGGTCTGGAAACTCGGCAAACTTCAAAGTGACTATAATGAGCTCCGTTTTGATGTTGAACCGTACCTTACACCGTGCACATCCTTTGTTTTAGGTTTATTAATATTTAAACAACACGGTTGAGCGATTAAACCCAAACGATTCTATAAGATGATTGCTTCATTATACTAAAATACAATAGGTTCAGTGACCGTGCACCGTGCACACAATTGCATAAAGACGAAGAAAAAGATAGAACAAAGACTTTAGCTGAGTTTCCAGACCATTTCTCGATTGACTATGAAATAACTAACATACATAACTAATTGCGTTCGACGAAGGAGAAAGCATTCTAATCTTGCATGTTATGGGTTACCTGTGCTTTACAGCTAAAAGAAATCAAGATAAAATCTTTCCCCTTTTTGAATAAATTACCGTTTTGGAATTTGGAATAAATTAAGGCATTAGACACAGGAGCAATGGATACGAAGTTGTTCAGGATTAGGTATGCCATGGAGGATCAAATAAATAGAATGTAGAATATAAACCACCTATAAAGGCGATCATATAGCCTTGTAATAAATAACATATGGTAATCATATGGCGCGTTTATAATATCAAAATTCAATCTGATCATTTGAACATCATACATCTAATTCGAACACATTTACTCGAAACGAACAAGCCTCGCGAAGTTATAAATTTTCCATTCAAGCGAAACTTGCCAAATCGAATTTCACGATTTTTCTGAATTGAACGATTTACAGGTATCTGGCGGTCAACTTTCAAATCGAACAAACGAACGGGAAATATACCCTCCTAATATTAAAATAACGTACGGAAATCACTCAGGATGTCACTGTTGTCAAAAACATTGAAGTTACAGCTGTGTCTCCTTCAATTAAGACGCTGTTATATATTTATTAGCTTTATTTATTTTCATAATTAGTTACAGCATGATTACCAATCTTCATTCGCCATTTACTGGTCCACATGCGTCGAACGCAATACATAATCTTTGATTATTCCTAGTATAAGTATACAGTCAATGAGTTCACTTTTAAAACGTTCTAAGCAATAAATGATATGTTCCGATTTTCCTTGCGGCCTCTGTTATACTTCACGCGATTGTAATATCCACGGTACCACTTTAAGGGTAGGTTTCGATAATAAGGTGAGGATCTCGGTAGAAGGGGGTGTACAGGGGGGGGGGGGGGGGGGGGGGGGGGGGGGGGGTGTGACACCTCCCCCCAAATACTAAATACAAAATACTGCAGGGCAAACAGAGATCTTGCAGGGCAGCGCAGTCGGAGGCTAAGAGAGAAGCTACTTAAGGTAATCTACTTATGGGCTTCATCGACACCAGATTTTACAAACGGGTGTAGCCGGAATACGTGTTAGCCGCCAACCCCAGAGCCTGCGTTCCTTTTGGCCTGCGCAGCAGGTAAGCTTGAATTCATTTGAAATATGGTCGCTGTAGAATTAGATGAAAAAGTTTGCTCAAATTGCTGCAAATTGTCTTCCCGAGCTTCTAGATTTCAAATTTTTCCGGGGAGGACCCCCGCACCCACCCTGAAAATGCGGATGATTACCTGCTTGTCGATTTTACATCCGTTCCTACGCCTCTGCTTCCAGAAAAATAATGTATGACGATTATACTTTTATCAGTTTTATATACGATCAATGATCAATTCTGTATGTTATACGAATTAACTAAAGTGAACTTAGTCCGCGCACGCAGCGGTTGTGCAGCTGTTCATGCGTACTGTGCTTTAGGAAACCTGAAACGCACGGCTGAATGCCTACTCTCGTGGTCTTGCTATAAATTAATATCTATTTTTAACTCTATGCCAATTGCCAGTTTGCCATCACATACCAGACTGACAATAGGAATTTAGTTCAAATGCATGTAGATTGAGGCACGCTTCCATTTATACGTTTCGGTAAATTTTACCTACGGAGCTACAGGGCAACAAAGATTTTAGCAGGGCAATTTTACCGTACACCCCCCCAGCGAAAAAGGTCTAGTTTCGCCCCTGGCTTTAACCACGCAGACCTATGATACGACAGGACGTCAAATGGAAGATTCTGATCTAGAAGAATACGCAACCACAGCACTCCGGGCTAGCCAACGAAGACCTTCACATGCCATGTACTTCTAATGGTTTTGATTAGTGAAAATCTTCTTCTAATACGGACCCCTGCCTAACGATCTCTTCTTTATCCTGTCTGTTCTGGTCACCTCTCCGAACAACGTTTTTCCTATCTCGAAGCCACACGAGCCGCGCCTTTTATTGCGTAGTCGTTTATTAATTTACATTCTTAATAGACCCTGGGGGTCACTCACAGTTCCGCTTTAAATTCGTGGAAGTGAAGTATAATTTTTTATAACCTACATTCGCCATTGTTTGTTTGTTTAATGAATATTTATCTACAGGATAGAAACTTCAACAAATGAATGCTGCTATTAACGTTTGTCCTGTACTAGAATAGGCTAAATATATTAGGGGAATTTACAAGTAGTAAAGTTATAAGAATAAAGTCATTCAATCCAGTGTATATAAGCTGATTAGATTTACGAGGAATAGTAATGTTGTTTACGTTTTCTTTTAAATTCATGGACATTTACGACCTGACGTAAGTTTTTGCTTTTTTACGACCTGACGTAAGTTTTCATTTTCGTTTTAGTGGCGAATAAATGGTTTCACGAAGTTGGTAACGAGTTTCGTCGATCTTGTGGCCTATCACCGGACGAGTGAGGATTTTCTATAAACTTTTGGCAGGTTACGTTTTAAGGATTTGAATTTTGCAAATGTAGTGTTCGAGATTTTATCGAGGATGAAAAGCTCAAAGCCGCCATTTGGTTTCATCTTTAGCTCTAAAAGGATTTAAGGATTTTTACCGAACTTACAAATGGTACAATTAACTAATAATATAGAAAGAATGGTTTTGCTGAACCAGAATCGATGAAAGTATTTATATGTGCAATTATATGAAGTTTTCTAAATATTAAAAAGCAAACCTTTGAATATGGTATAATCTTGAAGATTGTAAAAAGAGTGTCGAAAGCAACTATAAAGGGAGAGAGGGAGAAGGAAAAGAGAGATAGGAAGAGAGAGGGGAAGAGAGGAAGCGATAGAGGAAGAGAGAGAGGAACAGGGACAGACGGACGGACGGATGGATGGATACACACATACATACATTTTTATTTCACGACTCCATAGGGGCTTTTCAGAGAAATACAAAAAGAAATGCAAAAAAAGGGTACAAATATGTTGAAAGGCTAGACAAATAGAGGCTACGTCTCAGATAGCACTTAAACTGCGTTACAGTGTTACAGATTTTTAGTTCGTGTGGTAAAGGGTTCCAAAGGGAAACAGTTCTATTCTTCAGTTCTAAACAATTATTTGGCTAGTAGCAGTACTGAAAAGTGGAATATTGAGCATTTGAGAATTTCTAGTAGTGCGGGTCGATACATTGCCACGCCTAATGAACTGCTCAGACAGGTAGCCTGGGGCACATCCAGTCATGCATTTAAATGCCATAACGGCATCACGATAATACAAATGTTGTCTCACTGGAAGCCAGTTGAGTTGCTTCAGGATGGGAGTTACATGATCATATTTTCTGGCCTCATTTACTATCTGACAAGCAAAGTTCTGTACAGCCTAGGCTGTTGCGGTATTGAAAAAAAAACGAAAACCGATACCGGAAAAAAAATACCGATAATACCGATATTTTTTCGCGATTGTATATTGCTTAATTTTAAGCAAAATTTTCTGTTTTCAAATGACGCCAAACAGCCGCGATATAATAAGCCTGTACCTTACTGAGATTAGCTTCCGATGTGTTACTCCATGCAAACCGTAGAGCAGTGAAATGGATGGAGGGAAGAAGGAAAATGGAAGAGACAGCACAGAAAATTAAAGGAGAGCTAAGGTAAAATATTGGAGGGAGAAAAGGATAATTATACAGAATCGATAAAAGGAATTAATTAATTTAATTTAATTTAATTTAATTTAATTTAATTTAATTTAATGTGCTTCGCCTTATGAAATTATTATACTTACACATAAATACATACACTAAAACAACAAGAAAATAATACATACACTAAAAAAAGAAAAAGACTGGGACTCCACAACAGTATTCACCAATTACTGTGGAAAGAATGGAACAGCAATCGAAGGTGTTTCGTACTATATGTGAACATACTATATGTCATCGTGTTGCTTGAAGAGCTGGTATACCGGCATGAGAACACACACAAAGCCAAGAAATTCAGAGAATTCCTTCACGGAAAAAGACTATTTAAAGGGATATGGCAATATAAATAACTTTGTCTCATTTGAAAGAACTCGTGAAATGGTATAACAAGACCTTTTACAATTTTCCCTTATCTTTTTTGGTTTTCGAAATAATTTGACGAAAGACAGCGTGCTGTCCGCCATCTTGGAATTATTTTCGATATGCATGTGACGTCATAAGTAGGGTAAAGTGAAATTTTTATCTTGCCAACCTTACGACATTATGAGCCAGAAACTCGATCATGTTGCACTATTTCCATTTTCAATTGGCCCACAACATCTTAAAATGCCTTCCGCGGAAATTCGGTCACCTATGGAGTAGTTTCATCAGGTTTACCCTGCTTGTGACGTTACCAATTTCCTAGGTCAAATATTACAACAAGATGGCGGATAGTAGACTGTCCTTTGTCATAATTATCTGAAATATTTCAAAAACCAAGAAAGAAACAGAAAAATTGTAAAAGGTCTTCTTATACCATTTTACGAGTTCTTTCAAATGAGACAAAGTTAATTTATATTGCCATATCCCTTTAAGCTGCAGTAGCACAGTATCAAGAGTAGTAATGAAACGTGGAAACACGCATAGAACAAGCTTTGAGCGTCAAATAACACTGTATAGTCAATCAACCTTCGGCAGAACTTTCGGCAAACCAAACATGGTATTACAAACGAATCAGTGTTCGCCAGTAACGAAGTAAATTTACTTCGTTACTTTGTTTAAGTAAAAAAATCAGTATTTACTTGTAACGAAGTATATTTTTCAAAACATTTTCCAAAAAGATTGGCAACTGTTGAGTTGGCGCCGCCAAACAGCGCCCAGGTTAAAGTACGTGATTATCATTTGTCATTTGGGTTATTGGTTCGAGATGATATATAGTTTGTTTCAGAAGTACTTTTCTGGAATATTTTTTGCCATACTTTACTAGTGACTGCCGCATAGGCAGTCATATATCAATCGAACTACATATATCAATCGAACTACATATATCAATCGAACTAGTAGTACATCATTGTAATATTCACTCTCCATCTGAGTCTCGGTGGCTCAATGGTTAGAGCGTCTCACCGGCAATCAGAAGGTTACAGGTTCGATTCATGTACGAGACTCAGAATAGTTTTTTTGAGGATATGAGCTTGACGATCGTCCATGTATCGTCTATATACACTGCTGTTGTGAATGTGGGAGCTTGGAGTAGACAGGCGATACAGTGGACGATCCTCAGTTCATTTCAACTTTTATTTAAACTAAGTATTGCATGACATATATTCGAAAATGAGTCAACCGCGAGTAAATCAAAACTATTTAGAGAATTACAGGTAATGCGGTTCTTGGTTTTCCTAAGCTATAAAGACCCAACAGGTACCACTTAAAACGCAAGCAAAGACTTGCTTTCTTATTGGCTGACGCATGAAGCTGTGACGCCTTGAAGCTTGGTTATTATAACTGGAGAAAGTACTGGATGATTGCAGTTGCTGTGTGAACTATACGTTTTATGTCAAACTATGTTATATGTTAAATATCATATGGAGGCAATGTAATGCCAATGAGAACATCGAATTAGTCATGCATTTGGATTGCATGAGGTGGGTTTTATGTGGCTTAGCTTTTACAAGCTTTCCAAAGGTATGTGAGAATCTCATTAGATTGTTATGCCACGCGCGGTTTTCTCACTGCATGATATTCCATTATTTGCTAAATATTTGCGTTGGCAGAAAACACCTTTTCTAAAGACATAATGATTGCAATAACCTCAATGTAAAAACATGTGTAAATCCGTTCTTCCTAACATGGATATGATTAAATGTAGGGTATATATCAGTCTAAAAACACACGAACGTAAACAGAACAAAATTTGCCAGCATCTTTCTCTCTCTCTCTCGTCAACTGACGAGCCCCAATAAGGGCGAAACAGCTGTCCGCCAGTCAAACTCGCATGAGTAAGCACTGAGTAGGTGAAATGACGCAATATGTTTGAGTAATTATATATAATTATATATATATATAAATATAATTATATATATATAAATATAATTATATATATATACAAATATATAATTATATAATTATATATATATATATATATATATATATATATATATCCGCTGCACTTTGAACAAAAGGAACGAACTCGTCTCAGCCTGCAGACATAGAAAAGAGGCACTGCAGTGTAATAATTAGTCGATACCCATTCATAGCAACAAGACTTTGTGTAAATACATAGATTTTTATGTAAATACATAGCTATTAAAGCGCTTGTTTTAAGATCAACACGTACAGTGATTAAACTCCTGTTGAGTGAGGTATTATTACCTCATCACATGAAACAGATTTGTAGAGTTATAACATGTAGTCCTGTCTTTATTCTCCGACTCCACAATTATTATTATTATTATTATTATTGTACAGGATAGCCGGACCTCATATTTTGGTTCCCAGCCAGTTCATAAAACGCCAAATATTGCCGTCTTAATATATATATATACATAAACAAAGCTTGATAAACATACAATCAAAAGTGAACAGTCACTAACGTCTTTGAATTAACCCACTCAAAATCTTTCTATTATATATCAAGTCTTCGACTGTGATGAGTATATACCTTTTTGATGTGCTGGCTTATCATCAGCTACACTGTGCCGACGAGCTCCAAGAGAGCGAAACAGCTGTCCACAGTTGCTGATGATTGCCAGACACTGCAATTATGTTTTGTCATTTCAGCCAGTAAAAGTGCGCAATGCACACTGAGTTGTTATAGACTATAACATTCTTGATGGTTTATAATTTATGCAGTGTCAAGTCTTCGACTGTGATAAGTATATATATATATATATATATATATATATATATATATATATATATATATATATATATATAGATATATATATATATATATATATATATATATATAGATATATATATATATATATATATATATATATATAGAAGTGTTGTGATAGAAACTATCAGGTTCAAAATCATATGGGTAGAGTGCTCAATGCGTATACGCAGAGCCAAATAATTACAAAATGAAAACACCGATTATTTCATTGAAGTTTATTCGCGACAAATTTGTTTCGTATGACAGGCCGAAGCTTGCCACACTCATCAGGTGAATGTCGCGAATAAACTTCAATGAAATAATCGGTGTTTTCATTTTGTAATTATATATATATATATGTATATATATTAGTATTCGTTCCAAATGAAACATTTCGTTGTGTTTTTGCGTAAACAGCATTAGAGAAAAGCAACACTAACGTTCCAGCATGCTTCATTGTTCAGGATTTTTCAACGAAGATACCTAGTTCTCTTCTATTTCTGCTCAAATCAACAAAAACGTTTTCCCGCCAAAACTGTCAGAACGCCACGGGCATTACGGCAAAATCCGGTCAACTAATTCACCAATCATATTGCGTAATTCCACCGGAAGTAGACCTAGCCATATAATAAATATCATTAATTTGACGTTTTTTGTCCTTGCCCACCACTAGACTTCTGCAGAAGCGTCCAGTGAAGACCAAGGTAATATTTATATTATACTAACATAAAACTAGCTAAAACTATCATCGGTCAGATGCACATGGTAATTTACAACTTACTTACATATAAATAGATATAGTACGTTCGAATGAGGGCAAAATTGCGGCTGTAAAAAAACTTTTAAAAACTTTAAAAGGTATTTTATCATCTAAGCTT
>JAYKKM010000493.1:17500-57500 GCA_035772405.1 Chrysogorgia sp. JL179-B06 | reverse complement strand
TGGATAGGGGTACTGGATACTGAATATAATAGAATAAATTGTCGATGTTGTAAAGCGCATTTGATCATATACACATGCTAATTTGCGCTATATAAATAGTAAACATTATTATTATTATTAGAAGGAAATATTTCCTTAAGTATAGGATTAGACAAAAGCTGTGCATGCGATTTTAAAATTCTAGAAATATCGGGAAGAATCGGATTATAACTTTTATAAAATTTAGATGAAAAAGTATGTAAATTTCGGATCATATACTTCTTATTTCTTGAATATACGTACAGCTTTTTCCCCTAACGCTATACTTCAAGTGCTTATGAAATGAAAATTAAGTTTGTCTTATTTAAATGACAACTCCTAAAATTATGAGGAATGGTAATTTAGAGCTCTTATATATCTCACGTCGTTCTTGAGATATTTAGACTTTTGTAATATGCAAATGAAGTAGCCTATGAAGTCAAGATGTTTCTACATTTTTAGAAAATTGATTAGAAATTAGAAATAGTAAATGAATTTGTGATCGCTATTCCGATGTAATGTCTCGATCAATTCCAAGCGTGACCGTGGCATTTACCGACTCACCAGCTCCCAGGATCGGGGATTTGGCGCTCCGCTGAAAGAAAGTAGATGCGTATCCCATAGTCACAAAATTTGAGGCAATGCCAATATGGTTGCCAGCGAATTTCCAAAATTCGTTGGCACACTGCACATTTCATATTAAATGAAGTCCGATATCCTTTGGTCTAAATATTTCAATGATGTAATATTCTGTGTCTGGTACACGAAGTAGCTGCAGCGCCAAACGAACGTGCATATTTAAAACGTAAACAAATGCCAAAAAAATCGCCTACCGCAGTACCGCTATTTAACCTAAAAAATAATTTAAAATTTAATATAATTTTAAAATTTAAAATAAAAAATAATTTGCAGGTTCGGGGCCGCGTAGCTTGCGAGTTGCGAGCGAGGCGAGCAAATTTTTGAGCAATTAGGCCTCAGAAAGTCAATTTTGGCAAAAGGATTAGGAAACATAACTCAGGGATTGAGATTTGATAAATAAAATTCAGCCTCAGAACAGGAAAATAGTCAAAATAGTAAATACACAAAGATTGAATGGAAATAGAAGAGAGTATTGACAGTATGTTATTTACAGTAATGTTTTACATGCAGCGTTTTACATGCAGTGGTTGGCTGACAACAAGAGCAGAGAGTTAAAAATCAATTGAACACTCTTGCATAAAGTTTATGATGGCATCCATTGCTGTAATCGGCGTCTTGAAATACGATACCTATTAAATCTGGTCTGGGAAAAAATCACGCAAATCTGACCACCGCAAGTGTAAAAATTGCAAAAAGATACTGGGAAATTCTACTCTACCAGCGCGCGCGAGACCTGACCCAGGTTTGCAGTTAGCTCAAGTTACTTGCAGGTAATCGGGTTACCGCGGATCCCAACATCTGGCAGGCATGCGAGAGATACGAGATAAGGTAAACTAGGCACTTCAAAGGTCATATTTCCTTCTATGTCCTTGTTGCCAGTTTATCGTAGAACTAAAAACCTGAATGATAACCAACCCTCAAGATTTAAGGAACAACAAAAAGTCACAGGCACAGGTCATGTTGTCTACCAAACCAGGTTGTTTTAAATGCACAAAGAAGTGCGATTTATGTATAATAATTATTTCCAGCAATATCCTACAAAATTAAGGAGAACTTTAATTGTACTTCTACTGGAGTAATCTGTGTGTTTTCTTCAGTCAGAAGTGCACGGTACAGTATGTAGGATCTAACTCTACACAATTTAAAATTAGATTTTGGAATCATAAATATTTTATGAAGACCAATTCGGAGAAGACTTGTGAGATAGCGGCATCCATTCTAATAACAATCCAGATATTTTATCAGATATTAGTTTGATCTGTGTAGAAAAGAAATAATGACAGCATCATGATTGATCGCAAACTGCTTACTGGGGAGGCTTACTGGACAGCACAACACCGCACGATACAGCCTGTCTTAACGAAAGGCGTGAATTCAGAGCTAAAAATAGAATTCATTATTCGTGAGCTTGTTTTTGCGTTTATTTCGCCTTTGTACATGAATTCCTGCCTTTTGTTCTAGCATGCTTCACTTAAATCCTTTAGCGAAGGGCGTAAATTTTAATTAAATTTTGGTGATAATTTATGTATATTATCAACGTCATGCTCCTTTATAAATAGCCTGTATCAAACCTTTAGTTATTCATTTTTGCAAATAATTTTTAAACTGAAGAAGGCCGAACGGCTGAACGTTTTTTAATAAAGGACAATAAGACGCTCAAATTCATCTACACAAGCTATAAATATATACTGACAATCATGGTTATATATATATTGATACTCGTGGTTTTTATTCTCTCCAATGTAGTTCACGGCAAGTACAGCGAGTGGTCCACATTCTCTAGTTGCTCAAACACCTGTGGTAAAGGAATAACGACTCGTAGCAGGTTATGCACCAGCCCGTCTCCGCTCCACGGAGGAAGAAATTGCAGTTACGAAGGACCTTCGAGCCAAACGACGCCTTGCATGGACAAAGAATGTCCTGTCGACGGGGGCTTTTCGCAGTGGAGCAAGTTTAGCGTTTGTAGTAGAACTTGTTCGGGTGGACGGTCGATCAGAATCAGGAACTGTACCGAACCTCGACCCAATTATGGCGGTCGCAATTGTTCCCGTTTTGGATCCGAAATGGAAGCTCGAGTTTGTAATCTTGTTCCTTGTCCGTTGCATGGCGGCTACTCAGACTGGTCTAATTTCACGTCTTGTACCAAGAGTTGTGAAAATGGAACAATGTCAAGGAATCGATCTTGTAATGATCCCGCTCCACAACACAACGGACGCAATTGCTCGACGCTCGGTCCTCACTTCGAGGTGAGGTCGTGTAATGAGTTTCTGTGTCCGATTCATGGTTGCTACACACAGTGGTCGCTTTACTCGGCATGTAATGTGTCCTGTGGTGGGGGAGAGCGACGGAGAGAGAGGCACTGTAATAACCCACTGCCGCAACATGGCGGAAAAAGCTGTGACGATCTCGGCCCAAGTGAAGAAACTCAATCTTGTAATACACGACCGTGTCCAGTCCACGGGGGATACACGACCTGGAGTGCTTTCACGAACTGTAGTAAGAGCTGTGAAAATGGAACTAAATGGCGAACAAGGATTTGCACGAGTCCTGAGCCTAAATTTGATGGTCGAAACTGCAGCAATCTGGGACCACGTTTTGAGCACATACCATGCAATACACACTGGTGTCCAGTGGATGGTAATTACACACAGTGGTCAACCTTTGGTCCTTGTTCCACAACGTGCAATAATGGTACAATGCACAGGGTAAGGACATGTACCAATCCTTCACCAAAATACGCCGGTCGGAACTGTAGCCACCTGGGACCAGAGGACGACATGCGTTTTTGCAACCTAAACGAGTGCCCAATTGATGGGAATTACGGAGAATGGGGCCCATTCTCAAGTTGTTCTACGAGCTGCGGGGAGAACGGCTTTCAAATACGGAACCGTTCGTGTGATAGTCCAGCTCCGCGATTTGCTGGACGCAACTGCTCAAGCTTGGGAACAGCCTGGCAGACCCGAGCGTGTAACATTATCCCGTGTCCAATTGACGGTGCCTGGGGTCCATGGTCTAATTATTCGCATTGTTCTAAAACCTGTGAAAGTGGACGTCGTTTACGAAGCAGAAATTGCGATAGTCCAATGCCTCGATACGGTGGTAGGAATTGCACGACCGTCTCGCGGGAACCTCGCGAGCAACGTGATACGTGTAATACGCAATTGTGTCCAGGTATGTGTTGATTTAAGAAAGGGGAGCTAGTAACCCTAATACTAACCTAATACTAATCCTAGTACTAACTCTAATAATAACCCTAATACTAACCCTAATACTAACCCTAATACTAACCCTAATACTAACCCTAATACTAATTCTAATAATAACCCCAATACTAACCCTAATACTAACCCTAATACTAACTCTAATAATAACCCTAATACAAACCCTAATACTAACCCTAATACTAAGCCTAATACTAACCCCAATATACTAACGCGATTCCTGTCCCTGGTAACCAGGGAAATGTATTTTCTTGTCAGAGCAATGTATTTGTGCTTCCTTACATGCGTGTATATTACCTTATATGGAGTACGTATTGTTCAGATGGATAATTCTGCGAGAAACAATGTTTACTGCGCGCAAGGAATTGTGGTTAAGTGTACCATTTGCCATCTTTTCTGCTGCTGCTAATTATGTTGCATGAAGATACAAACAAACTGGCTAATGTAAACCAGCTGTTGTGGTCTAGTGGTTACCACACATGTCTATGAGTCGGACCACCACTGAGGGTCTTAAAATAATTGACAAGAAAGGGCTGCTTTTGCAACAACACCAGCAAATTGTAAGACTTTCTGGTCTTCTCGGAAAACGACTCGACCTTAAATCGTAGGCCCTCGGAATCCTTATCAGTTGGGATTTTCCGTTAAAGAGTGAGTGTCAGGGTAGTGCTTTGCGCGCTTGTGTTTTTGTTTTCATACGAATTGATTGCAATGCATCGCATCGTTAGAACTATAATTTGCATGTGAACTCTAGATTTATTTGGAAATGTTGAAATTGGAGTCCCATCCTGACTTCGAGGCGTTATGAAGTTAATGTCCAAGACGATTTGAACAGTTGCGGTTCGCTTGTTTGTGAACCACTGCGCGCAATGCCGTTTCTGACGAACAAGCTGGCCCGGATGTCTTTAGTTACTGAATCTTTGCAAATTCAAATGAACAAAACATCAGAAGAAACAAAATATATTTCTTTACTAGTCACTCATCAAACACTTCCATTCGCAAACTTATTCGCGCTGTTTCAGCAGCATAACCCGGCCTTCCACGCTTCGGAGGCGAAGCGCTCGTAGCAGCTTCTATGTATCGAAAAGATTACTGTAGTAAATGATCAATTTTTCGAAAAATATCACAATAATTGATCACTCAGGTATATTTACTTCTTAGAAAACTTGAAAATGGATAATTTATTAGAAGGATTGATCAAATATCGAAGGATTCGTTTGTGAACTGAAATAGGCGTCCCATGAAGATGGCCGCCAAGAAGAAAACAAGCGCGCAAAGCACTACCCTGACACTCACTCTAAGAGCGATACACTTAATAGTCGAGCGCTTAAAACATGAGCCTCTGGCTCGGATAAATAGGGCAACCTTAAACTCTAAATAAACCATACTCAATAAATAATAAATAAATCATGCTCATGTTTAGAATGTCGTTGGGCTTTTTAGATATTGTTATTAGAGTAACGATGCGTATAACGTCAGAGGAATGGAGAGATTCTCTTGCAATAAATAATAGTAAAGAACAGAAGAAACTGGCAAATAAACTGTTGGAGAATGTGAGTTAAAATGGCGTTCGATTATGGCTGCTTTAAAGTGCCCATGACCCCAAATACGATAATACTGATATAGATGCTACATGAAGTGAAAAGTTGAATGCCAAAATATTTTATGATTTGAGCTTTGCGTTGATGTGCTATAAAGATTTGTTTGTCAGAAATGGTAATGAGTGTGACGTCATTTACGGCATCATTTCGGATACAATATTCTACTGTTAAAGCAAATTAATCTAACTCAAACGTTGATGATGTATACTTGACCACTATAGTAAAGATTTTATCAACTTTTTCACTCAAATCCTCAACCAGTCTATCCCAATGAAAGCAGAAAAGAAAGCCAAATGCCGTAAATGACGTCACACTTATTACCATTTCTAACAAACAAATCTTTATAGCACATCAACGCAAAGCTCAAATCATAAAATATTTTGGCATTCAACTTTTCACTTCATGTAGCATCTACATCAGTAATATCGTATTTGGGGTCATGGGCACTTTAACACTACTTTATAGTTTGGGTTTGCTATAACCCTAAAATATCTTCTTGGATTCTTAGGTAAAAATGTTTTATGGTATCAACTCTACTTTACGGACCTCAAAACTTCTGGATATAAGGTGTGTAACAGATCGAGAATGCAGCTTTTTCCCCTGAGATCATTTCGACACATGACGTGTGATTGAAGCCAAACTTCTCGTCGTGTACATTAAAGGGAATGATTATATGGCTAGGGCTACTTCCGATGGATTTACCCAATATGATTGGTTAACTTGCGGTCCGGATTTTGCCGTAATGTCCGTGGGCGCGCTTACGGATTTTGTAACGGTTTTGGCGGGAATTTTGTTGTTGTTGATTTGAGCACAAATATAGAAGAGAACTACAGACCTGCCAACCCATCCAAAGCAAAAACAGCGAGATCCAATTTTTTTCTCCCAAAAAATAGTGAGAAAAGTGCAAAAATAGTGAGATATCAACGTAACGATATATTTTGTATTTTTCCCATGTAACATCAAGATTTTAACAAATAGTATAATACAAGATAAGATGTTTTGTTGTTTTTGAGGTTTTGCTGATCGTCATCAATATCAGACGCCATATTGAAATACTTCACGTGGCCACGTGGGTGCATAATCTCGTACCCAAAGCACAGAATAAGAAATGAACAGAAGGGCCACTCTCGTCGGAACCTTTGATGTTTTTGTCCTCGCGCATGTCGCCTCGCGCATCTCGGCCGCCATCTTCCTAGCCAGTAAAACTCCAGCCAGTTCAACAGTAAACAATAGAGCGAAAACCGAGGTTGGATGATTGCAACGGGTATATCTCAAAATTTTGGTCGATGATTTTCAAACCACTGCTTGAATATCCAAAAGAGAGGTAAGTTTATCTATTTTATTTGGTTAGAAAGTAATTTAACAAATTTCAAACGCGTAATTTTATGATTTTACTGTATGCCGCACACTGACACTGTTTGTCGCTTTTCTAAGTTAAGTCAAGTGATGTTTATTTTTGCTTTTCGGGCTTTTTTTATTGTTTGATTGCCTTAAAATACATTCAAGGTCCAGCAATAATAATTTTTCTATCCAAAGCTAGAGTCCTAAGGATTATTATTAAAGTGATATACAAAGCATTGATATAATTATTAAGTTGTTTACTTTTACAAATGTGTGACTTTAATATATTTCCTGTCTTTTTTTTGCATAATGAAAAATTGCGATTTGCAAACTTCAAACTATAATAGATTCTCATCCTTAAAAATAACTTTTGCAGGAATACGAGAGGGAAATCAGGACAACTTTTGAATGGAACAGGAATACTCTGCAATTTGCTCAGGATGTTTTTTACCAACATATGCACTCTTTGTATATATGGAGAAATTAGCTATGAAGGCATCCTCAAGTTGTTTAATGTACTCCAAGTAAAGTGCTGTTGGTGCATGGAGCCCTCCAAAAAGTTTTTCCCCTGAGTCATATGCTTTGAAGTAGCATAGTAACATTCTGCTATCATCCAGATTCTCCGACACCAGAGTTGCTGTACAAGTGAACACTTGTGCCTTTTGAAGCATTTGTGCAGCAGGTACCCAGAAACATAAGCAATTGGATTCTCCTTCATTAAATTTGTGCAGACATTCTGTTCTCTATAATCTGTAGTTCCAATGGCCAAGTTCTGAGGCTGGATTGATGGAGTCACAGGTACCAACACTGGAACATCTGGCTTTTCAGCATACTGGGCAAGGAGGTGGTCAAAGTCTTCAGCACAGTTCCCCAATGATGAGTTTAAAAATGAGCTGAAAAATAATTTCCTAAAGGCTCGTGTGAACTGAATTGGGGTTGGGTTGTCGCTATTCCCACCTTGTTGGCGAATTGAACCAAAGAAATTTTCTAAAGGGTCAGTGTTTAATCTCCTAGTGAGAAGAAACTTGAAGCCATGGTTTACTCTCAGGTAATCCCAAATTAAAAGAATGGCATTAAGGGTAACTAACCATCCCTTAAGACACTTAATCCTACCAGTGACTTCCTTATTTCCTTGAAACACTTTCAACTTGCTTATAAAACTAATGGCTTCGTTTAAAAAACCCAAATGGGGGAGGTTTCACTAATAGCAGATTTCAACTTTTTTGTAGAATGAACTGTTGAACTGTTTACACAGTCAAATATTGAATCGAATTTTGAAAGTAGGTCTGCTGTTCCCATAGCCGATGATGGGAGACCCCCAACACTCACATACATGCATAGGGATGCTGCTACAGTATGACTAAGGATTTGGGTGGCATACTTAACTTTCATTTTACAAAAATTGTTGGGGTGAAATGTGCTTTTCTGTTAACTTAGGTGCAGCTCTGATGGGAAGTGCACTATCCTTCTCATAGAAGTCTTCAATGTCTTTCCACTTTGCAGTGTATTGACCAAATCTGAAGGGATATTTCATTAGGTTATTGCGTACACACTTCAGCAAATGTGGGGGATCAAACATCAAGAAATACTTCTTGTTGTTGTGCATAAACCATGGGCTTTTTGGGGTAACTTCCAAGTGATTGGCCAGGCTTTGGAAGTTTGATCCCATGTCTGACATAACAACCACAACTTTTAGGCCAATTCCTTCCAACTTGTCAATTGCCTCCTTCAACAGGTCTTTCATTTCATCTCTTGGGCATCCTCCATTGACCAAAACATAACCCAAAGGCTGCTTCCATCTTCCTGAGATGCTACGAGCAAGAAACACAAGTGCTGAGTTTGCCACTTTGTTGGTTCTAAAGCCACCTCCAAAATCTTCTAGACCTACAATTTTGTCTGCAGGTATGTCATAGAACAAATTGTTCTTTAGTGAAATTTCATCCATGCATAATGTACATAGCCTTTCTTGTTCACCTCATATGAGAAACTTTATTCCTTATTATGTTTAGGGCACCTTGGGATATTCCTGCTGCTGCTGGCATTTTTGATATGTAGCGACGGAGTGATGACTTAGTTGGCAGTATGAATAATTTGGACAGCATTCTGTATGCTTTGCCACTTGCATGGTAGAGAGAGATTGCCAGTGATTTCATTTGTGGTGAATATCTTCTTCCTTTTTGTTTCCTGCTGTGCAATTTTAGTTGAATCTTCACAAAATTTGCCAAATTTTCTGGTAACTTTGCTAATTGCCTCTTCTAGTGCATTTTCCTGCCTCTTTTGTTTGGTGCATTTCTTCTTATCCAGGGCTTTCTGTAAACGCTTAATTTTCTTTCCTTGTGATTGAATGACTTTTTTCTGTTTGTTTTTCCTAGGAGTGTTCATAGAAAGATGCTGGCTTGTCTGACTACTGGAATCTTGTGTTGTGCACCCGTGATTTGTGACTCCTGTGCTGCTCTGTGGGACTTGTGAAGACACTAAATAATTACAGAACAGTGGATAAGTTCTGGAAATCAGATTTGGAAAACACCTACCTCACTCTTAACAACTGCAAACAATGGTATCCAATAAAGATCTTTAAAAGTTTTGATTGAGATACCTTTTAGACCTGTATCTGGAATATCAAATGGGGGGAGGAGATTCATCCATTATTTCTTCTCTTAAGCTTTCTTGTAAGTTATCTGCTTAACAGAAAATTACAGTTAGAAATAACTTCTTATAAATTATTTATTTTGAAATTCATATATAAAAATGATAACATTAATGGATTGTCCCAGGAAAGATCCACATCTCCCCCCACGGAGGAAATATGTGCCGTCCGAAGGGAGAGGGGGTAAAGATTAACTGAAATTATTGTAGGATGTCCGTAGAGGAGGGGAGGACCCATTTGCCATTTTCTCCGTGGGGGGAGTATGGATATTTTCTGGAATGACCCAATAAATATTTAGGTAAAAATCATATAAAATGTATATACAGTCAGGTTAATTTGTCCAGCAGAAAAAAGAAACAATAAATCTATCAATTATTTCTGTTAACTGTTTTCACATACCATTGTTGGTAACTTTCATTTTTAATCTTTTTCCTGTAATGATTATCAAATTGGAGATTGTATAGTCTGGCTAGAGAATATTACAGTATGCAATATCTGGATGTCATATATATTATTGTATAATGGTTTACCTGGGTTATGAGTAGATGTCACCTTCTGAATAGTTTTTTCGTTTCTGACCAACTTGAGCTGGCGGATTAGGAATGTTAAATAATGTCGGTTTTGCCTCAGAATTTAAACGATTTTTTAGGTCGTTGGAGAACATAACATCTTCGAAATGCTCGGTACATAATTTGCAATTCTTATACAAATATTCGGGGGTTTTGTTCATTAGGTCCTTTCTTCTACAAAGTACCACCCATTCTTTTGATCTAGATGGTTAATGTGAAAAACGATGTTCCTTACAACTGATAACAGTGTTGCTTACTGGATAATTGGATTTCACTGAGATAACGTACCTTTTGGCATCGCGCGGAAAACGGAAAAAACTAAGTTCTGGATGTGAACCTTTACTGTTTGAGCAGTTAACAGCTGAACAAAACGTTTCGACATCCACCTTTCCCTTTGCTTTGATTTTCAGGATCAGCCATTTCAGTATTGTAGATTTTTTTAGCAGCAGTAAAAACACAATCTCTCCAAAAACAAGTCTTTCTATACGAAAAAATCGCACGTGTTTTTTTGGCGCGAATTTTTGGCGCGAAATGGTTGAGGTATTTTTAATATTACCCTTTAGGACACCTTCAGTCCTCAGCTACTATTTCTTTGTTATGGCAACTATATCCAAACCATAACAATGTTTGGGTTTGTTGACTGAGTAAATCTACAAAGTTTGAGTCAATTTAGTGAAATCAATACAAAGATATGCATGATTTTCAGTTTTGTTACAATCCATGTCATAGTTCAAATTACATAAAACCATAGTTAACTATGATAAAACGTACTGTAATGACTCAAGAACTGGACGACAAATGAAAGAACTGTAAAAGCCATTCTTCATTATTTTAACTGTTCTTGCAAATAGAAATATAAAAAACTGGGGTAAATTTTCATTGCATTAGGCACTGCTTTACATTACATTTTGTTAGTTCTCTTGCTCAATTTTGGGCAAGATAGGGGGTTCCACCACAACTCATGAAACTCACATCTGATCATTTTAGGTGAAAAAACATGTAAATATACATAAAGTTCTTGTGAAACTGCAGCAACTTCTACATATTTATTGAAAAAAATCTGTTTGGGCATATTGAGAGCTTTTCCAGATAATACATTACAGGTATTTTCACTGCTAAGAGCAAAAGGTGCGATTCAAAATTTGTGATTCTTATATACAGTACTTGAAAATAAGCAAGCATGTAGATTGATATTCTTTACAATTTATTTTCCTTTTATTTTAGTACAACAACAGTGGCGGCACTACGGATGTGCAAACGGTGCAACCACACCAGGGCTGACGGGGCCCATCCAAGCCCCAAACTATTAACAGACTGCACGGGGTCGTCTTTAGATTTTACTCAAAATGGAGGAAATGCCATTTCAGAGAACTAAATTCAAAAATTTCCCAGCAGATAATCACCCGTGCTCCCTTACATATGCTGTGACTTTGTGGGAGGGGCCCACACCCATGTAGTGCTGCCACTGACAGCAGCAGTTCATTACAATATAATAAGTGTTAATCATCAATAAAATAAGTAAAATACAGTTACCAATTTGAAATATTATATATAAATATGTGTATATTTAACAAATAGATTCCATTTTGCCATTGTCTGTTCAGTTATAGAAGTACAGATGACGTCAGAACGTGGTAAGAACAAAAAAGTGGCCCACAAGATGACAGTCGAGTGGGTCACTGATATTCTTACCACGGTCTGACATCCTCTGTGCATCTATAACTGAATAGACAATGGCAAAATGGAATCTATTTGTTTTATACAATAAAAATTAGAAACAAACCATTCAAAAGGCTTATTAGCACTTTGGCGATTTCTGGGGCTTGAAAAAAAGATAAAAGCAGTCGGCTGACGTGTCTGGCATGAGCTGACGTGATCCATGCATCTGTCCTCTAATAGATCATGGCCAACAACCAATCAGAATGCGCATACATGTAGTAAACAGGTTATTGTATAAAACAATATATGCTATTGCCTTTAGGTATAATAAATAATTACATTTCTCTATAGTACAAATGATATACAACTAAGCAAAACATCCAGAATTAAATTGTAGGTTTCAGAAACATTTGGATCTATACAAAGTGATCCTAATCTTGCTTTATCCTAATTTTGCAGCAATTGTGGACTGAATAAGTATAAAAACAGCTTTGGAATCGACAGTAAATGTTATTCTCAAGTCAGCAGTGTAATTTTCAAAGCAGCTGATGCCCAATAACGACCAGATCTAACAGGATAATTTCTAAAGTTACAGCAAAAAATGAAAATAATGCAAAATAAATATACATATAAAACATAATTATACATATATATATATATATATATTATGGAGAATTATAGAATACCCCGTCCACTTTTGAAACCGCATTTAAAGGCAGAAATACAAACCAGGTTACTCAATACTCTTTAAAATATAATGTCGAAGGTTTAGGTTTTAAAATAGAACGAAGCCAGCCGGCTGCTGGCAAGGTTTAAATAAAGAAGTGTGATACAGAGACAGAAAACTCTGCATGAATACTAAAATCAACACACAGAACCATGAAGTTTTGAAACAAAAATAGTATCACAAAATAAACAAATGAAATGTGCTGTCGTCCGACTCGTCGGCAAGCTAGCGAATAGGTTACAATGTAAGTTAAATGTCTCGATAAGCTTTTTCTTTTAGACCTTCTAACCAAAAGTAATATTAGTGCTTACCATTTCTTTATAGCCAGTGGTCGTGGAATGAAAATCGGGCAGTTCTTTCTCGAGTTATAGCCGTTTTATTGTCTCAACTCCGTCTTTCTCCATATTGTTTACTATTGAACTGGCTGCGGTTTACTGGCTAGGAAGATGGCGGACCTAACGCATGCGCACTAAAAAAACGAGGACACGTCGTACCCCCAAGTGGCCCTTCTGTTCATTTCTTATTCTGTGCCCAAAGCCTAGGCGTTCCTCTCGGTCAGAATCTTTTTATGTGCGCGCGCATAACTTCAAAATGGCGTTTGTAGTGAAAAATAATATGCAATTTACGTACATATTTATAAATATTTTGTCGTTAAGTTAACTCGTTAAATATTGAAATCACACCAATAAAGGATGAGGATTTAATATAATTTAAAATTGTGAGATTTTTAACCTTTTAGTTTCTTGCTTTTACCGTGAGAATCGAGTAGAAAATCGTGAGAACGTGAGATTGTGGTCAAAATCGTGAGTCTCACGGTAAAACCGGATTGGCTTATTTTTGTGTTACGCGATTATTTATTTAAGAAATAAAAAACGTGTCGCGTGTGATTATCGAGTTATAATGGCAAACACGAGGCGATAGCCGAGTGTTTTACTAGCTTCTCGAGTGCCATTATAACTCGATAATCACACAAGACAAAGTTTTTTATTTCTTTTATAAAAGAACGGCCATTAAATTAACAATAAAGCCATGAAAATGTAGATTCACCTGTTATAAATGACGTTGCTATGTGCGTTGCTAGGAAGTCTATGATGAAAACACGTTGGCGATTTTAGCGATGAAAATGCACTCAACGTTGCAGTTAAACATTCTGTTGTTTTAGTACCTTGATTAGCTTTGTATCCAGCTATTCTTTGACTTTCTTTTGTGATTTAAACTACTTAAAATCCGTTAAAAACGACAAAATCTACGCGAGGACACGTCAGCTTATGCTTTATTGAGTTATAATGCACGGATTTTGAGCTCAGTAACCAATCAGATTGCGTGTACTCCCTCATTTACTTCCGGTTATTTTATAATAATCTATAAAAGTCTCACTCAGTTATTATTTCACTCTCTGAGGAAGGGCTTTTGTTCGAAACGTTAGACAACTTACTCGCTATTTCGGCAGTACACCAACCTTTTTAGATATTCGAACTAAAGACACTTACACAAGTTGTTGAATCCGTGCCTAGTATAAATCGGACCATCATGAAATTTCCACCACCATTTAATATGAATAATTGTTTCCAGGAAAGGCAGCGTTGTGGTGACACTAGAGTTAAGCTTTTTCAACAGACTTTACCCTGGAGTCATGGACCTACAAGACGAGATTTTCATAGAAAAGAGATTAGGAGAGCTGCATGTAGCGGGCTTGGAAATAGCTAGCAAAGATGGTAAGAAAAACAGCATGAATCCACCTTAAAAGGATGTTAATCCTTTGGAACAACCATATAGTCAATGGAATACATGGTCTGGAAGCCGGAAAAAAATCATTATTTTCTGTATAATGAAGCCGCACATAAAACAAAGGATTTATGGCTTTAGCCCCCCCCCCCCCAATAATAATACTGCCAAAAATTTACGTGTTTAAAAAAATTAAGTTGCATCATTCAGGATTCTATCTAGGGGGTTTGACGGATGGAAGCTTCCCACCCCCCAAACAGCCGAGCTTCACCCCAAAAAAGTTCTCATCATTCACAACTGAAGTATTATTATTGGACGTAAGGTGATGTATCGCGTGCATGTAACTTAATTCAACTTTACTGATTCAATATGAAATACATTATAAATTTTAATAAACAATATAAAATGTACTTAAAATCCTGGAAAGTGTTGTTTTTTGGTGTTTTATGACTTTTCCACACCTTCAGTATTGTGTAAAATCTTCCCCCAAAATGCAGGAAATGGCATTTCAGAGACTCTAGATTTCAAAATTTCCCTGGGGGGCATGCCCCCGGATCCCCCTAGATGCCTGCGCCTTTAACGCTCGTTCACACTGTTTCCGAATCCTGGCTACGTCCTTGCTTCTCCGCTAAACGAAAAATCCTAGATAGAACCCTGTCATTTAGATCAGGAAAATACCAAACCGAGAGCTTTTCGTCCTTCCAAATTGTTCGCATATTCATGAAATGGAGAAGCTATGTGACCAGGCAATTTTAGGATTGGTACCCAACCACTAGTGGTTGTATCCATAAATTACCACAAACGTTTCCTTCCATTTTCTCGGCCAAAATGATCGAATCTTCAATATTATCGCTAACATGAACGTTTATATGCATTCGTATCACATGCTAATTACAACATTCGCGCCGTGTTGTATCGGATATACATCCGATACAACAATGTGTGTATGTGTGTGTGTATGTGTATGTGTATATGTATATATGTATATATATGTATATATGTGTATATATGTATATATATATGTATATGTATATATGTATATATATGTATATGTATATATGTATATATGTATATGTATATATGTATATATATATATATATATGTATATATATATATATATATATATATATATAATTATATATATATATATATATATATATATATATATATATATATATATATATATACATACATATATACATATATATACATAAATAAACATCACGATCTAAACGATGGGACGTGGAATATACCGCACTGCTCTAAAACACGTATATCATCAGGAAGTATTACGTCATAATTCACTCAGTATTGTATAACACAGTTTTAAGTGAAGTGCCAACTAAGTGAGCAGTATCTAAGTCAATCAGCAATCGCGGACAGCTATATATATTTATTATATAGCTACTAGTAGAATATGAGTTCTCTCGCAATTTGATTGGCTCCTCTACTACTAGGGCATAGGCTATCATGGCGGCATGTTTTTTAAGCCGAAAAAAACTGAAATCGATGGGGTTATATAAAGAAACCGCGAACTAACTAAGTGTTTGGCTATATTATTAAACAATTATACCATGTCGTATAAAAACTAATAGCCAACTTGGTGCTTCGCGCCTCGTTGGCTATGAGCTCATATACGACTCGAGCTCATGTTAAATATATAGTTACTTACTTATTATAGATACATATAGATTATATATTAATTATATATATAATCTAATTACTTTTCAGTCCCTTCTGGTCCCCCGGCAAACATTTTTGGACGCAACACAAGTTCTCGAAGCATCATGGTAACGTGGGGCAAGGTTCCCGTATCTGAGACAAATGGAAATATCTCTGCATTCATTGTGCTCTGTGGCTCTGAACAAAATACCACCTCTGGCTATAACGAAACAACTTTAGATGCTGATACGTTTTATCTGGAATTAAAAGGTTTGGAGATATTCCATGCTTATTCGATAAGAATTCTGGCACGAAATAGGCGTGGTGATGGCATATCAAGTTTGCCAATGGTGGTATGGACAGATATGGAAGGTGAGATGACACCAAGCATTTAGCCAGGCAGTCTCCACTTAGTCCAGTCAATTGCAACAGAAATGGTTTTAGCTTTCTCGCACCTTGATACATTCAGAAATAACATACCAAAAGTCCCTAGAAATCAACCTAGTGGAAAGTTCAGAAAATCCGGTTTTTCTTACAATTTAACTACAAAAACACCATCTTTTAAAAAAACTGAAATTTCAAGTTCACTCTTACCAAAATTTATCACCGATGTCGTGAGAAAGTTCTCAAAAAAAACCATATGAAAGACATTTATGCGGGTAGTACAATTTTCCAGGCCCATTTTGAGTTACGTAAGGTTAAACCTGCTAAAAACCAGCATTTTGTGGCATTTTCCACTTTTCTTGAGCGAATAACTCAAAATGGGCTTAGGAAATTGTATTATCCGCTTAAATGTCTTTCATATAGCTTTTTGAGAACTTTCTAACGACATAGGTAATATTTGCTAAACGTGAACTTGAAATTTCACTTTTTTTAAAGGATGGTGGTTTTGTAGATAAATTGTAAGAAAAATCGGATTTCTAAGATTGATTTTTAAGGTTGATTAAGGTTGATTTCTAGGGACTTTTGGTATGTTATTTCTGAATGTATGTAGGTACTGAGAAAGCTAAAACCATTTCTGTTGCAATTTGTTTGATGTTAAACCGCAGATTGACTGCACTAACTGAGACTGAACAGAGCATCTATTCTGAAGTTGAAATCGGAAGTAGTCACGACCGCCATATTAGAGAGATCACCCCGTGCACTGATCTCAAAAATAAGACTGGATTGAGCTTTCTATTGTATCTGATGAGCTGATTTTGAAGCTTACATATTTGCATAATGTAAATTGACGAGAAATCATTAGAAGCTCCGAGTTTGCAAGCAAATCAAACTGTAACGCTCGCGAAATAGGTTTCGTGTCTGGCCAATATAGTTTCTTTGTTAACATTAAATGCATAAAATCTTGAACCTAATTTGACGTCTCGTATTAGGCTTCTGTCACTGGATGATTAGAGCCAACGGAGGCCATTACTAAGGGACCAAAGTCGCAGTAAATCTGTAGGTAGGCCATGAATCGTTTTACCCAGTAATTTGAAAAATGTCTTCTGGTCCTCTTTATAGTAAAATTATTTTATTTTGTCGATGGTAAGAGCATATAATCCAACAAAAAACCTCATAGGACCGGCTTAATTTTCTGAACAATAGTTGCTCGATCCAGTCTTCTTTCTAGATCAGTGGATCACCCTAGTTTGCTCGGTTAGGGTATGGATTTTGCACTACTATAATAATATACCTCAAAAAGGAGAGGAAGAGGTACTGATTAAAGTGTCTATGAAGTGAAAAAATCGCTAGCATTTGTTTTGCTCTAACGAACAAAGTAGTACGGCAGGATCGTTCACTGAAAATTTCAAGTGAATCTGCTGCATAGTCTTCGAGCTATCAACTCTCAAAGTTTGTCCATTGGCATAGTTTAACGTTACAAAATAGGGAAAGACTGGGATTGAATATAGTAAGTACACCTGCCTACAACGAACCGCGCGTTTCAGATTTCACCAAAAACATTTAGCCATGCCAAACTTTGAGAGTTGATAACTCGAAGACTATGCAGCAGATTCACTTGAAATTTTCAGTGTACGCTCTTGCCGTGCTACTTTGTCCGCTAAAGCAAAAAAATGCTAGCGAATTTTTCACTTCATAGACACTTTAAACAAATCTATATCTTGCTTTGAATTTTAGCTCCAAATGCAGCTCCAGTGATACAGTCCTGCTACAATTTAAGTTCAACAAGTATCTTTGTTCAGTGGTCCCGTATACCGAGAAAGAATATTCGCGGCATTTTAAAAGGATTCGTTTTATATTATCGCCATGTTGAAACAGGTATGACTTGCTTTTCTTTTTTATTTTGCACTTTTTTTTGCAGATCAAGTTCTTAAATTCTCCAATTTTAATTTCTTTCTTTTTGGCAATATTTGGTAAATTGTTCCAAATCTTTGCAGCTGTGTAACCGATACTCTTTATCATAAAGCTAGTTTTCGGCTTTTGTATATAGTTGTATAATTGTTGTAATTCAGTCGCCGACTGAATTACAACAGTCATGTTGCCATTATAGTTGTAATTGTTGTAATTCAGACGCCGATTTATCCCTAGTACTCAGGACGTCGTGGGCATGCGGGCAGTTTGGTAAAACGTAGACCTGCAGGGTCAACGTGGACCAACGATCTTTGGTAGATAGCTGGGTACTTGCGAACAACATCCATGAACCGCTCGTCAGCTATTAAACTATCCATTTCACTTATTCTTGGATATATCCTAATACGAAGTGACTTGCGAACACGTGAAGTGATTGGAAAGTGAAAGACTGAAGACTTGGCAATGTGGCTGCCTGGCAACGCAACGCTTGATGCTGATTGGTTATTTACCATCATGCGACACTTTTCTGTCGCCGACAGTCGGCGATTGATGTTGTCATCGCATCGGCGACTGTTTGTTGACTAAGGGGGTATTTATATGGAGGGCCACCCCTCTTGGTAGGGCTAGCCCTCTTTGGCGAGATGAATTTCGTCCCTTGTTTACATGAGAATTTCTAGCCCTCCTAACCGAGCTGGCTCGCTGCCCAAGCCGGCTCGCTCGAATGGCTACGGCTGCATTTATTTTCGCACGAAAGCCAGAATCTTGCACTTTTGCGGACAAGTGTTCAATTTGTAACTTAAACACAAGCAAACAGGTCGTGCGAAATATAAAGTTGTCCAGAAAATACTGGTAAAGATAAACTTGGTCGCTTGTACTGTGAGTTTATTTCCCAGCCCTCCTAGGAGGGCCAGCCTCTTCAGTGCGTTTATATATGAAAATTTCCAGCCCTCCTAGGCGAGATCTCGGGTTGTCAATAGCGAGATCTCGCCTAAGAGGGCTGGCCCTCTTGCCATGTAAACGCAAACAGATGTTTACAAGGAATTGCGCTGAGACGCGGGATCTCGGCAAAAAGGGCTAGCCCTACCAAGAGGGCTGGCACTCCTCCATAAAAACACCCCCTAATTGTTGAAGAAGTTGAACCTGATTCAACTTCTACAACAGTCGCCGATCGATCGCCGATTACAACAATTACAACACGCATTTCCATATAGTTGTAATTGTTGTAAGAACGTCTCGCCGGCCATAAGAAGGTTACAGGTTCGAAGCCTGTCCGCCGACGACTCTTCTGAGGATTCGATCTTTACGATCGTCCCAGTGGCGTGGCGACTGGGGGGTGTGTGGGGCGATGCGACACCCCCCAATAATATAATTCTAAATAGCAAAAAGTTGGTCACACAAGGGATTGCTGCTGGCCGAAATAAAAATGGTGAGACAGAAAAAAAAGCTAAAATTTGGTTTTTTTATCAATTGTCGGTCAACAGTTGGTCAATAAAATTTGTTTTTTTATCAATTGTCGGTCAACAGTTGGTCAATAGCGCTCAAACATCCCCAGCAAAAATTGTATTTAAGTGAGTACAGTTGATGTATTCCGTAGTGAAGTATTTCCGATCTGGAGACGGGAGACCGCAGACCATTGAAATCCGAGGCTCAATTGTTTGGAGTGATAAACTTTTGATTGTTTCAATAAACATAAGATGTTTTTGCCTAACTGCCTTGTCTTTTTTTGCCCAACACCTAAATACGCTGTTTATACATTACAATTTTTTCGATCAATTCTCGCTTTTCCCCCTTCATGTGTCTGATTCGAAAATTTTCACAAAAACGCAAAGAGTTGGTCACTATCATGTGACCCCCCCCCCCCCCCACCCCAATCGTGATTTCTTCGCCACGTCCCTGGATCGTCCATACACAATAATATTAACAATATTTTTGAACACCATTTAGGCCAGCGGTTTCGCCTGACGGTAAACGCGAGCTCTCATGAGTGTGCCCTGAGAAATCTGGAGAAGTTCTCAGATTACGCGATCAACGTAGCAGGATTTAACATCAAAGGAAGAGGGCCAGAAAGTCAAACTAGCCAAACGAAAACCGATGAAGATGGTGAGAGATCAGTTTAATACGATGTTAAATATAGTATATGTTATGAAATGAACTAAACCTTGACACAGTCTTTCTATTACGCACTAATATGTGCGACAGTTTAACCAATCTAAATGCAAGTGTCAGCGTGTCTCTCGGAAGAATCATCCCGCCGTTGAATTTCCATACACGGAGACGATCTCGCTGTAGAAAGGAAAGAGAAACACCTCGGCGTTTGGTCAAATAAGTTGACCTGGGCAAAGAGAGTATACTTAAATATGCTAGTCTAAGGCCAACAAACTGCTGGGCTACATGTATCTCAAAAGATCTTCAAGAGAATTCATGAACCTTAAGACTAGACGTTGCCTCTCCTTCAGGTTTGGACTGGGCGCAATTTAGGGGCCTTGCCATTTCAGCCTTGAAGAGGCCCGTTTACATGTATGCATGTGAACAGGTAATATTTGAAATTTGAGAACCGGATCCAGAACAAAAAATAAGAAAATAAATAAAAATTATTTCGGAACATTTTCAATTAGAACATAACATTTTTAACATTTCAGAACATAAGAAGCTGTTCCATTTCCGAGGACTTTGGCGCAAGTTTTTGATACATTGCCTCGTTATCAACAGCCTTCAGTAAATCAACTTCTACAGAACAAATCATAACTGCTTCCAAATAGTGTTGACTGAGCAGAGATCTCAGTCAATTCTTGATGAAGCGCAACTTTGAGAATGTTCTCTCGCATGGGAGAGTGAGCGCAGTTCTTAGACATTGGGTATGTGATATCGTGGGTGTCTGGCATGCAGGCCTCCCATGTGTCATGGCACAACGGCACATAGGCCAGTCCAAGCCTGCTGTCCTTAGCTGTTGCAACTAAGAAGTGCTGTCACTAAGATCAATAAAAGACGTCCATTTTCTTTCCATTTAGTCCCAAGCAAGTCGCCTGAGAAAATCCGACTTCAGAACAGCAGTTCCACCAGTTTGATTGTCTCATGGAAGGCTATTCCCTTTGATTTCATTCATGGTATTCTCAGAGGATATTTTGTATTCTACCGAACGGAACATTCTCATGTGTGGAGGAACATAACGGTGGGCCCACAAACACACCGTATTGAATTAGCTGGGCTGCGAAAGTTTCAGAAATATTACGTGCAAGTGGCTGGGTTTACAAGAATAGGAATAGGTAGGCCTTGGAAGCAAACTCCAGTGATGACTGATGAAGACGGTAAGAATTCCATGTTATAAGAATTTCACGTTTAATTTCGACTACAAACCAGACATTTCCTTTGGGCAAGCCCAAACGCGACAGCGCAGTTATCGAATCAAGCGCGCTGTAACCACTGATCTCAAAAATACGACTGGATTGAGCTTTCTATTGTATCTGATGAGCTGATCTTGAAGCCTGCATATTTGCATAATGTAAATTGACGAGAGATCATTAGAAGCTCCGAGTTTGCAAGCAAATCAAACTGTGACGCTCGCAAAATAGATTTAGTGTCTGGCCAATATAGTTTCTTTGTTAACATTAAATGCATAAAATCTTGAACCTAATTCGACGTCTCATATCAGGCTTCTCTCACTGGATAATTAGAGCCAACGGCGGCCATTACTAAGGGACCAAAGTCGCAGGAAATCTGTAGGTAGGCGATGAATCGTTTTACCCAGTAATTTGAAAAATGTCTTCTGGTCCTCTTTATAGTAAAATTATTTTATTTTGTCGATGGTAAGAGTACATAATCCAACAAAAAACCTCGTAGGATTCTCAGTTGGTCGCTTAGTAATGGCGGACTTCCGGCTTCATTTTCTGAACAATAGTTGCTCGATCCAGTCTTCTTTCGAGATCAGTGGTGCTACATTACCAGAAATTAATGACTAAATGGCCGCCTCTTGAGGGTTAATTTATATATGGTCCTGAGATTTTACAGTGAGTTACATAGAGCATAAATATTAAAATGAAGATTCTGCTTATTAAGTAGCTCGTCGATTACCGACCTCTTAATATATGCAACAACGATCATCAAATTATTCAGTTACCGGTCTGATTATGTAATATCCTGTATTATGAAATAACAAATTAAAAATACACGCACTGATTGGCTGAAAGCCGTGTTTCTATAACTCAATGGAAAACATGGATTTTTCCCGCCATTTTTTATAAAATGGACTGTAAGAGGAACCTTTGCTCACAAACAGCTAAAATGTCGATAAATATGTTCTGTGACAGCCAACAAGAAGAAAAACGAGAAGATTGGATGCTTTTCTTCACAGTTAAGAGCGTTTATGTTCATTTGAGCAGCCGACGACGCTATCTAGCGTGAGTAAGGAGAATGTATATTTTGATCATTTTAATAAAATAGTCTTATTACTTATTTCCTCAGTGTTATTTTATAAAAGAAATAGAAAACATCTTGATGATGATGATGATGAAAATTTTATTTGAGTGTCAATGTATTTAGCTACAATAGCTAATTGGGGACACTAACCTCCGTGTTCCTATACGTTATAGAAACACTCGTAAAAGTTTAGGAGAACTCGAAATAGCGTGGAAACACTCGCCCTCATGTGGGCTCGTGTTCCTACTGCCATTTCTCATTCTCCCAAACTTCCACTCGTGTTTCTATAACTCTATTTCTTAATTTCTCGGTATTTGGATATTCCTCGTCATCCTTAACTAAAAATCGTATAGTTAGACGACTTTTTTAATTTCTCTTACAATTTCAGTCCCGGGTAACCATTCCTACAAAACATCAACAGCCAAGAAAAACTCAACTGCCATTTTGGTTCAGTGGCAGGCAATTCCTCCAGTACTTACGCATGGTATTCTGTTGGGGTACGTGGTGTTCTACAAGAGAAGAGGTTTAGCCAATAGTCCTTTGAATAAGCACTATGTTTCGCCGTCGTCCACGGTGACAGAAATTACAGGTTTAAGAAAATTTACAAAATACGACATCAGTGTTGCAGGATACACATCCAAAGGTGTTGGAGTTGCAAGTCCAAATCAAGTCGCAAAAACTATAGAAGATAGTAAGTGTTGGGTTTTATTTTCGCTCTTCTTTTCACAAGGATTGAGTATTTCTCAGATAGTTCCCTAAGTATTTTTTTCGTTAAACGATACTAAAATCATTATTATTTATTATTATAACAATCTTTAAACAAGTTAAACTTGTTCAGCTAATAAAAGCTTCTATCCTACAAGGACCTGTATTTAAATGGACACTCCACCCCAAAAACAAGTGTTGCTCAAATGAAAGTTTTTTGTCGCCTTACACGAGAATGCATGGGTATTAGTTTTCTTCTAATCGTTTTAGTTTTAGAGAAATTTGGCTGTTTATCGTATTTTTGTTAATTGAAGGCCGCCATTTTTGTTCTGATTGCGGGCGAATGCGGTCGCTCCCGGTAATTTTTGACGTCATTGAGTGATAGAAACACTTTGAAAAGAAATCTTTCACAATAGCGTGAATAGAAATCCTACACAATAGACTAAGACCACGTTATTGTCATGCTATTGCGAAGGGTTTCTTTGTGTGGTGTTTCTATCAATTGAGTGACGTCAAAAATTAATGGAGCAACCGCATTCGCCCGCAATCAAAACAAAAACGGCGGCCTTCAATTTACAAAAATACGATAAACAAAGCCAAATTTCTCTCAAACTAAAACGATTAGAAGAAAACTAATACCCATTCACATGTAAGGAGACAAAGAACTTTCATTTAAGCAACACTTGTTTTGGGGGTGGAGTGTCCCTTTAACAAAGAAAATGAGTGATAGAAACACTTTGAAAAGAAATCTTTCACAATAGCGAGAATAGAAATCCTGCATAATAGACCACAAGTGGCCCAAGCTCGTGCGCCAATTTGTGTTTATATTGGAATTTATTCGATTTGTCAAAATTAGAGGATATTTTCATCTATTATTTGCAGTTTATTGTTACAATATATAAATGAAATAATGTGTATTTATATCTACCATAAGGTGTATGTGTCTTTCATTGTAAGTTTGGTGAGATTTAGGACAGTTGCAGTGTAGCCTGCGTAGCAGACGTTACGTTTGGGGGAGGGGGCGGGCGGAATTGGGGGCGCGGCGAGTTGCAGTGCGACATGGCGACATTAATTCAATATATTATGGCCACATTGTTTATATCAAACATTATACCTATGAATACTCAACAAAATAAACATTTATAAACCTTGTTGTTCCACTTACATGTTTATTGTGTCGTAATATTATTCCTTGTGAAATTTGGCACCATTCTGTTCACTATACAGCTTCAAACCCGTTTGTCCTATACGCAAACGGGTTCGAAGTATAATGCGGCAGAATGGCGCCAAGTTTCACAAGGAAGAATATTACGACACAATAAACATGTAAGTGGAACAACAAGGTTTATAAATGTTTATTTTGTTGAGTATTCATAGGTATAATGTTTGATATAAACAATGTGGCCATAATATATTGAATTAATGTCGCCATGTCGCACTGCAACTCGCCGCGCCCCCAATTCCGCCCGCCCCCCAAAACGTAACGCCTGCCACGCAGGCTACACTGCAACTGTCCTAAATCTCACCAAACTTACAATGAAAGACACACACCTTACGGTAGATATAAATACACATTATTTCATTTATATATTGTAACAATAAACTGCAAATAATATATGAAAATATCCTCTAATTTTGACAAATCGAATAAATTCCAATATAAACACAAATTGGCGCAAGAGCTTGGGCCACCTGTAAATAGACTAAGACCACGTTATTGTCATGCTATTGTGAAGGGGGTTTCTTTGTTTTTGGACAATGTGCCCTTCTTCAGTTCACGTAAAAGTTATGATATTTACATATCAAACAAGACGCCCGCTAGGCCATTAACTCGGGCTACTTACGCTTAATTGTGTTCTGTAAAACACACAATAGAATAGACACAATGTTCTCCTTTGCAAATTCTGCTATTTGTAACCCTAGGTAAGGTACAACTAACCGTGACCGACGTGTGCGATTGTAAGCATTGTGAGCGTGTTTATGATCAAGATACTTGATTTCATTTATTAATATTTATACAGGGTCGCCCAATTCGCAATTCAGCCACATTCCTTATGAATCTTATCACAAATTTACTATATTTCTTTGGGTAGTTTGAACATTCGCGCAATAGCGACCATGCAAAGAAGAACGCGCGTGAAGATGAGTAAAACGCGTGGTTTCGCAAAGCCTATCGGGATAATTCAATAATTACAATTTGTCGACACGAAAAATAAAAATAAAGGAAAGCCACCGGAACCTAGGCTCGGCTACCACAGGTAGACCGAGTAATAAATCTCAAGAACGAAGTGGGGGATATGGAAGAGTTGTAAACGCCAATATTTATAATTTCAAGAGCTCTTTCAAGAAATTCGAACTGGATTTTTCACTGCATTATGATCCTCACTTGCTTCCAGCTACAATTTGTCCACAAATAACACCATTTTTACTACCAATTTCCATTAACTTTAATCGTAGTTCCAAGCCGGTCAGTGGAATTTGTTCATGCTCAACCCAACAGCTCAACCAGTGTGTCAGTAAAGTGGGGAAAGATACCTAGAGAGCAACTCCACGGAAAACTTCGAGGATATAAAATTATATATCGAGTTCTCGGTGACGGAGGAGGAGACGTTAAGGTACGCAAGGCAATACCGTTCGAGCAGAAAATAGTTTTAAAAGGTTTACTCAAGTACACTACTTACGGGATAAGAGTTGTTGGATTTACAATTGATGATGGGAAAGCAAGCGAAGAGGTTACCGTTACCACTGATGAAGATAGTAAGTAGACAAATCCGTTGTTATTGCTTTGCAATAACGACGAAGACGACAGCAACAACAATAGCAACAGCAACTACAGCTAGCAACAGCAACAACAGCAACAACAATAATAACAAGAGTAGCAGCAACAATAATTAACGTCAGCAGCGACATCAGCAACAGCTAGCAACAACAATAGCAACAACAGTAACAACAACAGTAGCAGCAACAACAATTAACGACAGCAGCGACATCAGCAACAGCAACAGAATGTCGATGGTGAGGTAGTGGCATATACCAACGGGTGACGAAAAATTAGGGGGGGATGCATGTTCGAATCCGGAGAGGGTGCCTGAGAAACGGCTACCAGATACAAGGAAGGCAGCAGGAGCGCAAATTACCCAATCCTGACACAGGAAGCTGTAGTGACAAAAATAACAATACAGGGCTTTTCAAGTCTTGTAATTTGAATGAGTACAATTTAAATCTCTTAACGGAGAACAATTGGAGGGCAAGTCTGGTGCCAGCAGCCGCGATAATTCCAGCACCAATAGCGTATACTAAAGTTGTTGCAGTTAAAAAGCTTATAGTTGGATTTCGGGACGGCGCGGTCGGTCAGCCGCAAGGTATGCCACTGGTCGCGTTGTTCTTCCTCGCCGAGACTGCGCCGAGACTGTGCGCAGAATTCGCGACGTTTAGTTTGATGGCAGGCTGGTGCTTGAATGCGTAAACATGGAATAATGGAATATGACCTTGGTTCTATGCTGTTGGTTTGTGGAACCTAAGTAATGATTAACAGAGACAGTTCGGGGCACTCGTATTTTACCGTCAGAGGTGAAATTCATGGGCCCGCTGTAATTGGCTAAATGCTGCTGCTTGGTTACCCTGCCATTAAAAATAGAAATACAAATAGAAGCAACAACAACATCGGCAACAACGACGACAGCAACAACAGCAGCATCAAGAACAGCGACAGCAACAACAATAGCAACAACAACAACAACAATAATTGCTGGTTTGTTAATTTCTAAGAACCTTCAAGACCTCCAGAAAATATCCAGGCTCGTTCAAGATGGAGTTCTACAACAATTCCTGTTTCGTGGGAACCAATAAAAATAATCTACTACATCCACGGAAAATTACTGGGATATCACATGAAATACAAACCTGTCAAAGACACCTTACGAGCCATCACTGCACCCTATAAAAACGTGAACATATCACATGAAACCTTAGATTATACCATCAATGGTCTCGAGCCTTCCACAACATACAGTATCAAGGTCTTGGCATTCACAAGTAAAGGATATGGTATTGAAAGTGAACAAGTACTAGCTGGTAAGAGTATACCACTTCATAAATATTTTATCATACTAAGAATCAGAATTGCAAATACAGTTGACATTGAAGTACCTATATGAGACGGAAAATTCAACTCCGTTTTTATGACTCATTTTTGTACTTCTTGATGCGCTGAATCTTATGGTGGTATCGGTTTTTCAATCACGACAAAGGAAAGTGCTTTATTTTGTGTGTAAAAGTGGAAAAATTACACCAATTTGTTTCCACCTCATCGCGCGGTCAAATCACCTCTTTGACGTCACACGTTCATATGTACTTCTAGCACGTATTCTATATAAGGAAGTGGCCTACGAGCAAATACAAGGCATTAACGAGCAAATACAAGGCATTGACGAGCAAATACAAGGCATTGACGAGCAAATACAAGGCATTGACGAGCAAATACAAGGCATTGACGAGCAAATACATGGCACTCATACCAGTCCACTGGATGTGGGATTGTTAACACGTTACGATATGTTCGATTATCCGCTATTTTTAAGAAAACTACGTTCGCTAGCCGGATAAGCTGTACGCATATTGTAAACAGATAATTTATCTTTGTTTTAATATATATTGTAGCTTTGGGAGTCGATTATTTCTCACGAAAACGTTCGTCGAAGACAGCCAAAAGTTCGTGTTTTTGTTTACAAGATGGTATCCGTATTACGAAAATTATATTTTTGGGCATGTTCGATTATCCGCGCTTTTAAAGAGAACTAAGTTAGCTACCGGAATAAAGCTGTACGTGTGTTGTAAATAGATCATTTAACTTTCCTTTGATTTATTCTATAGCTTTGGGGGTGGTTTATTTCTCAAGAAAACGTTTGCCAAAGGGTTAGGACCTTTGTTGTTTTGGGGTCGGTTACAATCCAATTAACTAGGAGGCTGGTACGAGGTTTGAACGTGTCAGCTATTTGCTCGTTAATTCACTCTATTTGCTCGTCAATGCCTTCTATTTGCGCCTCCTTATAAAGAATACGTACTAGATACCCCTATCCACACGTTAGAGTCAGCATAGATTCTAGAGATGAAAAAATCATTACTGATCTCGCTTTCAGAGGAGGAAGTTGACTCTACGTCTAACTCAAACATCATGAGTAATATTTCCACAGATAAGCATTCAAGCACAGAAAACATATCGATATTATCGACGACTCTAACGTGTGATGTCACTAGATGCTGCTTCGGTTCCAGACTTCAGACATTTTTTCTATCAAAATAGCGATGTTTGAACGTCGATAAAAGCACTTTCTCGTATCGTGATTGAAAAACCGATAATATACCATAATATCAAGTGCCTATAAAACGAAAAATTCAATTCTGTTTTTATGACCCACTTTGGTACTTTCAGATGAGCTGGATATTATGGTGCTATCGGTTTTTCAATCACGATACGGGAAATGCTTTTATTGAAGTTCAAACATCGCTATTTTGATAGAAAAATGTCCGGAGCAGCAGTCTAGTGACGTCACACGTTAGAGTCGTCGATATATATCGATATGTTTTTGTGGTGCTGATGTTGAGTTAGAGTGAAAGCGAGATCAGTAATGATTTTCTCATCTCTAGAATCTATGACGATTCTAACGTGTGATGTCAAAGAGGTGATTTGACCGCGCGACGAGGTGGGACAAAATTGGTGTAATTTTTCCACTTTTACATAAAAATATAAGACACTTTCTTTTGCGTGATCAGTGAAAAACCGATACCACCATATGATTCAGCGCATCATGAAGTACCAAAATGGGTCATAAAAACAGAGTAGAATTTTTCGTTTCATGCACTTTAACTTTCAATGTGAAATAATAATAATAATAATAATAATAATAATAATAATAATAATAATAATAATAATAATAATAATAATAATAATAATAGTAGTAGGGTGGTGGAGAAGGAGCAAGTAGGGTGGTGGAGAAGGAGCAAGAAAATGTAAATAAGTACATGGACCTGGCGATTGAAGTGAAGGCGCTGTGGAAGTTAAAGGAGGTTAAGATCGTGCCTATTGTGATAGGTGCATTAGAACTGTCTCTGTTAACCTGAAGGGGTATTTGAAAAACATAAATGTGTCGATAGGAGTGGATGTGATTCAGAAGACAGTGTTAAGGCGCTGTTACACTGTGCAATTTTTCATGCAACTTGTCTCGCAACACTGATCTAGAGGCATGCTAAGTATTGCTAAGTAAAAAGTGTAAATGCAAGCATGGGCCGACGTTTGACCTTTTTCTTACTTAACATGCCTCTAGATCAGTGTTGCGAGACAAGTTGCATGAAAAATTGCACAGTGTAACAGCGCCTTTACTGGGATCGGCCCGAATCCTCAGAAGAACCCTCACGATCTAAGGCAGCTGGTTGCTGCCCGACGGAGGAGTTTCCAGTGTCTATTTACACTGTTATTATATGACAAAATAATAATAATAATAATAATAATAATAATAATAATAGTAATAATAATAATAATAATAATAGTAATAGTAATAGTAATAGTAATAGTAATAATAATAATAATAATAATAATAATAAAAGACGTATTAGGAGCATTATATACAATAGTCTCAATGCTCTTACAACAATATATTCTTAATGTTACTCATAAAACTAATTACAGTTTCATTATAAGATAAAGCCTACTACATATATTACCACTACGAACAAAAAAACTATTAATTAAAAAAAAAAGAAAGGTCTTAAGTGCTGACTTAAAACTACTTAACATATCAATGCTTCTAATTTCCTGTGGTAATGATTTCCACAGTTTTGGTGCGGCAACCGAGAATGTTCTGTCTCCATGAGTCACCATTTTGGATTTTGGCTCAAGTAGCAGATCTCGGTTAGATGATCTTAAAGTACGAGTAGGTTTATATTTAGTTAGCAAATCAGTAATATAAACAGGCGCCTGGCCATGCAAAGCCTTGAAAGTAATTATTAGTATCTTAAATACAATCCTTGATTTCACCCGGTAACCAGTGAAGATTACGAAGCACAGGGGAGATATGCTCCGATTTTTTAACCCCTGCAACAAGTCTAGCAGCTGTATTTTGAATTCGCTGTATAACTTGCTCAATTCAGCTTCTGGTAAGCCATATAGGATGCTATTACAGCTGTCAAGTTTTGATGTTATGAATGCATGCACCAATTTCTCACAGTCCTTTTTACTCAAATATTTCCTGATCTTGCCGATATTTCTGATAGCCAAAGTGGCCGATTTATAAATGTTATTTTCATGAATATTTAATTTACTACAATACGTAATATGTAATATAAAGTTTGAATATGGTAACACGAATTTTTTACCATAACTTACGGCCCTGACCGCTTTTTGAATTTATTTCTGGTTTTTTTCGTCGTAGAAACATGCAGTTGCAAGAGCACGTTTACTACAAACTGGTGGAAACTGACACCATATACAGATCTAAACAACGGTGTGATAGCAGGAATATTTCCTGCCATTCTTGAGAAAGCTATCGAGATGTGTTGCAGTGACTGCACGAACCAAAATCTGCCAAAAGTTGATTTCCGTCGGCGGGAGTAGATCAACGGCCTTAAAAAATGGCATCATAGAAGTAAACGCGAATATCGGAGATGACGTCGATTTCCATTTTCCAATCTACGGCATTAAATCTCACCAGACGCGTTACGAAAATGGATTTCCTTATGTATCGTTGGTTAAATCGCCTGGTGCAGCATTCATTATCAGCTCAAGCAATCAGTATAACATGTCAGACAGAGTCATGAAGATTATTTTTGCTTCTTGGCCATTTTTCGTCGTCCTTGTGTTGGCTTCCTATTTTGTTGGTCTAATCACTTGGATTGTTGTAAGTTTAATAATTCAATACGATTTACTGAGTCAGTTAAACATATTATATATCATCTTATAATATAGGCATCCACCATATTTTGCAAACTGATTGGTTCTTATACATGAAAAACAAAATGGTGGGAAAATGTTTATTCGATTTTACTCTATATATTCTGGTGCGGTTAATCGGTTGTTGAAAGACAACCTAGACCACCTGGCGTAAGGGGCAGTATAATATATATATATATATATATATATATATATATATATATATATATATTTATTATACACTCACACAGAATCCACCAATCAATTGTCTCTATTAGCATCACGTGGCAGCCCAATATTTTACGATGTAGGGCAGCTACATATTGGGCAGTAACCTTTGGACTGTTTACGCGGGCTGTTCACGTGCAAAGCAACGTCACTCGCGTGCCTTTTATCTAAATCGAAATTTCATTGGTTGAAGTACTTTTCGCGGAACGTGATGTGTTTTTCTGAGTTTTTTTATTATTCTTTTTGACGACCAGCAACCTTTTGAGTCTTTTGACTGTTTATTTGTTGTTTATTTGTTTATTAACTTTACAACCAAGCAAAAATGCAAAATAATTAATACAATGGTTAAAAATAAAAAACAAAAACAAAACGGAGCAGTTTTGAACATAAGTGAAGTCTGTGAAGAACATAAGAACAGTCTTGACTGTCTGTTTACGTGCGAAGAATTAAACATCTTTGTGTTAAGATATTTTGTTCGATATAATAAAACACCTATTGGATTCATCTTGCAATATTAGGCTCGACCTTCGGTCTCGCCCAATATTGAATTATCGACTTAAATATTTTGTAATATTGGGCTCAGAGGAATCCAATAAGTAATATTATTATATATTCAAACTTTATTCTCGTTCGTGATTGGTCCAAAACGCCCCTGCTAATTCTCCGTATCTGGAAGCTGACGCGTTATTTCAGCTGCTGACGTGTCAGCGTGCAATAATACCTTGTTTTGGATCGAACTTCGATCCAAAACAAGGTATTATTGCACGCTGTCGAACCCAAGCCCCCAGCGCGGTCGGCAGCTTGCTAAAAAACCCCGCCAAAACTAAATATTTTTGAAGAGTAAACAAAATGGCTTTCAGCCGGTTTCCATCGTTAAACGAAGAAGAAATTTCGACGTTGCTCTCAGAGAAAGATAGTAAAAGCACGAAGAGAGCAACAAAACTGTTTAAATGTATTTTCGAGGAGTATCTACACGAAAAGCAAAAAGAATATCCGACAAACGCCATCGAGCTGGCAGCTTTCTATTCCACTGGTGTTGTTCTTTGCTTCTTGTTTTTGAATATATAATAAAACAATTATTGGATTCGGTTTTCGCATGATATCGAGAATTATCAAGGCCTCGGTTTGTGTTATCCACCTCAGCCTTCGGCTTCGGTGGATAACACAAACCTCGTACGTCATTCAATAATTGTTTAATATATATTATATAGCTACTAGTAGGATATGGGCTATCTCGCAATTTTATTGGCTCCTCTATTACTAGGCTATCACGGATCACCTCATATCCTAGCAGTAGAGAAAAACAAGATGGCGGCATGTTTTTTTAGGCCGAAAAAAGCTGAAATGGATGGGGTTTTACAAAGAAACCCCGAACTGACTAAGTGTTTGGCTATATAATAAAAACAATTTTATACCATTCGCTCTCGTCGTATATGAACTGATAGCCAACTCGGCGCGCCTCCTTGGCTATGAGCTCATATACAACTTGCTCATGGTATAATTGTTAAATATGTAAAAAAATGTCGGTGCGATACTTCACTGTGCAGTGGTCAATAAGCTGTTGTTAGGGACGAACCATTATGTTTCTGGAGGGGGGATGAAAAATATTGAAAAAAATTGTTTGCAGATGCTGATAAGGTCAAATAAATTGTTTGCAAACATAATAAGTAAAAAAATAAAATGT
This sequence comes from Chrysogorgia sp. JL179-B06, assembly GCA_035772405.1. Classification (NCBI taxonomy): domain Eukaryota; kingdom Metazoa; phylum Cnidaria; class Anthozoa; order Scleralcyonacea; family Chrysogorgiidae; genus Chrysogorgia; species Chrysogorgia sp. JL179-B06. Next base: position 24,448 of record JAYKKM010000493.1, on the reverse strand, counting down.
TTGCAGAGCATGATGAAAGCCCCATGATTTAATATCTGTTACCAACTATTTTAATAGCACAACTGTTACCATTAAACAATAGTAATTGTTTAATATTAAAATATTGTTTTCACCATGATAAACAAGAATAAATACATGTTTCATTTTTAATATTAATATACAAGAATATAATAACTTTTTTTGTAAATATCTAACAACCTTGTTCCCAACCTCGAGTCCGCCGAGCGGATGAAAAGCTTGGGTACGAGGTTGCCTTGTACAAAACGGTTTATCTCCACTCACCACACATTCCAGATAAAACCCTAGGTACAAGGTTGTATATACAAAACAAGTGCTTAGTGTCTATTCAATTGTATGAGAAAGTATTACATTTGTAGTCAACACATGCAAAAATCTTTTTCATCTATTTGACAGGATCATATTTAATATAAAACAATAGTATTTTACAGTTTATTAAAAGTTAATAGTAATCCACATATCGAAAACACCTTATATATAATCTAAAAATATTAATGAGATATCAAATTTTACATGTATCTCCTGTGAAGGCAATTGTAATTCAAATTTGTTTCCTTATGTTATGAGCGAAAGAAGGGTGCTTGCAAACGAAGGGTGCTGGAAAAAAATAGTTTGCAGAGTGACAGGCACTGAAAAAAATTGTTTGCCTAAAATAATTTATCACCCCCCTCCAGAAAAATAATGGTTCGTCCCTTATATCATCATTTTCACTATCATGATAACATAACCACCATCACCCGGTCATCGTCATCAATAGTTACAAAGAGCATTTAGTACCACAGTCTTCAGTTACAGTATGAATTATCTTACTGTGTACATGTAGTTACAGCATGAATTCTCTTTCTGAATGTTTATGACCATATAATGCCTGTCCTTAAATAACTACACTGGGCTGCCCATCGCCGAAAGAATAGATTTTAAAGTATTACTATACTGACTTTTAAAGCTATGCACGGGACTGGACCTTTTTATTTAAATGAACTTCTGCATCCATATAAGCCTTCAAGATCACTACGCTCCTCAAATAAGAAATTCTTAATTATTCCTAAATATAATCTAAAATCTTATCGCTTTTTCCGTTTACGCTCCTATTTTATGGAATAACTTGCCTGAAGATATCAGAGCAATGAACAATATTACTGTTTTTAAAACTGCCATCAAGACGTTTCTTTTTAAACTTGTATTTTCTTTTTAATAACGTGTATTTTCTTTCTATTTATTTATATATATATATATATATATATTTTTTATTGTTACTTTCATTTTAATATGTAAATATAGTTCTTGTTAGATTAGAGTAGATACTGTAAAGCGCTTTTGGATAACTAGTATAATTAGCGCTAGATAAATAAATTATTATTATTATTATATTACAGTATGAATTCTCTATTGTGGTTGAAAAAAATCTCGTTTCTAGGAACGTAAATACAATTCCATGTACTTTCCATCGTCTTGTCTGTATGGTCCAATGAATGGTTTCTGGTGGGCATTTATAACCGTCACTACCGTTGGGTAAGATCTTCGAGCGATATGAACATTATGTAGTATACATTCTCAATATTTTTCCTGGCTCCCTAACCTCAAAAATTTTTATTGTCTTATTTGGAAGAACTTTTAAAATGATAAAGTAACTTCTTTTGAAGATTTTCACTTCTTCGCTTTCTTTTTGAGGTATATCAGTTTGTTTGACATGCAAATATCTGGAATTTCGTCACACATGCATAATGAGTTATCAGAGAATGTTATATATCTTTGCGTTCATCAAATAAAAACACTAAAGTGTGAATCACACGTGTGTGCGTTTCTCCCACAACACCAAACTTCTTGATTTTAAAGGATTTCGTTAGAGAATGAAAGAGATATACACATTTCTCCAATAAGTCATTATGCATGTGTGACGAAATTCCAGACATTTGCATATCAAACAAACTGATATATCTCAAAAAGAAAGCGAAGAAACGAAAATCTTCAAAAGAAGTTACTTTATCATTATTGTCTTCCAAACAAGACAATAAAACATTTTGAAGTTATGGGCACTTTAAATATAAACTTTGTTTTATAATATTTTTATTTGTTTATATACTTTTATGATCTGTATTTGCATGTCTTTTAATCTTCTTGTATTTTAGTTTTAACTTTGTTCACTCTGAAAATCGTTTATACGAGTATGGTTCCCTCTGTAAATATTTTTTTATAATAATTCTCTCATTCTTCGGGACAAGCATTACTTCAGCCGAAGAATGAGAGGAACTAGCGAAATTGTGAAAAATCCTACGATTTTACAAGAGGTCAGCTGTCTTCGGTCAACAGGTCGAAAGCTCAACCTGAGTCAACAGGTCGATAAATAATAAACGTGGTATATCTAAAAGTCAAATTTCACTACAAATTGCGATGCACTGAATTCGAACCACAATATAACATTATTTTTTATATAGTTATGGTGATAAAGCACCGAAAACCATCGTTGGCCGAATTATTGCTATTTTATGGACATTAACAGGCCAAATTCTGGTCGTATTGTTCATAGCACAGGTGACAAGCGAGCTTTCAGCTGGGATTATTGGAGTTGATATAAAAGTTTATGGAAAAAAGGTGAATTTAATTTAAAGGGGCATGGGTAACACACAACAAGAGTGGCGAAAAGCAGACCAATAAGGCGAAAATAAGAATGCTGTGAGATTTAGATCCAAAGTATTCAAACGGAACAAATTAATTGTACTTTCCGGTTTCTGATTGGCTGATAAATTTAGCCACTTCCGCATGACGTATGCGGTATTGGCATAAATTATCGCTGGCAAAATTATGAATATTTGCAAAGCTCAAGTCAACTATTTATAGGAATTATTACAAGTATAATATTTGGCATTTCACTCGATTAAACTACATGTTCTAACTCTGACCACTGAGTCCCGGTTCGGTCTTAAAATATATATATTCCAACACTCGAAATTTGCCTTCACCATAAATCCTTAGAATACGTAGTTTAATCGAGTGAAATGCCAAATATTACTTGTAATATACCCAAAATCTTATCCCGGCATTACCACTCGGCAACGGCCTCCGTAGCTCAGTGGTCAGAGAACTGCACTATAGCATCGCAGGGTCGATCGCGTGTTCAATTCCAGCCGGAAGGCCTTGAAGTTGCATTTTTCGCAACTGGTCCCGGTTTGGTGAGGGTCTTAATATGTATATATTCCAACACTCGAAATTTTCCTTCACCATTAAATCCTTAGAACAGAGAATTTATAGGAATGTCGCGTCTCGTGCAAATTCGCCAAGCTACTGTTGCCTGTTCAGTCAAACAGAACTGGCTTGACCAAGTCGCAATAACGCTGTCGTATAATAGTTCTTTTCGAATCCGAGACTCTTCTGTTCTACGTTGTTATATGCACGAGACACGTCGCCCAATTTATCGGATCTCATTCGGAATTCGGAATCATTCAAGGTTTGGCAACAAAGGCCTGGCAATATTGACATGTTCTTTCTGATTTCGGTTAGAAATATAGCTCGTATAACGCCATATATTTATAAAACACAGAACTGAAGGCGAGAACGCGGCATCTCCTTCGTGTACCGGACACACAATGGACACAGACTACGTCATAGACACATCAAGGTTATTTTCTCGGGATTCAGAAGCTTTACAAGAACAAAAACCCTAACCATAACCCAAATAAAAACTCTAGTCCTAACCCTAAAACTAGGAATTACTATCGCAAGTGAAGTGCTGCCTCAGAAGGCATGGGACATGATAAAATTTCGAGAATAAATCCTGGGGATGATTATATACATTGTAAAAGACATACTGTAGCATGTACACATTTTTTCAATTATTGTAATTACATTCAAATACAACAGACTTAAATTACAAATAACTATCACTTATCTGAATACATTTGGCAAGGCTTAAACTACATACATTATGACTATGTAGTTGATGTTTAGTAAACTAATTTATGATAAATCACTGCCACTATAATGTGGCAAAGCTGTCAGTGGAATTCTGAGTGTTAATTCTGACATGTTTATTATAACAAAGCAAGTACCAAACAAGTCGGCACTGAATAAATAAACAGCAGAAATGGTATGTAACATGTTGTTTATATAAGAAACATACAGCGATTGCGTTTGTTATCGAAATATCTGGATTCTTGTCCACAGGCTATCAAATTCTCTCGAACACATACAGCGATTGCGTTTGTTATCGAAATATCTGGATTCTTGTCCACAGGCTATCAAATACTCTCGAACGATACAAATAAGAAACATACAGCGATTGCGTTTATCGAAATATCTGGATTCTTGTCACAGGCTATCAAATTCTCTCGAACACATACAGCGATTGCGTTTGTTATCGAAATATCTGGATTCTTGTCCACAGGCTATCAAATACTCTCGAACGATACAAATAAGAAACATACAGCGATTGCGTTTATCGAAATATCTGGATTCTTGTCCACAGGCTATCAAATTCTCTTGAACGATTCAAATAAGAAACATACAGCGATTGCGTTTATCGAAATATCTGGATTCTTGTCCACAGGCTATCAAATTATTCAAATACACTCGAACGATTCAAATAAGAAACATACAGCGATTGCGTTTATCGAAATATCTGGATTCTTGTCCACATGCTATCAAATTCTCTCGAACGATTCAAATAAGAAACATACAGCGATTGCGTTAAAAGCGTTGAGAAGCAATCTTTCTGTAGTTTGTGTAGACAGCGTGCAAATAGAACTTTTCCCTAGTAAGTGCCCCCCCGTGCCCCCCCGGAAACTGCGTCCGGACAAACTAAATTCGAACAAATCGAGATATTCGTCGGCTATACATAGCTCGGCAAAGAGACTGAGCACGAGTTACGTCAAGAATAGTGTGCTGGAATAGTTACGTCAAGAATAGTGTGCAAGAATACTAATCCTACTTTTAAACTAAATATTTCAATGATGTAATATTCTGTGTCCGGTACACGAAGTGAGAGCCGAAAACGCTTTGATTCGGGAAAGCGTCAAACTTGTTTATTTATTTATTTATTAGAAAATTCCATCAAAATGTACACGAGATACAAAACAAGTACATAATAAACTAATACATAAAAACAAGAGTACGAGAAATGATGAGGGGCTTAACGAACGGACTCTTGGTCCCAGCTGGGTTAGCCCCGTCACAACCAGGGTAAAACAAAATGAAAAAAAAGCAAAATGTTTATCTAGCCATCCTCCTGTCTTTAGACGTGCGAAACTTGATGTTTATGAATGTCTACATTTTGCAATGAAACAACATCACTTTAAAAAGCATTATCATACAATACTCATACAATCTCGATTGTGATTGGCTAAAAATCCTACAGACAATTCTTGACGTTTTGTCACCTACATATGAAGTGAAAATTGAGATGACCTTTTTATTGATTTATTTCAAAGAACTCCTAAAACGATAAAGAATGGCTTTTTACAGTTCTTTCATATCTTATCTCGTTCTTGAGTTACTCAAGGTTGTGTAATATGACTTAAAAAACTCATTAATAATTCTTGAGGAAAACACAAAGGTACCTACCGCGTGTCGTAGGTTTTATATATGTGATAAAATTTCATCCTAATTTACATAAACTTTAGCTTTGATTTTCTCGGCTTAGACAACATTGATTTTCAAAATTACTATACGCCAATGAACTTATCAAATGGGTAGTTTTTCAAGCGTTTAATAATTTTATCAGATCTAAAACACTCGGGCTACGCGCCCTCGTGTTTTATATCTGATAAAACACTGCTGCTCGTTTATTAAACAGTATATGTGACACTATAAATGTAGAAGCCTTTAGGGAGTTTAGGAAGTACGCAACGCAAAGACGTCACCTACAGACAATTTTTGATATTTTGTCGATAAAACATCGATTACTCACTTTCGGAGTCAATATCGCCAACATGCTCGTACTCATCAAGTTTTTTCCCTGCCATGATCAAGTATGCAGAAAATAATGCAAGAATGGTAGTAGTAGCAATAGAGTAGTAAAACAGGGTCGTTTTTGCTCCAGTTAAACTGAAAAATAAGCCCATAGCTGTACCGCCGGTTCCTATTCCAAAGTTCCAAGCCAAATCTGATAGTCCTTATAAAATAAAAAAGAAAAAGATCAGAAATAATCAAGATGATGCTATCAACGATTTACAACTCCCCTCGTCCGGCGCCAAAGACACGAAGGGTGATAATCTCGCCGCGGAGAAACTCACGAATATCGATATATAGCATTAATGATTTTTAAATCCTTACCTAATACTACAGCACAAGAGGCCTTTGATCCGGCTTTTGAAAAATGGACGGTTACTGCCGAATACGAAAAAGCGTATGCTGCCCGACTGTAAAAAATCGCCAACCAGGATTAGCCACGATAGCTCAATAAACGACAAATAAATCTGGCAAACTGCGAAGATAAACAGGGCTATCGCTATGGTTCGAAGACTCACCAAGTCTGTTCATAAGGTTCCTTGCCAAACAAAACCAGAATATTGAAAAACGGTCGACGAATTAAGCTCCCAACCGCCATGAATGACTCTCGGGCTAACCAGAAAGCTCGGCGATGTACCAATATTCCCAGCAACATTGAAATGAATGACAGCAACCACAATAAAAAGCAGTGAATAGCATGAACATATAGTGTCTGCTAAATACAACGCTTTTCACTTCGGCCCAGTTGATTGCTCGATGTTCGAGATATTCAAAAGGGATCCATGGGAGAGCAAACGAGCGACAAACTCATAGTAATGGCTACGAATGGAAACACTACGAAGTATCCATACACGACGCTAATCACAAACTGTGGTTCTTCACGTACGACGCGATCATTCCGACGGAAAACAAAGAGATAACCACTTCCAATTTGTCCCCAAGAATAGTACGAACCGTAGTTCGGCCCTCTCTTTCTCAAGGTATGTC
>JAYKKM010000493.1:0-7500 GCA_035772405.1 Chrysogorgia sp. JL179-B06 | reverse complement strand
TGCTGTAGTATTAGGTAAGGATTTAAAAATCATTAATGCTATATATCGATATTCGTGAGTTTCTCCGCGGCGAGATTATCACCCTTCGTGTCTTTGGAGGGGAGTTGTAAATCGTTGATAGCATCATCTTGATTATTTCTGATCTTTTTATTTTTTATTTTATAAGGACTATCAGATTTGGCTTGGAACTTTGGAATAGGAACCGGCGGTACAGCTATGGGCTTATTTTTCAGTTTAACTGGAGCAAAAACGACCCTGTTTTACTACTCTATTGCTACTACTACCATTCTTGCATTATTTTCTGCATACTTGATCATGGCAGGGAAAAAACTTGATGAGTACGAGCATGTTGGTGATATTGACTCCGAAAGTGAGTAATCGATGTTTTATCGTCATATGAAGTGAAAAAATTGATTTTTATTGATTTATTTCAAAGAACTCCTAAAACGATAAAGAATGGCTTTTTACAGTTTATATTCATATATCTCGTTCTTGAATAAAGAGCAAAGGTTGTTAATATGACTTAAAAACACAGGTACGCGTGTCGTAGGTTTTATATGTGATAAAATTTCATCCTAATTTACATAAACTTTAGCTTTGATTTTCTCGGCTTAGACAAATTGATTTTCAAAATTACTACGCCAATGAACTTATCAAATGGGTAGTTTAATAAACTCGCAATGTTTTATCAGATCTAAAACACTCGGGGTACGTGCCCTCGTGTTTTATATCTGATAAAACACTGCTTGATATAAAAAGTGTTATAAATGTAGAAGCTTTTAGGGAGTTTAGGAAGTACGCAACGCAAAGACGTCACCTACAGACAATTTTTGATATTTTGTAGGTGACAAGACGTCAAGAATTGTCTGTAGGATTTTTAGCCAATCACAATCGAGATTGTACGAGTATTGTATGATAATGCTTTTTAAAGTGATGTTGTTCCATTGCAAAATGTAGACATTCATAAACATCGAGTTTCGCACGTCTAAAGACAGGAGGATGGCTAGATAAACATTTCGCTTTTTTTTTCATTTTGTTTTACCCTGGTTGTGACGTCATATTAAAATACATCCAAGATGGTGGACAATGATCAGGACCAGTGAGCTCTATATATATATATATCTGGGCTATCTGCCAGTCATTGGCCAGGCAAAAAGTGAAGCCAAAGATGAAACTTTGCACGTCGTCAGTTTCAGTCCCTACGCGAGAACATATAAATATTTGAAAAAAGTCGGATCTTGGCCACTTTCTACGTAATATTCCAGATATATTTATAACTCGTTCACTGTTCACATACCTTGAAAGCCAGTATCTTTCATTATTTTACCGGCCAATTTGCAATTATAGGGAAAATTCTATTTATTTCCAAATAAAAAAGTTATTTAATTTTTAACAATATTATTTTCTTATTTAATCGCTTCAAGAAAACGCGTTGCGTGGACAAAGCCGCTATTATAAAAATTTATGTTTTCTTTTTAAGGCCAGCTTCGAGTGATTTAATATTATATGTATAGCGCAAAATAAAGAAAAATAAAGTAAAAAGCAATTGCTCCTCGATTTATATTCTGGAAGGTAAATAGTTAATTTAGAATAATGAAAATCGTTTATATGAGTTAAAAATCCAAGCTTGCGCACGAAAACGTGGTGGTCGTGGACTCTTCTTCATTTGAATTTCGTTCGGAGTTATTTTTACAATCGTAATTTCATACAAACATGGTGAATTTTTGAGTAAGACTGCATGATATCATAACATCGTGATATTTCTTATTCATCAGATATTTGAATAGGTAAATTGTATTTCAACAAAACGCATCTGCTGTTGTTTCGAAAATATGATAGCCTCGCCGTATTTGCAGGAATCCCTCCGACTGATCTTATATCAAAATTTAACGACTTTCTGCATAAATTTTCGCCGGCATTATGAATATTTTAATAATAAAATCGGTATCTGAAAAATTCTGTATTTCACTTTCAGGGTTTAGCTGTGTTTTAAAATAGACACATGCATGAACGTAGTATTTAAACTTTCAAATCATTATACTGCATGTTATTGGATTTTGTGTGCATGAAAATGAAAGAGTTTGCTGCACAAGTTTGACGCTTTCCTGAATCAAGCGAGAATATTTCGAAATATTTAGTTTAAAGTAAATTAGTTATTCCGTTATTTTAGGGTTAGGACTAGAGTTTTTATTTGGGTTATGGTTAGGGTTTTTGTTCTTGTAAAGCTTCTGAATCCCGAGAAAATAACCTTGATGTGTCTATGACGTGTACACGAAGGAGATGCCGCGTTCTCGCCTTCAGTTCTGTGTTTTATAAATATATGGCGTTATACGAGCTATATTTCTAACCGAAATCAGAAAGAACATGTCAATATTGCCAGGCCTTTGTTGCCAAACCTCGAATGATTCCGAATTCCGAATGAGATCCGATAAATTGGGCGACGTTTCTCGTGCATATAACAACGTAGAACAGAAGAGTCTCGGATTCGAAAATAACTAATATACGACAGCGTGATTGCGACTTGGTCAAGCCAGTTCTGTTTGACTGAACAGGCAACAGTAGCTTGGCGAATTTGCACGAGACGCGACATTCCTATAAATTCTCTGTTCTAAGGATTTATGGTGAAGGAAAATTTTGAGTGTTGGAATATATACATGTTAAGACCCTCACCAAACCGGGACCAGTTGCGAAAAATGCAACTTCAAGGCCTTCCGGCTGGAATTGAACACGCGACCCTGCGATGCTAGTGCAGTTCTCTGACCACTGAGCTACGGAGGCCGTTGCCGAGTGGTAATGCCGGGATAAGATTTTGGGTATATTACAAGTAATATTTGGCATTTCACTCGATTAAACTACGTGTTCTAAGGATTTATGGTGAAGGCAAATTTCGAGTGTTGGAATATATATATTTTAAGACCGAACCGGGACTCAGTGGTCAGAGTTAGAACATGTAGTTTAATCGAGTGAAATGCCAAATATTATACTTGTAATAATTCCTATAAATAGTTGACTTGAGCTTTGAAAATATTCATAATTTTGCCAGCGATAATTTATGCCAATAGCGCATACGTCATGCGGAAGTGCTAACTTTATCAGCCAATCAGAAGCCGGAAAGTACAATTAATTTGTTCCGAATCTCACAGCATTCTTATTTTCGCCATATTGGTCATTACCCCTTTAAATTAAATTCACCTTTTTTCCATAAACTTTTATATCAACTCCAATAATCCCAGCTGAAAGCTCGCTTGTCACTTGTGCTATGAACAATACGACCAGAATTTGGCCGGTTAATGTCCATAAAATAGTAATAATTCGACCAACGATGGTTTTCGGTGCTTTATCACCATAACTATATAAAAGATAATGTTATAAAAGTTTGACTTTTGATTATACCACGTTTATTATTTATCGACCTGTTGATTCAGGTTGAGCTTTCGACCTGTTGACCGAAGACAGCTGACCATGTGCTGTGTAGCGAATTAGCGGTTGATTGTCCTGTGAAATCGTAGGATTTTTCACAATTTCGCTAGATCCTCTCATTCTTCGGCTGAAGTAATGCTTGTCCCGAAGAATGAGAGAATTATTATAAAAATATATTTACAACTAGGGAAACCATACTCGTATAAACGATTTTCAGATGGGTCCTCTACAAAAAGCACTAACAAAGTTTAAACTAAAATACAAGAAGATTAAAAGACATGCAAATACAGATCATAAAAGTATAAAAACAAATAAAAATATTATAAAACAAAGTTTATATTTAAAGTGCCCATAACCTCAAAATGTTTTATTGTCTTGTTTGGAGGAACTTTCAAAATGATAAAGTAACTTCTTTTGAAGATTTTCGTTTCTTCGCTTTCTTTTTGAGATATATCAGTTTGTTTGATATGCAAATGTCTGGAATTTCGTCACACATGCATATAATGACTTATTGGAGAAATGTGTATATCTCTTTCATTCTCGAACGAAATCCTTTAAAATCAAGAAGTTTGGTGTTGTGGGAGAAACGCATGCACATGACACGTGTTATTCACACTTTAGTGTTTTTATTTGATGAACGCAAAGATATATAACATTCTCTGTTAACTCATTATGCATGTGTGACGAAATTCCAGATATTTGCATATCAAACAAACTGATATATCTCAAAAAGAAAGCGAAGAAGTGAAAATCTTCAAAAGAAGTTACTTTATCATTTTAAAAGTTCTTCCAAATAAGACAATAAACATTTTTGAGGTTAGGGGCACTTTAAGGAGGAGCCAGGAAAAATATTGAGAATGTATACTACATAATGTTCATATCGCTCGAAGATCTTACCCAACGGTAGTGACGGTTATAAATGCCCACCAGAAACCATTCATTGGACCATACAGACAAGACGATGGAAAGTACATGGAATTGTATTTACGTTCCTAGAAACGAGATTTTTTTCAACCACAATAGAGAATTCATACTGTAATAATAATAATAATAATAATTTATTTATCTAGCGCTAATTCTACTAGTTATCCAAAAGCGCTTTACAGTATCTACTCTAATCTAACAAGAACTATATTTACATATTAAAATGAAAGTAACAATATAAAAAAATATATATATATATAAATAAATAAACAGAAAGAAAATACACGTTATTAAAAAGAAAATACACGTTTAAAAAGAAACGTCTTGATGGCAGTTTTAAAAACAGTAATATTGTTCATTGCTCTGATATCTTCAGGCAAGTTATTCCATAAAATAGGAGCGTAAACGGAAAAAGCGATAAGATTTTAGATTATATTTAGGAATAATTAAGAATTTCTTATTTGAGGAGCGTAGTGATCTTGAAGGCTTGTATGGATGCAGAAGTTCATTTAAATAAAAAGGTCCAGTCCCGTGCATAGCTTTAAAAGTCAGTATAGTAATACTTTAAAATCTATTCTTTCGGCGATGGGCAGCCAGTGTAGTTATTTAAGGACAGGCATTATATGGTCATAACATTCAGAAAGAGAATTCATGCTGTAACTACATGTACACAGTAAGATAATTCATACTGTAACTGAAGACTGTGGTACTAAATGCTCTTTGTAACTATTGATGACGATGACCGGGTGATGGTGGTTATGTTATCATGATAGTGAAAATGATGATATAAGGGACGAACCATTATTTTTCTGGAGGGGGGTGATAAATTATTTTAGGCAAACAATTTTTTTCAGTGCCTGTCACTCTGCAAACTATTTTTTTCCAGCACCCTTCGTTTGCAAGCACCCTTCTTTCGCTCATAACATAAGGAAACAAATTTGAATTACAATTGCCTTCACAGGAGATACATGTAAAATTTGATATCTCATTAATATTTTTAGATTATATATAAGGTGTTTTCGATATGTGGATTACTATTAACTTTTAATAAACTGTAAAATACTATTGTTTTATATTAAATATGATCCTGTCAAATAGATGAAAAAGATTTTTGCATGTGTTGACTACAAATGTAATACTTTCTCATACAATTGAATAGACACTAAGCACTTGTTTTGTATATACAACCTTGTACCTAGGGTTTTATCTGGAATGTGTGGTGAGTGGAGATAAACCGTTTTGTACAAGGCAACCTCGTACCCAAGCTTTTCATCCGCTCGGCGGACTCGAGGTTGGGAACAAGGTTGTTAGATATTTACAAAAAAAGTTATTATATTCTTGTATATTAATATTAAAAATGAAACATTGTATTTATTCTTGTTTATCATGGTGAAAACAATATTTTAATATTAAACAATTACTATTGTTTAATGGTAACAGTTGTGCTATTAAAATAGTTGGTAACAGATATTAAATCATGGGGCTTTCATCATGCTCTGCAAACATTTTATTTTTTTACTTATTATGTTTGCAAACAATTTATTTGACCTTATCAGCATCTGCAAACAATTTTTTTCAATATTTTTCATCCCCCCCTCCAGAAACATAATGGTTCGTCCCTAACAACAGCTTATTGACCACTGCACAGTGAAGTATCGCACCGACATTTTTTACATATTTAACAATTATACCATGAGCAAGTTGTATATGAGCTCATAGCCAAGGAGGCGCGCCGAGTTGGCTATCAGTTCATATACGACGAGAGCGAATGGTATAAAATTGTTTTATTATATAGCCAAACACTTAGTCAGTTCGGGGTTTCTTTGTAAAACCCCATCCATTTCAGCTTTTTTCGGCCTAAAAAAACATGCCGCCATCTTGTTTTTCTCTACTGCTAGGATATGAGGTGATCCGTGATAGCCTAGTAATAGAGGAGCCAATAAAATTGCGAGATAGCCCATATCCTACTAGTAGCTATATAATATATATTAAACAATTATTGAATGACGTACGAGGTTTGTGTTATCCACCGAAGCCGAAGGCTGAGGTGGATAACACAAACCGAGGCCTTGATAATTCTCGATATCATGCGAAAACCGAATCCAATAATTGTTTTATTATATATTCAAAAACAAGAAGCAAAGAACAACACCAGTGGAATAGAAAGCTGCCAGCTCGATGGCGTTTGTCGGATATTCTTTTTGCTTTTCGTGTAGATACTCCTCGAAAATACATTTAAACAGTTTTGTTGCTCTCTTCGTGCTTTTACTATCTTTCTCTGAGAGCAACGTCGAAATTTCTTCTTCGTTTAACGATGGAAACCGGCTGAAAGCCATTTTGTTTACTCTTCAAAAATATTTAGTTTTGGCGGGATTTTTAGCAAGCTGCCGACCGCGCTGGGGGCTTGGGTTCGACAGCGTGCAATAATACCTTGTTTTGGATCGAAGTTCGATCCAAAACAAGGTATTATTGCACGCTGACACGTCAGCAGCTGAAATAACGCGTCAGCTTCCAGATACGGAGAATTAGCAGGGGCGTTTTGACCAATCACGAACGAGAATAAAGTTTGAATATATAATAATATTACTTATTGGATTCCTCTGAGCCCAATATTACAAAATATTTAAGTCGATAATTCAATATTGGGCGAGACCGAAGGTCGAGCCTAATATTGCAAGATGAATCCAATAGGTGTTTTATTATATCGAACAAAATATCTTAACACAAAGATGTTTAATTCTTCGCACGTAAACAGACAGTCAAGACTGTTCTTATGTTCTTCACAGACTTCACTTATGTTCAAAACTGCTCCGTTTTTGTTTTTGTTTTTTATTTTTAACCATTGTATTAATTATTTTGCATTTTTGCTTGGTTGTAAAGTTAATAAACAAATAAACAACAAATAAACAGTCAAAAGACTCAAAAGGTTGCTGGTCGTCAAAAAGAATAATAAAAAAACTCAGAAAAACACATCACGTTCCGCGAAAAGTACTTCAACCAATGAAATTTCGATTTAGATAAAAGGCACGCGAGTGACGTTGCTTTGCACGTGAACAGCCCGCGTAAACAGTCCAAAGGTTACTGCCCAATATGTAGCTGCCCTACATCGTAAAATATTGGGCTGCCACGTGATGCTAATAGAGACAATTGATTGGT